>OY740786.1:3679757-3714631 GCA_963514005.1 Raja brachyura
ATGTTGTCTATATGGACTTCAGTAAGGCCTTTGACAAGGTTCCTCATGGAAGGTTGGTCAAGAAGGTTCAACTGTTGGGTATAAATGCAGGAATAGCAAGATGGATTCAACAGTGGCTGAATGGGAGAAGCCAGAGGGTAATGGTGGATGGCTGTTTGTCGGGTTGGAGGCAGGTGACTAGTGGGGTGCCTCAGGGATCTGTGTTGGGTCCTTTGTTGTTTGTCATGTACATCAATGATCTGGATGAAGGGGTGGTAAATTGGATTAGTAAGTATGCAGATGATACCAAGATAGGGGGTGTTGTGGATAATGCATTTCGTTGTCTCTGTACTGTACACTGACAATGACAATTAAAATTGAATCTGAATCTGAAGAGGAATTCCAAAGTCTACAGAGTGATTTAGGCCAGTTGGAAAAATGGGCTGAAAGATGGCAGATGGAGTTTAATGCTGATAAATGTGAGGTGCTACACCTTGGCAGGACAAATCAAAATAGGACGTACATGGTAAACGGTAGGGAATTGAAGAATACAGTTGAACAGAGGGATCTGGGAATAACTGTGCATAGTTCCTTGAAGGTGGAATCTCATATAGATAGGGTGGTAAAGAAAGCTTTTGGTATGCTAGCCTTTATAAATCAGAGCATTGAGTATAGAAGCTGGGATGTAATGTTAAAATTGTACAAGGCATTGGTGAGACCAAATCTGGAGTATGGTGTACAATTTTGGTCGCCCAATTATAGGAAGGATGTCAACAAAATAGAGAGGGTACAGAGGAGATTTACTAGAATGTTGCCTGGGTTTCAACAGCTAAGTTACAGAGATAGGTTGAATAAGTTAGGTCTTTATTCTCTGGAGCGCAGAAGGTTAAGGGGGGACTTGATAGAGGTCTTTAAAATGATGAGAGGGATAGACAGAGTTGATGTGGACAAGCTTTTCCCTTTGAGAATAGGGAAGATTCAAACAAGAGGACATGACTTTAGAATTAAGGGACAGAGGTTTAGGGGTAACATGAGGGGGAACTTCTTTACTCAGAGAGTGGTAGCGGTGTGGAATGAGCTTCCTGTGGAAGTAGTGGCGGCAGGTTCGTTGGTACAATTTAAAAATAAATTGGATAGGCATATGGATGAGAAGGGTATGGAGGGTTATGGTATGAGTGCAGGCAGGTGGGACTAAGAGAAAAAACTTGTTCGGCATGGACTTGAAGGGCCGAGATGGCCTGTTTCCGTGCTGTAATTGTTATATGGTTATATCTATATATATATATATATCTATATATATATATATATATATCTATATATATATATATTTTAAATTCCTGATCTTCTAATCTATCTCGATGCAACCCTTACCTTTTTTTTCTTTGTCCCTTCTCTGTGGGTGTAACACTGCATTCTGAACTTATTATTTTATATTTTTTCTGCTTTTTTTTTGTACTAATGTACATGTATGGTGTGATTGATTAAATGACATGCAAAGCAAAAGTTTTCACTGTACCTTGGTGCACATGTCAATAATGAACCAAAACCTAATCATATTCTGCCAGGGGAGGTAGTTGAGGCTGGGACTTTCCCAGCATTTAAGAAACCGTTAGACAGGTTTGTGGCTAGGACAGGTTTGGAGGGATATGGACCAAACGCGGGTAGATGGAACTAGTGTAATTGGGGCAAGTTGGCCGGCGTGGGCAGGTTGGGCCAAAGGGCCTGTTTCCACACTATCACTCTGACTCTCTATTCTGTCCATCATGTGTTGCTCATTTACTTGCCTTTATATTTCCCTGCGTAGAGACGCAGCTGGTAGGGCTGCTGCCTCACAGCGCCAGTGACCCGGGTACGATCCTAACCTCACCTGCTGTCCGTGTGGAGTTTGCACATTCTCCCCATGATCACGCGGGATCCTCTTGGTGCTCCGGTCTTCTTCTTCTTCTTTCGTGTCCATCTTGCTGCAAATGTGGACCTTGCTGTCATCGTCCGTCCTGAAAAGGATGCAAGCTTCTGGCGACAATCTGTGGGAGCCATCACTTGTCGCAATAGATGATGGTGGTAGCAGAATTAGCTCAGGATACTTCCAGTTTCCAGCCCCCGTGACGTGGGCGCCTCTGGGTGCTCCGGTTACCCCGCTACATCCCAAAGATGTGTGGGTTTGTAGGTCGTTTGGCATCTAATTAAAAATAAATTGCACTTGGTGTGTAGGGAATGGATGGGAGTAGGATAATATTGAACTAGCGTGAACAGGTGATCAATGTTTGGCGTGTACATTGGTGGGGCGACGAGCCTGCTTCTATGCTGTGTATCTAAAACAAAAAACTAACTTCCTCACAGCCCTCATTGCCACCAAGTGACAATGTGTGCCTCATTGAATGACAGTAACAGCATTTACTCTTAGCAAATAACTAATACAATAACCGCACATTTTAGTTTGCAAATCGGGGTTTATTGTCACGTGTACCGGGGTACAGTGAAAAGCTTTTGTCGTGTGCTAACCAGTCAGCAGAAAGACAATACATGATTACAATCGAGACATCTACAGGTACAGATACATGATAAAGGGAATAACGTTTAGTGCAAGGTAAAGTCTGGGGGTGTCCAATGAGATAGATGATAGTAGTAGTAAGTTGCTTTGCCCTGTCCCACAAATCCGCAGTGTTTGGTACCTCCGTACCAAAATCACTGTAGCAATCCTCTTGTTAGGAGGGAATTACTGTTTATGGGGAATTTATCAATAATGTAAAAATCAGTAAAACAATGGGTAGCAATGTTACAAAATTTTGAAATTTTAAAAATCAAGTCTGCAATTTATCCCATCAGATAAAGCATAAAAAGAAGTTTAATTTGACACCTAATTCACTTTGATATCTTCAGTATTAAGAAAGTTATGGCCATTTTCATACTCGGAAATTAGCATCTTGTTCACCATTGCCTTTCAATTGACTTAACTCAAAAGCTGTGATCTGGAACAGTTAAAAGCCCATAACTTTCTTAAAAATTAAGAGAACTCAATGAAATTTTCAGTTATTATAGATTGAGGCATTCTGAAACAAATATGAAACAATCTTACTTGGATGACCTGAAATTAAAGCATATAATTAGTTATCTAATTGTAGCTAATTACAAAATTCAATGAGTAGATCTAAACATCTATCCATTTCTTAAGAAAAGATAAACTTTTTTTTAAATTGCCTAAGTGTCAAAATAACATTAACACAACAATCCACAATATAACATAATTTTTAAATCTCATTTTCATGAATTTCTGGGCCAAATGGAAGGGATTTAGTGTTTGATTCCTGTAAATTAATGGCCATTTAAATCAACTAGCGAGTGGGTTTTAGTGGAATGCGGTGGATTGGAACGTTGCAGTTAGCGGTGAAGTCGGGAGAAAAAATACTGTTTGTTCATACATTTTTTTGGACCCCATTTCGCAACATGAAAATGTTATTAAAGCCTCCCGAAAAACCAACTTTTAATATAAAAATAAACAGCCTTTTTTTCTCCCCTTCGCAAAATCCTTCCGGTTGTCGGCGCTCACGGCTTTTGAAGGTGATTTTTAAATTACTCTAGTTAATAAATAATTTAGAGTAATTTCAAAATACATTCATTCATGAAATGTCGGAGCGATTTTTCTTCCGCACCAAAATCGCCTGACATTGATCGATTTTCCCTGCCTGTGGAAAAACGGCACTTTAAGCCCGCCCCCCTCTGAAAGGCGCCAAAGTCGCGCACACGGGGAGTGGCAGAACTGCAGCGCTGCTCAAGGTAAGTTTTGTAACATACCTACAATGGGTTTACTTTCATTACTTGTGTTTAGAAATTAAATCTGTTACAGAAAATAGTGCCCAAACTGATTAGATTAGTTTAAAGATAGAGGGCGAAAACAGACCCTTTGGCCCACCGAGTCCGGGCCGACCAGCGATTTCCCCCGCACACTAACACTATCCTACACACACTAGGGACAATTTACAATTATACCAGGCCAATTCACCTACAAGCCAGTACGTCTCTTGGAGTGTGGGAGGAAACCGAAGCACCCAGAGAGAACCCATGCGATCACGGGAAGAACGTGCAAACTCCGCACAGCTAAGTGTCGGTGATCTGTTATGGTTTGGTGTTTGTAAATTCTATTGTGGAGCATCATCAATTTAGACAATACATACTCTGCAGAGCAGAACAAATTAATGAGCATGTGCACAGTCACCAGGTGCACAGGGTGACAGTCAAGTTAATGAGGGGACAGGTAACCTGGTGGGCCTTTAGTCTAAAATATTCATTGCACATTGTCTTTTAGCTGTCTTTGTGGGCTTCCTTTTTTTACATTTTCATTCATTTCCTAACCAAACTAATATTGCTTTTGTTCTATTCTCACATAAATGATTTCTTATAATTTGGGCCAATGTCTTTTTAGTTGGTTATATGACGTTAAAGATGCGATATATTTTGTCGTCGACTTGATATTCTTTTAAATTGTGCTTAGTAATTAGATAAATAATTGCATGCAGCTGACGTCTGCTGATAGGGTTTTGGTCGTTTGGCTCTTGATTGCAAAAAAATTGGAAGTGGTACTAAATTTATGTAATGCATTGGTGAGACTGGGGTGACCTCGTACATTCACTTGATTAAGAAGGAACTGCAGATGCTGGAAAATCGAAGGTGGACAAAAATGCTGGAGAAACTCAGCGTGTGAGGCAGCATCTATGGAGCGAAGGAAATAGGCGTGACGCGGCATGATGACGTATTGTCGCACGGTGTTTTCTCATGTGTCTCAACTTTTTTTTGTCGCCGCTGGATTTAAAAATGTTCAAAATCTTTCGGCGACCCTGATACATCCGTCAATGACACCGGCAGTCGCCGAAAAATTTGCCAAGTGGGACAAGCCCTTTAGTACTAGGATGGATATTGGCTGCTGTTTGGTTGCAATGTCAATGCTCAATGTTTTCCCTTCATCCTAGTCTATACCGCAGTATTCCATACCAAGTCAATCCAGCTCGAATGTAGTCGTCGAACCCAGTCTGAAGAAGGATCTTGACACCAAACATCGCCTATTTCCTTCGCTCCATAGATGCTGCCTCACCCACTGAGTTCCTCCAGCATTTTTGTCTACCTTCGTACATTCACTCAGCTTGTTATAAACAAAATATTAGTAATAGAAAGTTATCACTTTTAATATATTTGTACCAGAAATGAAAAGCTTTGTTTACGAAGAATGAAATTAAAAAAATTTAAACCATCTTGAAAATTAAATGACCATTCTAATGAGAGCTTTCAAAATTATAAAAGTTGTTGAAAGAGCAATAAAGTATTTCAGCCGATTGCCAAATTGATAACAAGATCACACAAGGAAACTTTATCTCAATTTGCCTCTTGCAACGTTTGAAAATATCTATTTGAGATGTAAGATACATTCGAGATACCTCAAAGTGCTGAAAGGCGCTATAGCGATGTGGGTTCTTTCCTCGAAGACACGAGGCACATGTTGGCATCCTCGGGGTAAAGAAAACCCACGAGGTACTGGAGGTACTCAGCAGGCCGGACAGCATCTATGGAGGGAAAGGGCCAGTGACATTTTGGGTCGGGACCCTCCTACAGACTCTGAAAGAAGTCTGAAGTCTTCAGTCCGAAGAAGGGTCCTGACTGCAAACGTCAGCTGCCCATTCTCCCCACTGACATGCTGTGATCTTCAAGCATTTTTTTTTTGCTCAGGTTCTTCTGTTGATCAACAGTGGAGGAATGAGCAAAAATGTCCGTGAAATATTTTTCTACATAAGATCGTTAGCCTGTATTCAGTAATTGGGAAGATACAAATGGAAAGGTTTAATTTAGTTTCGAGATTCAGTGTGGAAACAAGCCCTTTGGCCCACCAAGTGCCAATGATCCCCATACACTGGCACTACCCTACCCACTGGAGATGATTTACAATCTTTACCGAAGCCACTTCACCTACAATCTTATGTCTTTGGAGTGTAGGTCTTTAAAGGCATCACAAACATTTAAGAGATTTGTACCAAAAAAGGCACATGGGTGAAGATAGGTAGTCAAAGATTTAAGGGCCTGTCCCACTTGGCGATTTTTTTTTGGCGACTGTTGGCATCAAGTCACGGAAAAAGTCATGACGTATTGACGCACGGTCTTTCCTCAAGTGTCCCAACACTTTTTTTGTCACCGCTGGATTTTGAAATGTTCAGTCAATGACGCCGGCAGTTGCCGAAACAATCGCCAAGCGGGACAGGCCCTTTAGTACTAGGATGGATATTTCCTGCTGTTTGGTTGCAATGTCAATGATCAATGTTTTCCCTTCGTCCTAGTCTATACCGCAGTATTCCATACCAAGTCAATCCAGCTCGAATGTAGTCGTCGAACCCAGTGGTCTTTTGGATATCACAAACTTTACCAGCCAAAGGATCGCTGATGAGGAGTCTGTACAGTATTCAGCCATGGAACAAGATATGGACAGTAGCAACGAGGAAGGTCCAGAGCCCAGTTCAACAGACAGCGCGGCTAGTCAGCCTCCTTGAAAGACCGGCCCTACTTCCGCAACTGACATGTCCCACCGCGTCTTGAGAAACTGCTCCACGAGGAGACAAGTGTTTGAGGTTTTTTTTAAGAATATGTACATAGAAACTGTTTTTTGGTAGGAAGAAAATTTGTAAAGAAGATTCTGTATATATACGTTTAGAACTTTTAAAGTGAAAGAAGTCTTTTTTTTAAAAAAGATTTAAGAAGGCCCAATCATTTTCATTTGACTGACAACTAACCACACCAAGAATTCTTCTTGCCATTCCCAAGAGAAACAAACGTTGGACATATTATTGTGGCCTTTTGGGAAGCAGTCAAAGGAAGACGTACTATTGTGTCGGTAGCCGTCCGGGCCTGGAGGTGGGCTCTCCCCAGGGGAGCAAATATCTCTGCACCATTAATAATAAAAAAAACAATTGACAAATGATCTCACTGAAGCAAGTTCCCACCTGATATCGAGACGTGTAGAATAGTTACCAAATAGCCTCTTCGCATGCCCACTATGTCACGCTCGAGATTACTTGTTTAAGTCTGTCGTGCTAATTTTGTTATGTTAATTGTGTGGATTTATCGATTATCTGGAAATTGAAAAGATGGGAGTTTTTAAATGACAATAAGACATTGGAGCAGAATTAGGCCATTCAGCCCATCAAGTCAACTCCGCCATTCTATCTCTCCTTCCGAACCCCATTCTCTTGTCTTTCCCCCTCATAACCCCTGACACCCCTACTAATCAGGAATCTATCTGACCGGCTTAAAAATATCCATTGACTCGGCCTCCACAGTCAAAGAATTCCACAGATCCACCACCCTCGGGCTAAAGAAATTCCTCCTCATCTCCATTCTGAAGAAACGTTCTTCAATTCTGAGGCTGTGTCCTCTAGTCCTAGGCTCTCCCACTAGTGGAAACATCCTCTCCGTGTCCACTTCATTTTCCAGTATCCATGAATGGGCGAGTACTTTGCCTTCAATCATTCTTCCAACTCGGGTCGTGTAAAACAAAAAGTCCTGCAGGGGAGCCGGACAGCTTGATTTTCCTTTCAGGTTATTAGTTTTTCGAAAATTTCAGAAATTCATGAAAGATTTTGAGGTAAAACTGAAATTAAAAAACATATACTGAGAGCATTTGATAGTTCCAATTAGTGGTATGAATGTTGATTTTTTTTTTTCTAATTCCAAGAAACTCATGCATTCCCTCTCTCTCCCTCTCCCGCACCCTAGTTTAAGATTTTATTTGTTTTAGAGATGCAGTGTGGAAACAGGCCCTCTGGACCACCGGCTCCGCGCCGACCAGCGATTCCCGCACATTATCACCACCCTACACCCACGAGGGACAATTACATTTACCAAGCCAATTAACCTACCGGTTCCACTGTGTGCATCCTTGTTATCGCATCTTCCCCAGATAATTACTATTGGAGAGACAGTTGATGGCACGAAAAGACAGCACCCGGGCCAGGCTGGGTACGCACCCCAGTCTGTGTCTTTCGTCAGAAAGACACCGAACAAAGCTACAGGAAAGGCCTAATGTAACATACCCCCAGGAGATCCCGAGAGGGGGGGAGAGGGTGAGATCTCCAATAGGCATTCTGCAAAGTCCTCAACCGGTTGGGCATTACAGGGCTGGCAAAGAAGAGGGCCATTCAATCCGCAAGCGAAGCAGAGAAAGCCACTAGGTGGCTTTGGATTAAGATGGCTGATCCGTGAGCGGTTGCTGCTGGGACGCAAGTCGGGGCCTGATCAACCCCGGCTGGGTCGCCTGGGCGAGGGTGTCTGATGTTGTGAGACCCGAAACACCTGATGACCCCAGGTCACATCACTGAGGATGCGTCCCAGCGCATCGAGAAGATGTCTCTGCCACAGAGCGTAGTTGAGGCCAGTTCATTGGCTATATTTAAGAGGGAGTTAGATGTGCCCTTGTGGCTAAGAGGATCAGAGGGTATGGAGAGAAGGCAGGTACAGGATACTGAGTTGGATGATCAGCCATGATCATATTGAATGACGGTGCAGGCTCGAAGGGCCGAATGGCCTACTCCTGCACCTAATTTCTATGTTTCTATGTATGTTTCACACGTGGGTTACACCCTTCCTGAGGTAATCAGAAAGGGTGTAGGCCATGATTTGTTCTGACCTTTTCTCCCCTCCACTTTACCCGCCCCTCCCGCACGTTCCCCCCCCCCCCCCCCCCTAAAATCTCTCCACTTTCAGCCCGAGGAAGAGTTCCGTCTCGAGACTCCACCTACTCCTCTTCTCCAGAGCTGCTGCCTGACCCGCTGAGTTACTCCGGCACTTTGTGCCTATTTAAGGATGATGACATTTGGTCAACTGATTGACGGATTATTAACACGATCACAGATATAAGCTTGAACGATGAGTTAAAACTCTGGCAAAGCTTCAGAATTACCACTTTATCATAATGAAGCTTTGAGATGTCTTGAAGACATGAAAGACACCGTAGATATACAGGGTTGGTTCTTTCATTGATTTATCAACTATGGACGAATAAAGGAAAATGTCCTGTGCACTTTTCTAAACTTGGCTGTTGAGGCAATAGACAATAGCTGCAGGAGTAGACCATTCGGCCCCTCGAGCCAGCACCGTCATTCAATGTGATCATGGCTGATCATCCACAATCAGTACCCCGTTCCTGCCTTCTCCCCATATCCCCTGACTCCGCTATCTTTAAGAGCCCTATCTAGCTCTCTTGAAAGCATCCAGAGAACCGGCCTCCACCTGAGGCAGAGAATTCTACAGACTCACATTGTGTGAAAAAGGTTTTCCTTATTTCTGTTATAAATGGCTTGCCCCTTATTCTTAAACTGTGGCCCCTGGTTCTGGGCTCCCCCAACATCGGGAACATTCCTGCCTCTAGTGTGTCCAAGCCCTTAATAATCTTATATGTTTCAATAAGATGTCCTCTCCTCCTTCTAAACTCCAGAGTGTACAAGCCCAGCCGCTCCATTCTCTCAGCATATGACAGTCCCGCCATCCCGGGAATTAACCTTGTAAACCTAAGCTGCACTCCCTCAAAAGCAATCTTGAACAAAACACAAAGTGCTGGTGGGACTCAGCGGAGTCAGGCAGCATCTGTGGAGGGAATGAACAGACAACATTCCGGCTCTGTACATTTCTGTCTGAGTGGGTCATTGACGTTTTGGTCCAGGACTCTACTTCATACTGAGTGTTCATCATACTTAGGAAGGGTCCCGACCAGAAACATCACCTATCCACGTTCTTCAGAGAGAAATCTCTGCATTTCCTTGTTTCGGGCACATTGTCTTTACAAGTCTAGATTAGAGATGCAGCGTGGAAACAGATACTTCGGCCCACCGTGTCCGTGCCGACCGGACGATCACCCCCATACACTTGCACTATCCTGCACACAAGGGACAATTTACCATTTATACCCAAGCCTGTAGTCTTTGGAATGTGGTAGGAAACCGGAGCTCCTGGAGAAAACCCACTTGGTCACGGTACAAACTCTGTATAGTCAGGATGAATCTGGCGCTGTGAGGCAGCAACTTTACTGCCGCGCCACTGTGCCAAGCCCAACTGCATTGCATTGAATAAGTTTATTGGCCAAGAACTCGCATACAAGGAATTTGCCTTGGTGCTCCACCCACAAGTGACAACTTAACATACCTAGCTGTCACCGTATGTCATGTTGTCACTTGCGGGCGGAGCACCAAGGCAAATTCCTTGTATGTGAATACTTGGCCAATAAACTTATTCGTTCATTCATTCAAACTTAACTGATCTACCCAAATTGCACAATGTTATGGCCCTCGATCAATGTGGAAATGTCCACGCTACATAGTTACATGATTCTTGCAGTAATCCCATTTCATCCGTCCACATTTCCCCATCAACTCTTCCCACACTCTGCCCACCCACCTGCACATCGAGGACTTTCTGAGCGTTGAATTAACCGCCGACTCAGCCATCTTTGGGAAGTGGGAGGTAACTGGAGTACCTGGGGAATAACATACGTGGTCACAGGAAGAATGTGCAAAACCACACTATAGAGCGCATCAGAGGTTAGGATTAAACTCTGGTCCGGGGAGCTATGAAACAGCTAAACTCACACTGTGCCCACAGATCTTTGCTGCAACCTGGATTTCCAATAGATTTTATGTTATAGGAGCGAATTTGGCCCAACAATCATGGCTGATCTATCTTTCCCTCTCGACCCCATTCTCCTGGTTTCTCCCCCAAACCCCTGACACCTGTACTAATCAAGAAATAAATATTTGTCAAAACGTTTAGGAGATCGCAGTCAGTATAAGAAGGCTCCAAACGAGTTCTAGAAGCAGAATTAGGCCATTTGGCCCATAAACTCTACTCTGCCATTCAATCATAACTGATCTATCTCTCCCTCTCAACCCCATTCTGCCTTCTCCCCACAACCCCTGACATCCATGCTAATCAAGAATCTGTCATTCTCCGCCTTAAATATATCCATTGACTTGCCCTCCACAGCTACCTGTGGCAATGATTTCCACAGATTTACCACCCTCTAACTAAAGAAATTCCTCTTCATCTCCTTTCCAAACGTACAACCTTTTATTCTGAGGCCCTGGCCTCTGGTCCTGGACTCTCCCACTAGTGGAAACATCCTCTCTACATTCACTCAATCCAGTCCTTTCACTATTCGGTAAGTTCCAATGAGGTTCCCCCCTTATCCTTCTAAATTCCAGCGAGTACAGGCCCAGTGCCAACAAACGCTCATCATATTTTAACCCACTCATCCCTGGGATCATTCTGATTCTGACTACGGGTGCTGTTATACGGGGTTTGTACGTTCTCCCTGTGCCCACATCGGTTTTCCACTGGGTGCTCCGGTTTCCTCCCACACTCCAAAGACCTGCAGGTTTGTAAGTTGATTGGCTTCTGTAAGTTATCACTAGTGTGCAGGATGTAACTAGTGTATGGGATGAATGTTTGACTGAGGGGCCTGTTTCTGCTCTGCATCTCCAAACAAAACTACAATCAGTCCGAAGGAGGGTCCAGACCCGAATTGTTGCCTGTCCATTTCTTCCAGAGATGTTGCCTGACCCGCTGAGTTACTCCAGACTTTGTGTTTTACTAATGGGCCTGTCCCGCTTAGGCGATTTTTCAGCGGACTGCCAAGTTGCCGGCAGTCGCCTGAAAAACTGGGAACTCGAACGGTGATTGTCAGAGTCACACACACGCACACACGCTCACACTCACAAACACATCACAAAGGCGGGTGCCAGGGCAAGCGGGGGAGCGCTGTCTAAAAAATTCCCACAGTGCAAAGCCAAGGTGATACAGACGCACACCGCGATGAACAGGAAGGTCGGCGCTGTAATTAAGACGGCTAGCACAGTGTACGGTCAGTCCTTTAAAAGGGAGGAGGTGGGCGAAGGAGGGAAGAGGGACTTGCTGTACTCTGGACATTATCGGTCGGTTCCTCTGTTCTGTAAACTACTGCTTACCTTTTTTTTCCCCCAATGAGCCGATGAAATTCACCGGTCAGCAACCTACGAGAACCTTCGACCTCCTGGAATCCCACTAGGCCTTCCTTGCGACCCACCTACAGCTCGAGAATTCTCGCTACTCTCCATGGCGGCTTCATTCTAGTCGCCGCTAATTTTTCAACGTTGAAAAATTCACGGCGGCCATAATGAGGCCACAACGTCGTCTCAAAATGTGGGAACTCCTCACGACCATGAAGGCGACTCCCCGGCAACCACCCGCGAACATGTGGCGACCACATAGTCTCCTGCAGTCGCCTAAGTGGGACAGGCCCATTATCCTTGGAAGTCTGTTGGTTTAGACTTTAACAGTGCTCGGATGTGAAAGAATTGAATGACTAGATGAGGTGAAAAACAATTGGTCTGTTTTAACCTGAGTGTTTCATTCAACACACAAACCAACAGTTTTAGCCAGGAGGGTAAATATAATTTACACTCAATTCAGCTGAATGGCTCCAGCTGTTCAAAAGAGTTGTATTATTTTTGCTTTCGTGAAATTTAGTCCTGAAGTTTTCGTGTTCGTCTTCTAGGTCTGCACAAGTACTTGAGAGTCTTCAAGGTACACCAGAAGTCTTTATTACATTACTCAACGCTGGCAGCAAGACAACTCAACAATGGCTGCACACATAGAATCTGACTGACACACACACACACACACACACACACACACACACACACACACACACACACACACACACACACACACACACACACACACACACACACACACACACACACACACACACACACACACACACACACACACAGGATAAACTATATACATGACATCTCACTTCGTCCTCTGCAGCGCCGCCTGCTGCACGGGAGGAGCAACGGGTCCTCCCACCCCACACAGTCCACCAAACATGATAGAAGCGCTGTCCAATTTATATGCTATCAATTTTTTTTCCCCCAGTGTCTAATAATTTTAGAAAACATAGAAAAACAGGTGCAGGAGTAGGCTATTCAGCCCTTCGAGCCAGCGCCGCCATTCAATATGATCATGGCTGATCATCTAAAATCAGTACCCCATTTTCTTAATGATCATCTGTTGTGTTCTCACAATAAGAGTTTTGTTAGGGTTTCCTCGTTGTTTAGTTTAATTTAGAGATACAGCGTGGAAACAGGCCCTTCGGCCCACCAAGACCGTGCCGACCAGCAATCCCCGCACATTAACACCTATCCTACACATATTAGGGACAATTTAAAATTATACCAAGCCGATTAGCCTATGTCTTGTACTTTTGGCCTGTGCGTCTTTGGAGTGTGGGAGGAATACAGAGATCCCGGAGAGAACCCACGCAGGTCACGGGGAAAACGTATAAACTCTGTACTGACAACACCGGTAGTCAGGATCGTACCTGGGACTCTGGTGCTGTAAGGCAGCAATTCTACCACTACGCCACCATGCCACTCCTTGTTCACTTTAGAAGCATTAGACATAGATAAAAAGTAGTGCTGTGTTTGTTTTATTTCCTACCTATCGGCATAAGGCTGGTTCTGCTGCACATGCGCTTGCCTTGAGAGCAAGTGAACGGCGGTATTGGTCATTCATGCTCTATCCTCACTCACGTCCCACTGAGGATGCTCAGCTCACATCTTGACCCAATTGTCCACTGAGGTTGAAGTCAAAGCTGGGATGACTTTGGGGAGGTTTGAAGCTGAGAAGTGTGTTCTTCCGTTCCGATGCCGGAGCACCGATCATCCCAGCGAGAGGGCTGAACGTAGCGGCGACTGCGGAGGGCTGGAGGCCCCGACCACAGGTGAACAAAGAGGAAGCTGACGGAACTTTGGTGCCTTCCCCCACAGTGGGAAACGTTGATTTCAATGTGTGGGGATGTTCATGTTAAATTCTAGCGAATATTGTGTTCTTTTTATTCGTATGGGTGCATGGTAACTCAAATCTCATTGCACCAATTGCTGCACGTGACAATAGATGGAACTTGAACTTGAACTTAAGATGATGATAAGACAATTACAGTTTTGATGTGTTTGGGGCGGCTCAGTGGAGCAACAGTAGATATCTTGCCTGACAGCACCGGAGTCCCGGTGTTTGACCCTGACTACGAATGCTGCGTGTGCAGAGTTTGTACTCTCTGCCAGACCTCATGGTTTTTCTCCGGGTGACAATAGACAATAGACAGTAGGTGAAGGAGTAGGCCATTCGGCCCTTCGAGCAAGCACCACCATTCAATACGATCATGGCCCGGTTTACACCCTTATTCCAAAGACGTAAAGGTTTGTAGAGGGTCGCCAATGAGGTAGATGGTAGTTCAAGTCAAAGTCAAAGTCAAAAGAGTTTATTGTCATGTGTCCCTGACAGGACAATGAAAATCTTTCTTTGCATAGCACAACAGAACATAGTAGGCATTGACTACAATTCTATACATAAATACACCCATGACTTAATAAATTAATAAAGTGCAAATAACAGATGGAGGGATATTAATGTTCAGAGTTCCGAGCCAGGTTTAATAGCCTGATGGCTGCGGGGAAGTAGCTATTCCTAAACCGGGTTGTTGCAGTCTTCAGGCCCCTGTACCTTCTACCCGAAGGTAGAAGGGAGATGAGTGTGTGGCCAGGATGGTGTGGGTCCTTGATGATGCTGCCAGCCTTTTTGAGGCAGCGACTGTGATAAATCCCCTCGATGGAAGGAAGGTCAGAGCCGATGATGAACTGGGCAGTGTTTACTACTTTTTGTAGTCTTTTCCTCTCCAGGGTGCTCAAGTTGCCGAACCAAGCCACGATGCAACCAGTCAGCAAGCTCTCTACTGTACACCTGTAGAAGTTAGAGAGAGACCACCTTGACAGACCAACTCGCCGTAATCTTCTCAGGAAGTAGAGGCGCTGATGAGCTTTGGTTTGTGTAAAAATGGATTGGCTTTTGCCAAAATTGTACATTGTCTCTAGTGTGTAGGATAGTGCTGGTGTATGGGGATCGCTGGTTGTCCAAAGCAAAGATACTAGATGAGCTCCTCTAGTATCTTTGGGCCAAAGGGTCTATTTCTGCACTGTATTTCTAAAGACTAAAGTTTAGTATATTGTCGCGTGTACTAAAATATAGTGAAACATTTTTTTTTGTTGCATGCTCTACAGTCAGCCAAAAGCGTTTTTCTTGATTACAATCAATCCGTCCACAGTGTGCAGGTTTAGAATAAATGGAATAACGTTTAGCGCAAGAAAAAGTCAAGTGAAATCTGATTAAAGATAGTTTGAAGTTCTTCAATGAGGTAAGTGGGAGGTCACAACCACTCTCCAGTTGATGAGAGGATGGTTCAGTTACCTGATAATAGCTGGGAAAAAACTGTCTCTGAATCTGGAGGTGTGCATTTTCAATCCACTATACCTCTTGCCTGATGGGAGAGGGGAGAAGAGGGAGTGACCGGGGTGAGAGTGGTCCTTGATGATGCTGCTGGCCTTGCCGACTCAGCATGGTGTAGATGGAGTCGATGGAAGGGAGGTTGCCTGATGGTCTGGGCTGCTTCCACAATTATCTGCCTTGGGGAAGTTTGGAGGATAAGACGAGTCCAATTTCTTTATTGAGCATTTGTATACTAGTTTATGTTAACATTCAAGTTTTGCATGTGGTTTGTATTTTAGGCACTCAGTGTTGGCAACTAAATAAGGCGATGCTCGATACGTCAGGCATGATCTCCATAGACTCTGAAGTGGGGTCTTGACCCGAAATGCCACCTATTCATTTTCTCCAGAGATGCTGCCCGACCCACTGAGTTACTCTAGTTTTTTATGTCTATCAAAGTCACTTTTATTCATCAAAGTCAATTGTATTCGTCGCATGCACCCGAAGGTGCAGTGAAATGAATTTGCCAGCAGTGATACACTTAAAAAAACCCCACACAATACACAATAAGATTTAACACAAACATCCGCCACAGCATTCCTCACTGGGGTGGAAGGCAACAAATTTCAGCCAGTCCTCCTCCCTTTATTCACCCGTGGTCCGGGCCATGAACCCTCCGTAGTCGCCGCTACAGACGGCCCGATGCACAGGCCCTCTCGTCGGGATGATCTAAACTCCGACGTCGGGACGGTCGAACACACTCTGCGGCTTGGAGGTCCCGAATCGGCACTTTTCCACCGGAGACCGCGGCTTCAGGATATAGGCCGCAGGCCGGTGGTCTGAGCTCTTCTCCGGAGATCCCCGACAAGGGATCCCAGGCTCCGGATGGTAAGTCCACGTCATGCCCTCGGCTAGAAGCTCCGCAGACCACAGCCCCCATGGTGGAAAAGTCACCAGGCCAGCGATCGGAGCACACCTCTCTGGCGACCCCCGGCGAGGGTTCGCCCGCTCTGTGATGGAGAAGTCCACACTGTGCCCACTGCCAACTCCGGGAAAGGCCGCTCCGATCCATATTGCTAGGCCTCGAGGGAGGCGACGTGGAAAAAGTCGCCTCTCTGTGGAGGAGGCAACCGAAAACGGTTTTCCCCTTTCCCCTCCCTACCACCCCCCCCCCCCCCCCCCCCACACAAGACACACCGAGAGACACCCAAACCAACACTAGACACCAAAAAATTGCAAAATAATCAAAATAACGAACACACTGCTGGCAGGGCAGCTGACTCACGGCGCCCCCTCTGGAGACCTTCATGGTCTCCAGAGATTCCGCCTGAACCACTGAGTCACTCCAGCACTTTATGTCTTGTTTTTGTAAACCAGCATCTGCAGTTCCTTGTGTATCCATGAGCATTTAATATTTTGTCCATTTGATGACTCGGGGTCCTATTAAATCGTTCTCCTTTCAGCTTAAACCTATTTCCTCTGGTTCTTGTTTCCCTTGCCCTGGGTAAAAGACTCTGTGCACTCACCCTATTTTTTACTCTCCTCTACAAGATCACCCCTCATCTTCCTGCACTCCAAGGAATGAAGTCTCAACCTGTCCAACCTCTCCATTTTGCTCAGGCCCTGGAGCCCTGGCAACATCCCCACAAATCATCTTTACTGTTAAGAAAGTTAGCCTGGTAATTAAATGTGGCAGTTCAGTATTGAAATAATCTGTTTAAGATGTGGCTTGCCAGGAATTTCAAAGGTCAGGCTCCAAGATATTGAAAAATAAACATCTGATACCTTGACACTTGATAAATGAAGCCTGTGCAGGAAGGAACTGCAGATAGGCACACAAAGCTGGTGTTCAGGGGCTGTCCCACTGCGGCGACCTAATCTGCGAGTTCAGAAGAGTTTGCCCTCGACTCAAACTCGCAGCATGGTCGACATGGAGCGCAGAAGGTTAAGGGGGGACTTGATTGAAATCTTTAAAATGATGAATGGGATAGACAGAGTTGACGTGGATAAGCTTTTCGCATTGAGGGTAGGAAAGATTCAAACAAGAGGGCATGACATGAGAATTAAGGGACAGAAGTTTAGGGGTAACATGAGGGGGAACTTCTTTACTCAGAGAGCGTTGGCTGTGTGGAATGATCTTCCTGCGGAAGTGGTGGAGGCAGGATCGATTTTAACATTTAAAAGTAAAGTGGATAGGTATATGGATGGGAAGGGAATGGAGGGATATGGTCTGAGTGCAGGTAGATGGGACTAGGGGAAATAAATGGTCGGCACGGACTGGAAGGGCCGAAAAGGCCTGTTTCCGTGCTGTAATTGTTATATTATATTACATATATATATATATATATATATATATATATATAAAATATTATATTATATTACGTGGTCCTAGGAGGCCCTATGAGGTCACTGGAACTCTCCTTCATGCTCGAGGGAAGTTCCCGAATACTCGCGGCCTCAGCTAGGTTGCGGGAATTTCTCAGCATGTTGAAACATTTTCTGCGAGTAAAAGTTGGTTGGCTTGGGTTTTCTGAACTCATAGTGCAGTGGAGTGGGGTCGCTATGTAGTTACAGTCGAGGGCAGCCGTAGGCAATCTCCGGGCATTTTAATTGGCTTATTGGAGTTTTCAGGACCAAGGAAAAGCGACCGGTAATGTCCGCTAAACTTTATTATACGTTGTCTGACTTCTTAAAAGTGTCTCCCCTCCTTCTCCCCCATTCTACCCCACTTCTCACCCCTTCTCACTCCTCACTCCTTCTCTCCCCCTCTCTCCCCACCCCCCTCCCACCCCCCCCCCCCCCCCCCCCCCGCGCTCTCGAAAGGACTTACCGTACACTGTGCAGCCGTCTTTTATCTTCTTCTTCATCGCGGGTGTGAATTTCAGACAGCGCTCCCCCGCTTTCCCTGGCCCCCGCCTTTGCGATGTGTTTGTGTGTGTGTGTGTGTGTGTGTGCGCGGTCGGTTGATCCGGTTCGCGGTTTCATCGCTGACGGTCGATCCAGCTCGAGGTTTTCCAGGCGAGCGCCCTCGAGCTTGAAGGTCGAAGACACTCTTCTGAACTCATGGATTAGGTTGCCACAGTGGGACAGCCCCTTGACTCAGCGGGACAGGCAGCATCTATGGAGAGAAGGAATGGGCGACGTTTCGGGTCAAGACCCTTCTTCAGACTGATGTCAGGGGAGCGGGCGGAGACAGTAAGACTTCAAGTTAATTTCTCTAACTTCAGGAAGCCCTTGCTGTCTCTCTCCATCCCCTCCCCCTTCCCAGTTCTCCCACCAGTCTTACTGTCTCCGACTACATTCTATCTCTGTCCCACCCCCTGCATGGCAGATGCAGTATAATGTGGATAAATGTGAGGATATCCACTTTGGTGGTAAAAACAGGAAAGTAGGCTATTATTTGACTGGTGACCGATTAGGAAAAGGGGAGATGCAACGAGACCTGGGTGTCATGGTACACCAGTCATTGAAAGTAGGCATGCAGGTGCAGCAGGCAGTGAAGAAAGCGAATGGTATGTTGGCATTCATAGCAAAAGGATTTGAGTACAAGAGCAGGGAGGTTCTACTGCAGTTGTACAGGGTCTTGGTGAGACCACACCTGGAGTATTGCGTACAGTTTTGGTGTCCTAATCTGAGGAAATACATTCTTGCCATAGAGAGAGTACAGAGAAGGTTCACCAGACTGATTCCTGGGATGGCAGGACTTCCATATGAAGAAAGACTGGATAGACTCGGCTCGTACTTGCTGGAATTCAGAAGATTGAGGGGGGATCTCATAGTGACTTACAAAATTCTTAAGGGGTTGGACAGGCTAGATGCACGAAGATTGTTCCCGATGTTGGGGAAGTCCAGGACAAGGGGTCACTGTTTAAGGATAAGGGGGAAGTCTTTTAGGACCGAGATGAGAAAATCATTTTTCACACAGAGAGTGGTGAATCTGTGGAATTCTTTGCCACAGATAGTAGTTAAGGCCAGTATGTTGGCTATATTTAAGAGGGAGTTAGATGTGGCCCTTGTGGCTAATGGGATCAGGGGGTATGGAGAGAAGGCAGATACAGAATACTGAGTTGGATGATCAGCCATGATCATATTGAATGGCGGTGCAGGCTCAAAGGGCCAAATGGCCTACTCCTGCACCTATTTTCTATGTTTCTAGGGTTACACAAAAGGCTGGAGAAACTCAGCGGGTGCAGCAGCATCTAAGGACCGAAGGAGATAGGCGACGTTTCGGGTCGAGACCCTTCTTCAGACCCTTCTATGTTTCTAGAAGATATCTAAAAGATATTCGGCGGGTTCACAGGAACCTGAGAGGAAACTTTGTCACACAAAGGGTGATGGTGTATGGAACAAGCTGCCAGACGAGGTCTTTTAGGCAGGGTTTGGGTGGTGCCTCGCCACCAGTCTGTGTGTCCTTTCTACTATTTTTATTATTTTAAGTTTGTTTCAATGTTTCTCGGTTAGTTTATGAGGGGGGGGAGGGTTTGGAGAAACAGTTTTTCAGTCACTTACCCCGACGGAGATGCGATTTTCTCTGTGTCGCATCGCCCCCCCCCCCCCCACCCTTGAGGCCTCACAACCTGGAGTGGCGCGGCCTTTCCTGGAGACCGGCCCGGAGCTTCAAGCCGTGGGCGTGGCGCAGACTTACCATCGGGGAGCCGGGGATATTTCGCCGAGGATCGCCAGAAGAAGAGCGTTGCCCGCTGGGCCCTCTCTGGCTAAACACTCTCCCTTCACCACCTCCAGTTTAAATTTAAGTTGGAATATTTTGGAGGACCAAGTAACCAAGTAACCAAGAACCAAACACTGAAAAAATGCTGACAAAAAAATCTCAGCAGATCAGGAAGCACCTGCAGGAAGAGAAGCAGAGTAACCATTTCAAATCAAGGGAACATATTTCCACAGATGCCAACTGCCCTCGGCATTCGGGAAGTCACGGTGGCGCAGCGGTAGAGTTGCTGCCCTGCAGCGAATACAGCGCCAGAGTCCCGGGTTCGATCCCGACTACGGGTGCTGTCTTTGTGGAGTTTGTACGTTCTCCCCATGACCTCCGAGATCTTCGGCTTCCTCCCACACTCCAGGTCTGTAGATTAATTGGCTTGTTTAATGTAAACATTGTCCCTAGTTGGTGTAGGTTGGTGTTAAATGTTTGTGTGTCTTGTGTGGGGGGGTGGTGTGGTGGGGGGGGGGTGAGGGAGAAACCGTTTCGGCCGCCTCCTTCACGGAGAGGCGACTTTTTCCACGTCGCCTCCCCCGTGGCCTAACAACGAGGATCGAGCGGCCTTTCCCGGAGACGCGCCCGGCCCGGGGCTTCAGCGGCGGGCGCAACGTGGACACTCGACGGGGAGCGGGCGAGCCCTCGCCGGAGGGGAGCACTACATTTCGCTGGCCCGCGGCAGCCAACAGCATGAGGTCGCAGTCTGCAGAGCTCCAGCAGGCGCAGAGTCCGCAGCCTGGGATCCCCCGTTGGGGACCCGGGAGAAGAAGAAGCTCCTACCGCCGGCCCGTGGCCATCTTCTACCGCGGGCCCAGCGTGGACTTGCCATCAGGAGCGTCACCCATTCCTTCTCTCCAAAGATGCTGCCTGACCCGCTGAGTTACTCTAGCACTTTGCATCGATCTTAGGTTTAAACCAGCACCTCCAGTTGCTTCCTACACATTTCCCTGACAATAAAACACTCTTGACTCGGTGAACCGATTTTCTCCAGAACTTTCTAAATGTCTGGCCATCTGAAATTTAGCTCAGTGTATATTAGGGATAAAAAGGGAAGAATAAATCACAGCTGCAGATGGCAGGAGGCTAAAAACACAAAAATAGAAACATAGAAAAATAGGTGCAGGAGTAGGCCATTCGGCCCTGCACCGCCATTCAATATGATCATGGCTGATCATCCAACTCAGTATCCCGTACCTGCCTTCTCTCCATACCCCCTGATCCCTTTAGCCACAAGTGCCACATCTAACTCCCTCTTAAATATAGCCAATGAACTGGCCTCAACTACCTTCTGTGGCAGAGAATTCCAGAGACTCACCACTCTCTGTGTAAAGAATGTTTTCCTCATCTCGGTCCTAAAGGAATTCCCCCTTATCCTTAGACTGTGACCCCTTGTCCTGGACCTCCCCCAACATCGGGAACAATCTTCCTGCATCTAGCTTGTCCAACCCCTTAAGAATTTTGTACGTTTCTATAAGATCCCCCCTCAATCTTCTAAATTCCAGCGAGTACAAGCCGAGTCTGTCCAGTCTTTCCTCATATGGAAGTCCTGACATCCCAGGAATCAGTCTGGTGATGGTAAGTCCACGCCAGATGGAAATGTTCAGCAGGGTTTAGCTTAGTTTAACTTAGAAATACAGCGCGGAAACAGGCCCTTCGGCCCACCGGGTCTGTGCCGACCAGCGATCCCCGCACACTAACAAATCAATCAGTTTTATTCGCCACATTACACACAAAGTGCAAGTGAAATGAATTTGCCAGCAGCGGTACAATGATAAAGAACACACAAAAACACACTGAAAATTGAACACAAACATCCACCACAGCATCCATCAGTGTGGTGGAAGGCAAAAAAAAATTGGCCGGTCCTCCTCCATTTTTCCCCGTGGTTGGGATCTCAACCCGGGCGTCCAGATGTGCAGACAGGTAGAAGTCCAGGTAAGTCCAGAATCGGCACTTCCCCACCGGAGTCCGTGGCTTCAGGTTGGTGTAGGCCACAGTCCGGCGGTCGAAGATCTAAAGTCCCTGCCGCGCCGCAGCCAGAAGCACCGCAGACCGCAGGGCCGGCGGTCGGAGCTCCCCTCCAGGGGTCCCCGACGAGCAGGCACGTGCCGTCAGGGTAGGCAAGATAGGCAGTGCCTACCCTGACTAAAATTATAAAATAGTAATTATTTTATATATAAATATAATATATATAAAATACACATAAAACATACATAAAATGGTCATAAATAATAAAGGCACGGGAGAATTATGCCTCCCTAAGAGATCGATCTCCAAGGGAGGCATAATTCTCCCGTGCCTTTCATCAGCCGTACATTTTAAACGCGGAAGTATGTGTTACTCGCGTGCCGTCGGCGATGCTTCAAGCCATCAGTGGGAACGGTCCGTAAAGGCAGCTGAAACTCTGCCTTTACACTGTGGACCACTGTATGTGCTGCGTTGCGCACCAGCCTACTGCGCATGCGCAAGTTTCTTAGCGAGATTTTCAAGGGTGGATAGTGATTACCTGAAGAGTTTCACGAAGCAACCTTATGGATATTTTTGCTGCAAACAAAGAGAGAAGAATGGATTTTGTGCACAAACTATATGGTACGTAGATTTTTTGGAGCTATATGTTTTAAAATACTTTATTAAGAGATAGGACCTATTGAAAACAAATTACATGATTAAAGTCGAGAGAACAATCTGCGCATGCGCGGTTTCCACGATTTAAAACTAGCCGAATGACAGTACACCGGGGAGAGAATAATCTGCGCATGCGCGGTTTTCAAGATTTTTAAAAGCCACTGCCTACCCTGGCTGATTACTCACATAGAAACATAGAAATTAGGTGCAGGAGTAGGCCATTCGGCCCTTCGAGCCTGCACCGCCATTCAATATGATCATGGCTGATCATCCAACTCAGTATCCCGTACCTGCCTTCTCTCCATACCCTCTGATCCCATTAGCCACAAGGGCCACATCTAACTCCCTCTTAAATATAGCCAATGAAATGGCCTCGACTACCCTCTGTGGCAGAGAGTTCCAGAGACCCACCACTCTCTGTGTGAAAAAAGTCCTTTTCATCTCGGTCCTAAAGGATTTCCCCCTTATCCTTAAGCTGTGACCCCTTGTCCTGGAACTCCCCAACATCGGGAACAATCTTCCTGCATCTAGCCTGTCCAACCCCTTAAGAATCTTGTAAGTTTCTATAAGATCCCCTCTCAATCTCCTAAATTCTAGAGAGTATAAACCGAGTCTATGCAGTCTTTGTTCATAAGACAGTCCTGACATCCCAGGAATCAGTCTGGTGAACCTTCGCTGCACTCCCTCTATGGCAATAATGTCCTTCCTCAGATTTGGAGACCAGAACTGTACGCAATACTCCAGGTGTGGCCTCACCAAGACCCTATACAACTGAAGTAGAACCTCCCTGCTCCTATACTCAAATCCTTTTGCTATGAAAGCTAACATACCATTGGCTTTCTTCACTGCCTGCTGTACCTGCATGCCTACTTTCAATGACTGGTGTACCATGACACCCAGGTCACGCTGCATCTCCCCTTTTCCTAATCGGCCACCATTTAGATAGTAGTCGGTTTTCCTATTTTTGCCACCAAAGTGGATAACCTCACATTTATCCACATTATATTGCATCTGTCAAACATTTGCCCACTCACCCAGCCTATCCAAGTCACCTTGCATTCTCCTAGCATCCTCCTCACAGCTAACACTGCCCCCCAGCTTAGTGTCATCCGCAAACTTGGAGATATTGCCTTCAATTCCCTCATCCAGATCATTTATGTATATTGTAAATAGCTGGGGTCCCAGCACTGAGCCTTGCGGTACCCCACTATTCACTGCCTGCCATTGTGAAAACGACCCGTTTACTCCTACTCTTTGCTTCCTGTTTGCCAGCCAGTTCTCTATCCACATCAATTATATGTTTCAATAAGATCCCCTCTCATCCTTCTAAACTCCAGAGTGTACAAGCCCAGCTGCTCCATTCTCTCAGCATATGACAGTCCCGCCATCCCGGGTATTGACCTGGTGAACCTACGCTGCACTCCCTCAACTTCATCACAACTCATTCAGAAGGCCTTTCAACCTGTAACGTCCATTCTGTTTCTCTCTCCGCAGATGGTGCCTGACCACTTGTCTATTCTGGCACTTCCATTTTTTTAACATTTCAGATTCATAGCATCTGCAGTTTTGTATTTTGATTTGCGCTGGCAATTTATGATTTATGATATGATTTATGATTTAAACATTTCAACGCAAGGCTAACGTGTTTTTTTTTTCCCCCTAAAGTATGTATGCATTGCCAGGTCTAAAAAGGGAATCTTGGCAGAGTTGGTTCTAGGAGCTGGTGTAAATTAAAAGGAAGAATTATCTCGGCCTGGGATGTTGGCTGGCACCGAGTAAATGCATCTCAATGAAATACAAAATGTGAATCTGAAACGTATTTGGCAGAGTGGCTGTTAATTTGCAAATATCTCAAACCTTTCACCATCAAGCTGCATGTTTCCATTGTCGGAGTGCGGCCCAATGAATATTGGAGAAGCAGCACCTCATACTTCACTCGGGCAGCTCACACCCCAGCGGTATGAATATTGACTTCTCTAACTTCAAGTAACCCTTGCTTTCCCTCTTTCTCTCTCCATCTCTCCCCCATGCGCTGTCCCTGTGAACGCATGGATTTCCTCAGTGGGTCATTCCTTCCACAGATGCTGCTGGACCCATTGAGTTCTTCCAGCACTTTGTGTTTTGCTCAAGATTCCAGCATCTGCAGGTCCTTGTATCGTCCGGCAGTGGCATTCTCTGCTCTCTCGTTCTCCCCCCGTGCCAGACAATTATTTGAATGGTATTATTATTTCACTTTTATTGCTTGTTTTTTGTGTGTACGTATGTGTACGTGTGTGTGTGTGTGTGTGTATATATATATATGTATATGTGTACATATGTATATGTGTGTGTATATATATATATATGTGTGTGTGTATGTGTATATATATATGTATATGTGTATATATATATATGTGTGTGTATATATATATATGTGTGTGTGTGTGTGTGTGTGTATATGTGTGTGTATATATATATTATTATATATGTGTATATATATATATATATATATGTGTGTGTGTATATATATGTATATATATGTGTATGTGTATACATATATATATGTGTATATATATATATGTATATGTATATGTGCATATATATATATATGTATATGTATGTATGTATATATATATGTATATATTAGATTATATCTCCATGGATGGTCACCTTGTCGTGGTGGAGAAGCTCGTGTGGACCTGAGATCCTGAGAGCGATGCCGTCTGGAGCTATGCTCCTGGTAGGGCCACCCATGGCGGTAAGGTCGAGGGGGAGGTCTCTGACAAAGAGCGATCCAACCAAGACCTCAACAGTGGAACAGGCGGAGGACGATGGCTGACTTTAGTGGAGCGTCACAACGGCTGGGAAGGCAGATGAAGGCTGCAGCAGAAAAGGGTCTCCGGTCGTCTTGGACTCCATGCCACTGGATCCTGACCCAGATCTGTCAAGGACCGTGGGGTGGCTGTCTGTGCACCAGTCTCCCCACGTTAAACAAAGTCACGCACAGGTGTCCTCCGTATGGGGAATAGCACCCTGGAGATACCCATGGTCAGCCACAACCGAAGGGGGCCTGAGAAGACTATATATATATATATATATATATATATATATATATATATATATATATATATATATATATATGTATGTATATATATATATATGGGACCCAACGTGTCTAATATAATATAATAATATCCAATTTAGTCTAGTATATATATATACACATACATACATACTAGACTAAATTGGATATTATTATATTATATTAGACACGTTGGGTCCCATGTTCAGATGGGAGGGCTGGTTCCCCAACACAATATTCCACCTCTCCACCAATTCCAATATTGGTGGCCAGTGGGGAGAGGGGTGTTTCTGGAGCGCTGGTATGGGTGTTGTTGGCTGCAGGGACTACTGGTCTCCAAAAGGCTAGTATGGACATTGTGGGCCAAATGGATTCTTGGGGTGGCAGCTCAGCCCCTCAAGCCTGATGTGCTGGCAGCTCACTCACTCATGACTGGTGGGCTGGCAGTTGACTCACAGCTATTGCTTGAAATTCCATTTCAAGCAGAGTGCAAGGCCACCAAATTCAAGTGCAGTTTCTTACCTCTTTGAGCAGGGCGCAATGCCACCAAATTCAGGTTCAGTTTCCTACCACTTCAAGCATGGTGCAGGGCCACCACATTCAAATGCAGTTTCATACTATTTCAAGCAGGGTGAAACCACCATAAAAACCACCATAAAACCGCACAAAACACCACACTCACAGTTCAGTAAACATTCAGTGTGTTCAATTGATTCACAGCTCAGACAGAGTTGTGACCTCTCCCTCCCCCATCATGCAGAGACTGAGCTACACCCACACTTCCGGGTTTTATAATCCCTCCCCCTCCCACCGGAAAAGGTGTGGCCTTCATGGCGTGATTGACAGGAGAGAGATTCACAACATTTTTTAAAAACTAATAACACTTTTGTTTTTCATTGATGGGAAGAATCCTCTGCACCTGATGAGCGGAGGGGGACTGAGTAAGATGGCCAAAAATCACAGCTGTAAGTGGTAGCGTTTTATCTAAAATCAATATAGTGCAAACAGGAAGTTGTCAAGTTTAGACAACAACCATTTGCAGGCAGTACCTTTTCACTTAATCCCAAAACCCCCAAACAACCATTTGCATGCAGTGCCTTTTTACTTCAAGCCAACCATATTTTAATTTTCAAACCACATTAAGGGCACTCACAGTTGAATAGACATGTGTCCAGTGTTATTCAGAGCTCAGAGAGATGTTACCCTCTGGCTTCCTCCATCTTGCAGAGACTGAGTGAGGCACACCACTTCCGGGTTTTATAGTCCCTCCCCCCTCCCACCAGCAGGGGCAGCAGAGAGACAAATTCATTAATAGCTCTGATTTTTCGTCGATGGGAACAATCCTCTGGTCCAGTCCGGTGGAGGGGGGCTCTGAGCGAGGTGGCCAAAAATGATGGCCGTAAGTGGTGGCGTTCTCTCGGAAATCAAATTGCAGTACGTCCAAAGCGGTCAAGATCTTACTTTTAGTAATATAGATATATATGCGTGTGTGCGTGCATGCGTGTGCATGCATGTATTTTTCTCTCTCGTTTATTACATTGCTTACAGTGTGCTACGTTTACATATTCTGTTGTGCTGCAGCAAGTAAGAATGTCATTGTCGTATCTGGGACACACGACAATAAAATACTCCTGACTCTTGACAAGAGATTAACAATTATTAAAAGCAAAACAATGCGGTGAATCGAAGAATGCATTGTGAATTTCCATATTTCCCCTCAGACATTTAGACAGTGCATACTTACGTTATACAAGCTATAATTCAAACCAGAATTGCATGTATTTTTTCTCTAGTGTCTCGTCTGGTACCTGAGACTGATTCTTTCTTCTCTTAGTTTAGTTTAGTTTCAGAGAAACAGCACAGAAACAGGCCCTTCGGCCCACCGAGTCCTTGCCGACCAGCGATCCCCACACACTCACACTATACAAACATAGAAATTAGGTGCAGGAGTAGGCCATTCGGCCCTTCAAGCCTGCACCGCCATTCAATATGATCATGGCTGATCATCCAACTCAGTATCCCATACCTGCCTTCTCTCCATACCCTCTGATCCCCTTTAACCACAAGGGCCACATCTAACTCCCTCTTAAATATAGCCAATGAACTGGCCTCAACTATCCTACACACACTAGGGACAATTTAACATTAACGCAAAGCCAATTAACCTACAAACCTGCACGTCTTGGGAGTGTGGGAGGAAACCGGAGCACCCGGAGAAAACCCACGCAGGTCACGGGGAGAACGTACAGACTCCGTACAGACAGCGCCCGCAGTCAGGTTCTAACCCGGGTCTCTGGCGCTGTGAGGCCGCAACTCTACCGCTGCGCAATCGTGCCGCCACTATATCTTTGCTGTTACTTGGACCCTGATGTTGAAATAGACTTGGCTTGTACATTGAAGACAGAGTGGAAGAAAGTGTGTGAGAAAAGGTGATGATTCCTTTAACGGGACAAAACAGAGTTCCTGCAAAAGAATGGAAATTACAGTTCAGTACCCCTGGGAGAGAGACTATTGAGAAGTTGGAGAGAGAGAGTCTGACTTCAGTTGAACTAGGTCCAGTTATGTTAAAATACTTTAAAATCACAGCTGGACTAGTTTATAATTTTGGCTGAATTTCCTCGCTATTAAATTATAGAGGCAAACTCGTTTTCCCAGTATCTGTTTAAAACAAAAAGATCATTATACCATGAGATCATTTCTGCAACAAGATATTTTTAATCGTCTTACTTCCTCTTCACCTGCCTTCTGCTGCAACATTTCCCAGGCCTCAATCATTCCTAGACTAGGCTACGATGGGCCAAATGGCCTCATTCTTTGCTACCATGCCAATTGGCCAGCTATAGGAAGGATAGTTTTAGTTTTAGGGTTTCAGCGCGGACACAGGCCCTTCGGCCCACCGGGTCCGCGCCGATCAGCGATCCCCGCACGTTAACACAAACCTGCACACACTGGGACAAGGGTCTCGACCCAAAACGTCGCCTATCTCCTTCGCTCCTTAGATGCTGCTGCACCCGCTGAGTTTCTCCAGCTTTTTGTGTAACCCTCGATTCTCCAGCATCTGCAGTTCCTTCTTTAACACAAATGACACTTATACCAAGTATACAAACCCAAGGTAATTAACCTACACACCTGTACCTTTGGAATGTGGGAGGAAACCGAAGATCTCAGAGAAAACCCATGCGGTCACGGGGAAAAAGTACAAACTGCATACAGACAGCACCCGTAGTCGGGATCGAACCCGGGTCTCCAGCGCTGAGTTCGCTGTAAGGCAGCAACTCTACCCTAGGGTCTGTAGCGCTGCAATTCTACCGCTGCGCCACTGTGCCGGATGTAATTAAGCTGGGGAGGGTGCAGGAAAGATTCAAGAGGAAGCACTGGAGGTGTTTGGAGAGAAACCTCCGCACAAGTCCAGTGCATGTGCGGGGCGGCACGGTGGCGCGGCGGTAGAGTTGCTGCCTCACCGCGCCAGAGACCCGTGTTTGTTTCCGACCTACACCCGTGTGGCTCTGTGGCCCTCTCTGTGTGCCCCTCTCTGTCCTGGCGAACTTACCTTTAAGACTTTGCTCCAAGTTCACCTCACTTTACGCCGCGTTGCGCCACTCACCCGACCTCCGCGCGGCCCTCACTGCCGGTTTGGTCGCGCTTGCCGCATGCAGGCCATTGCTGGAGGGAACGGCCCTGTACAGGGGATCACCCGACCTCCGCGCGGCCCCCGCTTCTAGTTTGATCGCGTTCATCGCATGGCGTCAGATGCTGGTGGGACAGGCCCTTTAGGAAAGAACCAAAGCAGAAATAATGGACGTACAGATTTGCTGGTTAGTTGGCTTTGGTGAAAATTGTAATTGTCCCTAGAGTGTAGGATAGTGTGAACGGGGTGATCGCTGGTCAGCATTGGCTCGGTGGACCGAAGGGCCTGTTTCTGCGCTGTATCTCTAAGGAACTTGTTCCGTTCATTAATTGGATGCGGTTCCACAGTCCCACATAAAGACTTAGTCACCATTTCCTGTTGACTATCCAAAACCATTTAACCAACAAAGTCAGGATTGTTCACGCTAAAATTCCCGGAAACCGATGACTAATGAGTGAATGCAACCTGTATTCTCAGTCTTTATATCCTCTCCGTGGATTGTCACCTTGTCCGTGGTGGAGAAGCTCGTGTGGACCTGAGATCCTGAGAGCGATGCCGTCTGTAGCGGTGCTCCTGGTAGGGCCACCCATGGCGGTAAGGTCGAGGGGGAGGTCCCTGACGAAGAGCGATCCGACCAAGACCTCAACGGTGGAACAGGCGGAGGACGATGGCTGACCTTAGTGGAGCGTCACAACGGTGGGGAAGGCGGATGGATGAAGGCGGCAGCAGAAAAGGGTCTCCGGTCATCTTGGACTCCATGCCACTGGATCCTGACCCAGATCTGTCAAGGACCGTGGGGTGGCTGTCTGTGCACCAGTCTCCCCACATTAAACAAAGTCACGCACGGGCGTCCTCCATATAGGGAATAGCACCCTGGAGACACCCATGGTCAGCCATCACCTAATGGGGCCTAAGAAGAAGTACCACAGAGGGTAGTTGAGGCCAGTTCATTGGCTATATTTAAGAGGGAGTTAGATGTGGCCCTTGTGGCTAAAGGGATCAGGGGGTATGGAGAGAAGGCAGGTACGGGATACTGAGTTGGATGATCAGCCATGATCATATTGAATGGCGGTGCAGGCTCGAAGAGCCGAATGGCCTACTCCTGCACCTAATTTCTATGTTTCTATGTTTCTAAGTGTTTATTTTCACACAAAGTCTATGGAACGAGCTGCCGGAGCAGGTAGTTGAGGCAGGTACTATTGCAACGTTTAAGAAACATTTAGACAGGTACATGGACAGGCCAGGTTTAGAGGGATACGGGCCAAATGTTGGCAATGGGACTACAGCTGACAGCTTACGGTTTAGTTTATTGTCACGAGTGCTGAGGTTCAGTGAAAAGCTTTAGTTGCCCGCTATCCTGACAATAGACAATAGACAACAGACAATAGGTGCAGGAGTAGGCCATTCGGCCCTTCCAGCCAGCACCACCATTCAATGTGATCATGGCTGATCATCCTCAATCAGTACCCCGTTCCTGCCTTCTCCCCATATCCCCCGACTCCGCTATCTTTAAGAGCCCTATCTTGAACTCTCTCTAGAAGGCATCCAGAGAACCGACCTCCACCGCCCTCTGAGGCAGAGAATTCCACAGACTCACAACTCTCTGTGTCAAAAAGTGTTTCCTCATCTCCATTCTAAATGCCTTACCCCTTATTCTTAAACTGTGGCCCCTGGTTCTGGACTCCCCCAACATCAGGAACATGTTTCCTGCCTCTAGCGTGTCCAAACCCTTAATAATCTTACGTGTTTCAATAAGAACCCCTCTCATCCTTCTAAACTCCAGAGTGTACAAGCCCAGCCGCTCCATTCTCTCAGCATATGACAGTCCCGCCATCCTGGGGATTAACCTTGTAAACCTACGCTGCAATACATGATTATATTACATGACTAGTGTTGTTGGGACATGTTGGCCGGCGTGGGCAAGTTGGGCTGAAGGGCCTGTTTCCACACTGCATCACTGTGTAACTCCATCAGTCACAGTTGCAAAACTAATTCCCAGGAAATCTATTGCCACATATAGTTTTAGACAACAAGGTTATTTTGGAAAATAACCCATCTTGAATGATGTAATTGTGCCAACTCCATTATTAGTGAACCACACCTTCAGGTGAATGAACGATAGTGGAGTGGACTGGTGCAATACGAACAACCTGATCCTGAATGTCGAAAAAACAAAGGAGGTCATCGTCGACTTCAGGAAAAACCGGCACAGTCCCACACCACTTCACGTCAATGACAGCGATGTGGAGGTGGTCAGTAGCGCTAAGTTCCTGGGGGTGCAGATCACTAACAGTCTGACCTGGTCGAATAACATCTCATCATCAGTTAAGAGAGCGCAGCAGCGGTTGCACTTTCTGCACCGGATGAGAAGAGCTCACCTCCCCCATCCCATCCTCACCACTTTCTACAGGGGCACCATAGAGAGTATTCTGACCAGCTGTATCTCTGTCTGGTTTGGGGACTGTAGAGCCTCCGACTGGAAGTCCGTGCAGAGAGTGGTGAGGACAGCGGAAAAAATCATCTGGACCTCTCTCCCCTCAATCGGGGATATTGCGACCAAACGTTGCGTGTCTAAGGCCAGCAGTATTATAAAAGACCCCACACATCTCCATCACGGGCTGTTCACTCTGCTGCCCTCGGGCAAAAGATATCGCAGCATAAGGAGCAGAACATCAAGGTTCTGCAACAGCTTCTTCCCACGAGCCATCAGACTCCTGAATGCCATGTAATGGGCTGCCACCATTGTCTATTTATCCTTTTATCCATGTTTACCCTTCTGTTAATTATCGTGTTGCACAGGGAGCCAAATGCAACGGAATTTCGTTTGGAACTGCAAATATCGATGTATTTCTAAATGACAATAAAGTTTGTTTGACTTGACTTGACGATACTTTATTGTCACCTGTGATATGCTTTATTTTGTTGCGTGCTAACCACAGGCAAGTATGTAAAGAGTGGCCATGTAAAGGGCACTGCCAAAGTTACATAGTGTTCAATGTTGTCCCAATGGTCCCTCTTTCTTCTCGGTGGTGGCCCCCTTTCTCCCATGCTGGGTCCCCCCCCCCCCCCCCGTTCTCAACCACCCCACCAAGCCTCATGGTGGGTCTCTCCTTGTTCTCAGCGCCCCCCCCCCTTTCCTCCATGCTGGGTCCCTCTTTGCTCTCTTGAGGGTTCCCTGCCCCCTGATCTCCCCCCTCCCCCCCACGCTGTTCCTCTGTTCCGGGAGGCACGTCCTCGCCTGACCACCAGCGCCCCACCATGTACCCGTCCCACCTCCGCTGCCGGCTCCTCACCCGACGGCTCCGCGCCGCTCACCGGGTGTATCCCGGGATTGTCATACGCTGAGAGAATGGAGCGGCTGGGCTTGTACACTCTGGAGTTTAGAAGGATGAGAGGGAATCACATTGAAACATATAAGATTATTAAGGGCTTGGACACGCTAGAGGCAGGAAACATGTTCCCGATGTTGGGGGAGGCCAGAACCAGGGGCCACACAGTTTAAGAATAAGGGGTAAGCCATTTAGAACGGAGACGAGGAAACACTTTTTCACACAGAGATTGGTGAGTCTGTGGAATTCTCTGCCTCAGAGGGCGGTGGAGGCCGGTTCTCTGGATAGTTTCAAGAGAGAGCTAGATAGGGCTCTTAAAGATAGCGGAGTCAGGGGATATGGGGAGAAGGCAGGAACGGTGTACTGATTGGGGATGATCAGCCATGATCACATTGAATGGCGGTGCTGGCTCGAAGGGCCAAATGGCCTACTCCTGCACCTATTGTCTATTGTCTATTGACTAGTCCTGGAATTCCTTCCTAAATCTTCGCCTCCACTCCTCCCACTCTCTTTAAAACTCATTGCGCGGGACAGGCAGCATCTCTGGAGAAAAGGAATGGGTGACGTCTTGGGCCGAGACCCTTCTTCAGACTGAGAGTCGGGGGAAGGGAACTGCAGATGCTGGCTTGCACCGTGGAGAGATGCTGGAGTAACTCAGCGGGTCAGGTAGCATCTCTGGAGAGAAGGAATGGGTGACGTTCCGGCCAGTGACTGAAGGGGTCTCGACCCAAAGAGGCACAGGGTTTGTAGGTTAATTGGCTTCAGTGAATTGTCGTTTGTGTGTGGAATAGTGCTAGTGTGAACGGTGGTCGCTGGCTAGCATGGGCTCAATGGGCCGAAGGGGTGGGAGATTGCAACCTTCACGTGGTCCGCCCTCTTTCGACTAATGCAATCAACTCGACGTGCACAAACAGATTTGATTTTATTACTTGTCATTCGAACCTCAGAGAGGCTCAAACGAAACTCCATTTCTACAAGCCGTACAAACGGAACAATTCCTACACAACAATTCCTATACAAACAATTCAATTCACACAAACATCCATCACAGTGAATCTCCTCCTCACTGTGATGGAAGGCAAAGTCTTCTCTCTCCCCCGCACCATTTCTTTCCCGAGGTCGAAGCCCCAGGCGGGCGGTGTTAAGTCCCACGGCCATTGAGGCCGCGCCGGGCGATGTACGGCCCCGCTCTAGGCCCAAAAGTCACAACGTTGGAGCCCCAGGCGGGCGGTGTTAAGTCCCGCGGCCATTGAAGCTGCGCCAGCCGATGTACGGCCCCGCTCCGGGTCGCTCCAACCCCGCGACACGGGCGGGAGAAGTTGCATTGCGGGATCTCCGGGAAGCGGTCTCCCACCCGGACCCGCGAGCTCCCGATATCCCGACAGTCCACCGGCAGCAATCCGCAGCTGGAGCTGGAGCTGGAGCTCCGGAGTCGGGCCGCAGCAGCGAGCCACCACCGCTCCCCATGCTCCGAGGCCGGCCAGCCCCACGACGGTGAGTCCGCAGCTCGTCCCGGTCGAAGCCGGCTGGCTCCACGGTGCTAGGCCCCAACGACAACGGAGACCCAACAGGGAAAAGGTTGGGTCTCCCGTGCAGGGAAGAGATTTTAAAAGTTTTCCCCTCCCCCACCCCCCACACATACACAGTTAGAAACAGTACAAAAAAACACGAACAACTACATTTAACTAGACAAAAAAAAAGACAGACAGACTGTAGGGGGCGCTGCAACGTGAGTCGCGCCGCCGCAGACGTAGATACTGCGTGATATAACAGAAGATCAAATAGAACAAGTTGGGCCTACAACTTTAGGCTGTGCACGCCACATGGAAGAAGAAGTGGGCCGAATGGCCTGTTTCCCCCACTGTACAATCCAACCAAGCGTTGATCCCGAACGAGTTAAAGTCTCGGGCCGCTTCCACTCCAGTCTCCCAGTGTGTGCGTGTGTGTGTCCGAGGATGATTTAGCTTATCTTTCTATGATTTCTAACGAGAAGCCAAGAGTTAGGTCCTGGGAGGATCGGGTCCTTGGGAAGATCGGCTCAGGGAAAGTTGGCCGAAAGTTGCAGACCAAAATATATCACGACGGGATGGTGTGGCAGAGTTGGAGAGGGGGGAGAGAGAGAGAGAGACAACAGTCTCGTTTCCAGCTCCTCACGGGATACCTGGGCCACAGGCCAAACCTCAATGCATTTCCAAGTATTATGGAGAAGAT
>OY740786.1:3714831-3818792 GCA_963514005.1 Raja brachyura
GGGGAGGGGAGAGGAGGGGAGGGGAGAGGAGGGGAGGGGAGAGGAATGGAGGGGAGGGGAGGGGAGGGGAGGGGGAGGAGGGGATCGGAGGGGACAATAGACAATAGACAACAGGTGCAGGAGTAGGCCATTCGGCCCTTCGAGCCAGCACCGCCATTCAATGTGGTCATGGCTGATCATCCACAATCAGTACCCCATTCCTGCCTTCTCCCCATATCCCCGCTATCTTTAAGAGCCCTATCTAGCTCTCTCTTGAAAGTATCCAGAGAACCGGCCTCCACCGCTCTCTGAGGCAGAGAATTCCACAGACTCACAACTCTCTGTGAGAAAAAGTGTTTCCTCATCTCCGTTCTAAATGGCATCCAGAGAACCGGCCTCATTCCTTCTTCTCCCTGCACGTCTTGGGCAGAAGGTACAGAAGCTTGAAAGCACGCACCACCAGACTCAGGAACAGCGTCTTCCCCTCTGTTATCAGGCTTCTGAACGGTCCTTCCATGAGCTAGAGTACTGTCCGATTCACCTCTACTCCATTGCAGACATTGGACTTTGTCTCTGGGACTGATGCGCTACAATGCTGAGAACTGTACTCTGCACTGTATCTTCCCCTTCGCTCTACCTATTGGACGAGTTGAAGGCCTAGATAGGGAGACAGTCAGAACATTCCGTCTGAGACGCTACATCTTGAAAATATGAGACTAGTCTTGACAGAAAAACCGGAGCAGTTTTCGAAGACATGGACACCATTCATTGATGAATGTCTGAAGAAGGGTGTCGACCCGAAACGTCGCCTATCTCCTTCACTCCTTAGATGCTGCTGCACCCGCTGAGTTTCTCCAGCTTTTTGTGTGACACCATTCATTGATTCATTACAAGGATAGTATAGGTATGTTACAAAACTTACCTTTAGCGGTGCTGCAGTTCTGCCGCTGGCCGTGTGCGCGACTTTGGCGCCTTTAAGGGGGGGGGGGGTGGGGTTAAAATGCGGTTTTCCCCTTGCCATCCGGAGCTTTCTGTTGTCGGAGTGCGAGCTATTTCTGGAGGTGCGTTCCGACTGCCGGTAAGTCCGTTTTTAAAATAAATAGCCCGACTATTTCAGCGCTGCAGTAAAATAAAAATTAGCTCCTAATGCCGTGAACGCCGACAACGGGGACGGATTTTACGTAGGGGACAGGGAAGTGAAAGCTGTTTATTTTTACATATAAACTTGCTTTTTTAGGGGGCTTTAATCAATATTTCATGTTGCAAAACGGTGATTTAGCCCCCATATGAACTGGCAGAAAATTTCCTGCCAATATTGGGTTTAAATTCACCGCAACCGCAACGTTCTAATCCATCGCGTTCCAGAAAATCCCAATCGCAAGCTGTTTAAAATGCCCATTAATTTACAGCCTTAAACACTGAATTCCTTCAATTTGGCCTATAAATTAGATTTAAAAATCATGTTATATTGTGAATTATTGTGTGACTGTTAATTGGACACTTAGGCTTTAAATTTTTTTTAAATTTTTTCTTAAGAAATGGATAGATGGTTAGATCTAGTAGCAATGTTACAAAATTTTGAGATTTAAAAAATCAAGTCTGCAATTTATCCCATCAGATAAACCATAAAAAGAAGTTTAATTTGACACCTAATTCACTTTCATATCTTCAGTATTAAGAACGTTATGGCCATTTTCATACTCGGAAATTAGCATCTTGTTCCCCATTGCCTTTCAATTGACTTAACTCAAAAGCTGTGATCTGGAACAGTTAAAAGCCCATAACTTTCTTAAAAATTAAGAGAACTCAATGAAATTTTCAGTTATTATAGATTGAAGCATTCTGAAACAAATATGAAACAATCTTACTTGGATGACCTGAAATTAAAGCATATAATTAGTTAGTTATCTAGTTGTAGCTAATTCAATGAGTAGATCTAAACATCTATCCATTTCTTAAGAAAAGATAAACTTTTTAAAAATTGCCTAAGTGTCCAAATAACATTCACACAATAATCCACAATATAACATAATTTTTAAATCTCATTTTCATGAATTTCTGGGCCAAATGGAAGGAATTTAGTGTTTGATTCCTGTAAATTAATGGCCATTTAAATCAACTAGCGAGTGGGTTTTTGTGGAATGCGGTGGATTGGAACGTTGCGGTTAGCGGTGAAGTCGGGAGGAAAAATACTGTTTGTTCATACATTTTTTTGGACCCCATTTCGCAACATGAAAATATTATTAAAGCCTCCCGAAAAACCAACTTTTAATATAAAAATAAACTATTTACCTTTTTTTCTCCCCTACGCAAAATCCTTCCGGTTGTCGGTGCTCACGGCTTTTGAAGGTGATTTTTAAATTACTCTAGTTAATAAATAATTTAGAGTAATTTAAAAATACCTTAATTCAGGAAATGTCGGAGCGATTTTTCTTCCACAACAAAATCGCCCGACATTGATCGATTTGCCCTGCCTGTGGAAAAACGGCACTTTAAGCTCGCCCCCCTCTGAAAGGCGCCAAAGTCGCGCACACGGGGAGCGGCAGAACTGCAGCGCTGCTAAAGGTAAGTTTTGTAACATACCTAGATCTAGTCATTGAATTGTGTAATTGGCTCCAATTGGGTAACTAACTAATTATATGCTTTAATTTCAGGTAATCCAAGTAAGATTGTTTGATATTCGTTTCAGAATACTTCAATCTATAATAACTGATTTTTTTTAAAGTTATCTTAATTTTTAAGGAAGTTATGGGTTTTTGACTGTCCTCGATCACAACATTTGTGTTAAGTCAATGGAAAAGCAATGGGGAACAAGATGCTAATTTCCGAGTATGAAAATGGCCCTAACCTTTTTAATACTGAAGATATGAAAGTGAATTAGGTGTCAAATTAAACTTCTTTTTATGCTTTTTATCCCCCCCCCCCCCCAGAGTGGAAATAGAGGCCATAGCTTTAAGGTCAGAGGAGGAAAGTTTATGGGAACATTTTTAAATACAGAGATTGTTGGGTTCCCTGAATGTACTGCCAGGGGTGGTGGTGGTGGAGGCAGATACGATAGTGTCTATTGGATATGCAGAGAATGAAGGACGTGTCGGAAAAGGAGATTAGTTTAACATGGCGTCCATTATGCACGGACATTTCACATGTTCACAAGTTATAGGAGTAGAATTAGGCCATTCGGCCCATCGAGTCTACTCCACCATTCAATCATGGCTGATCTTTGCCTCCTAATCCCATTTTCCTGCCTTCTCTCCGTAACCCTTGACACTCGTTCTAATCAAGAATTTGTCCATCTCTGCCTTAAAAATATCCACTGACTTGGCCTCCACAGCCCTCTGTGGCAAGGAATTCCACGGATTAACGACCCTCTGACTAAATAAAGTTCCTCCTCACCTCCTTCCTAAAAGAGCGCCCTTTAATTCTGAGGCTGTGAATTAGTGGGAACATCATTGTTTTTCCAAAGTCCCTTGTCCTGTACTATATTGTTCCATGTTCTATGTAACTCTCTGGATGCCTTTAGAGATACAGCGCGGAAACAGGGGCATGAAAACTTTTGCAAGCCACTGTATGTGGAGACGAGGAACTTCAGATGCTGGTTTACACAAAAGGCCACGTCGTGCTGGAGTACGTTGGAGGCACGGCAGCGCAGCGGTAGAGTTGCTGCCTTGCAGCGCCGGAGACCCAGGTTCGATCCCGATGACAGGCGCTGTCTGTACGGAGTTTGCACGCTCTCCCAACGGCCTGCGTGGGTTTTCTGCAAAATCTTCGGTTTCCTCCCAAACTCCAAAGACGTACAGGCATGTAGGTAAATTGGCTTGGTAAATGTAAAAATTGTCCCAGGTTCGTGTAGGATCGTGTTAATATGTGGACTCGGTGGATTGAAGGGCCTGTTTTCGCTCTGTATCTCTAAACTTAGCTGACTCAGCGGGTCAGGCAGCATCTCTGGAGGACAGGGATAGGTGTTAAAGAAGGAACTGCAGATGCTGGAGAATCGAGGGTTACACAAAAAGCTGGAGAAACTCAGCGGGTGCAGCAGCATCTAAGGAGCGAAGGAGATAGGTGACGTTTTGGGTCAAGACCCTTCTTCAGACTGAAGAAGTCCCTGATCTATGTTTAAAAAACCCTGGGTGAGGACTATGTGACCTATCTATCCAGTCCACACAATGTTTCATGAACATGGTATCTGAATGGTGGCAGATTAGGAAAGGGGGAGATGCAACGAGACCTGGGTGTCATGGTACACCAGTCATTGAAAGTAGGCATGCAGGTGCAGCAGGCAGTGAAGAAAGCAAATGGTATGTTAGCATTCATAGCGAAAGGATTTGAGTATAGGAGCAGGGAGGTTCTACTGCAGTTGTACAGCGTTTTGGTGAGGCCACACCTGGAGTAATGCGTACAGTTTTGGTCTCCAAATCTGAGGAAAGACATCCTTGCCATAGAGGGGGTACAGAGAAGATTCACCAGACTGATTCCTGGGATGTCAGGACTTTCATATGAGGAAAGATTGGATAGACTCGGCTTGTACTCGCTGGAATTTAGAAGATTGAGGGGGGATCTTATAGAAACTTACAAAATTCTTAAGGGGTTGGACAAGCTAGATGCAGGAAGATTGTTCCCGATGTTGGGGGAGTCCAGAACAAGGGGTCACAGTCTAAGGATAAGGGGGAATTCCTTTAGGACCGAGATGAGGAAAACATTCTTTACACAGAGAGTGGTGTAGGGGTTTTCTCGTTTCCCACAAAAGGGATTCCCCTAGGTTCTATACCTCGGAATTATGGTGGGATATGATAAAAGGTTGAATTGACCAGAGTGTGCTGATGAGAGAAAACAGAAACCAAGATGGACTCAAAGCAAGTCTAAATGTACAGGCTTTATTAAACAATGAGAAATCGAATCTCACCAACACTACATAATACGTGGTTAAACTTATGCTTTAAACTAAGACTATGGAAGGAAAACTATCGGGCATGTCGTAAAGCTTACTTTAACAATATTTTACTCCCCTTTCCCCTTATTTACTCAACCTCCTATCCTATTTCGGGAATTTCACCAAATCACCGGGATACTCACAGCTAAGTCGATGCAGGCTCACGAGCGGTCCAGTAGAGCAGGAAGAGCAGGAAGAGCCGAAAAGAGCAGAGAGCACAGAGAGGGGAGTTCTGGCTGGACTCCTGTTTTATACCTGAGATTCCTTTGAACCCCCCAGGTGGTCCTCTGGATAAAAGGGCTTCTTTTGATGTTTCCCAGTTTCGATCTGGCATGAACAATAGGCTTCCGATGATAAGGGGTTTGCTGATGTCATGATCCCTCAGCCTGATCGTTATCCCATCCCCTGGATGGGCTCCTATTGTCTCGATGGATGGGTCATCCATGATGGTGATTGTGCTTGTTGCTGGCCTGTTTACCATCGTCTGCTGAGGCTTGGTTCCTTCCTTTGTGTATCCAAGAAAATCTCGTTATCTCCGTCTCTGCCTTTGTTCACACCGTTGTGTGATGTCCAAGTCCACGGACCAGACGGTTTGAAACTTGAAACTGAGTCTTTCTGTGGATTGCGGGTTTTTCCGTTGCAGCCAGCAAATCTGTCTTTTTTAAAAGTTCTTCCATAATTTTGGAGGATTTGCCCCAATAACTTACAGTGGTGAGTCTCTGGAATTCTCTGCCACAGAAGGTAGTTGAGGCCAGTTCATTGGCTATATTTAAGAGGGCGTTAGATGTGGCACTTGTGGCTAAAGGGATCAGGGGGTATGGAGAGAAGGCAGGTACGGGATACTGTGTTGGATGATCAGCCATGATCACATTGAATGGCGGTGCAGGCTCGAAGGGCCGAATGGCCTACTCCTGCACCTATTTTTCTATGTTTCTATGGTTACATCTCCATGGCATTAACTCGGCAGCAAATATCTGCATTCAGTTGTCACAACAGCAGCTAAAATTGCTTTCCCTTTCCGCCCTAGTTTCTGGGACATTGTGGAGTTCATTTAATTTGGTTTTAGGAGATGACTAATTGTGAGACTATGCTGGTGAAGATAGTGTTTTGAAGTTAAGTGGTTAGCTTGAGTTATGGTTGGTTTGTGTAATGGTATGACACAGCCCAAACCATCATCCAAAACAGACCCTTCCATTGACCACACCTCAAGGCTAGCAGCATAATCAAGGACCAGTCTCACCCCTTCACACCTCCAACGGGATCCCACCGCCGGCCACATCTTCCCATCTCCATCCCTTTCTGCTTTCTGCAGAGACCGCTCCCTCCGCAACTCCCTGGTCAACTCGTCCCTTCCCACCCAAACCACCCCCTCCCCAGGTACTTTCCCTTGCAAACTGCTGGAGATGCAACACCTGTCCCTTTACCTCCCCCCTCGACTCCATCCAAGGGCCCAAACAGTCTTTCCAGGTGAGGCAGAGGTTCACCTGCACCTCCTCCAACCTCATCTACTGCATCCGCTGTTCCAGGTGTCAAATTCAATACATCGGCGAGACCAAGCGCAGGCTCGGCGATCGTTTCGTTGAACACCTCCGCTCAGTCCGTCTTAACCCACCTGATCTCCCGGTGGCTCAGCACTTCAACTCCCCCTCCCATTCCCAATCCGACCGTTCTGTCCTGGGCCTCCTCCATTGTCAGAGTGAGGCCCAGCGCAAATTGGAGGAGCAGCACCTCATATTTCGTTTGGGCAGCTTACACCCCAGCGGTATGAACATTGACTTCTCTAACTTCAGATAGCCCCTGCTTTCTCTCTCTCTCCATCCCCTCCCCCTTCCCAGTTCTCCCACCAGTCTTACTGTCTCCGCCTACATTCAATCTTTGTCCCGCCCCCTCCCCTGACATTAGTCTGAAGAAGCGCCTCGACCCGAAACGTCGTCCATTCCTTCTCTCCATAGATGCTGCCTGTCCCGCTGAGTTACTCCGGCATTTTGTGTCTACCAATATTACCTCGATCACTCCCTCTTCTCCCCTCTCCCATCCGGAAAAAGGTACAGAAGCGTGAAAACTCACCCCCCCAGATTCAGGGACAGTTTCATCCCAGCTGTTATCAGGCAACTGAACCATCCTATGGTCCTGAGCTACCATTGACCTCATAGGAGACCCTTGGACTAACTTTTATCAGACCTTACTGGACTTTATCTTGCACTAAACACTATTCCCTTTATCATGTACCCTATGGACGGCTGGATTGTAATCATGGATTGTCTTTCCGCTGGCTGGTTAGCACGCAACAAAAAGCTTTTCATTGTACCTCCATACACGTGACACTAAACTAAACTAAACTAAACACTTGTGCGAACTATATTCAGCACTCTGTATGCTTTTCCTCGTACTTAAGTTCGGATAGGCATTTTGTTAGACGTGGAAAAGATAGGCTGTCTTGTCTATTTCCATGCTGTATGACTCCATGCAGTTGACTCTTAAATCCGCCTGAAATGTCCGAGCAAGCCGTTATCGATAAGGAAACGGCAGCAAATGCTGGCTTTACACTTTAGAGATCCAACGCAGAAACAGGCCCTTCGACAATAGGTAATTGGCTGAATTAGTTCTGTTTCCTCACCACCCAAGTAATGGCTTGTTTGCCAATCAACAAAGCTTGTTGTCCATCTGATTGTCTTCCAGTGTAGGAAGGAGCTGCAGATGCTGCTTTACACCAGAGATAGACACAAAATGCTGGAGTAACTCAGCGGGACATAGAAACATAGAAAATAGGTGCAGGAGGAGGCCATTCATCCCTTTGAGCCAGCACCGCCATTCATTGCGATCATGGCTGATCGTCCCCCATCAATAACCCGTGCCTGCCTTCTCCCCATATCCCCTGACTCCACCAGCCCCTAGAGCTCTATCCAACTCTCTCTTAAATCCATCCAGTGATTTGGCCTCCACTGCCCTCTGTGGCAGGGAATTCCATAAATTCACAACTCTTTGGGTAAAAAAGTTTTTTCTCACCTCAGTCTTACATGACCTCCCCTTTATTCTAAGACTGTGGCCCCTGGTTCTGGACTCGCCCAACATTGGGAACATTTTTCCTGCATCTAGTCCTTTCCCAGTCCTTTTATAATTTTATATGTTTCTATAAGATTCCCCCTCATCCTTCTAAACTCCAGTGAATACAAGCCTAGTCTTTTCAATCTTTCCTCGTATGACAGTCCCGCCATCCCAGGGATCAATCTCGTGAACCTACGCTGCACTGCCTCAATCACAAGGATGTCCTTCCTCAAATTAGGAGACTCTTAAATTCGCCTGAAATGTCCGAGCCAGCCATTATTGATTAGGAAAACTGCAGCAAATGCTGGCTTTACACTTTAGAGATCCAACGCAGAAACAGACCCCACAAACTTACCACACAAACTTGTCACACCCAAGTAATGGCTTGTTTGCCAACCAACAAAAGCTTGTTGGCCATCTGATAGTCTTCCAGTGTAGGAAGGAGCTGCAGATGCTGGTTGACACCATAGATAGACACAAAATGCTGGAGTAACTCAGCGGGACAGGCAGCATCTCCAGGTTGGAAGGAATGTGTGACGTTTCGGGTTGAGACTTCTTCAGTCTGAAGACACTTCTAAGTCAGTAGATATTTTTAAGGCAGAGATAGACAAATTCTTGATTAGAACGGGTGTCCAGGGTTATGGGGAGAAGTCAGGAAAATGGGGTTAGGAGGCATAATTGAATGGCGTAGCGGACTCGATGGGCCGAATGGCCTAATTCTACTCCTAGAACTTGTGAACTATCCAGAGATGCTGCCTGTCCCGCTGAATTACATCCAGCATTTTGTGTCTATCATCGATAGACTTCCAATAACCATATAACCATATAACAATTACAGCACGGAAACACACCTTCTCGGCCCTTCCAGTCCGTGCCGACCATTTATGTTCCCCTAGTCCCATCTACCTGCACTCAGACCACACCCCTCCATTCCCTTCCCGTCCATATACCTATCCACTTTACTTTTAAATGTTAAAATCGATCCTGCCTCCACCACTTCTGCAGGAAGATCACTCCACACAGCCACCACTCTCTGAGTAAAGAAGTTCCCCCTCATGTTACCCCTAAACTTCTGTCCCTTAATTCTTATGTCATGCCCTCTTGTTTGAATCTTCCCTACCCTCAATGGGAAAAGCTTATCCACGCCAACTCTGTCTATCCCTTTCATCATTTTAAAGACCTCAATCAAGTCCCCCCTTAACCTTCTGCGTTCCAAAGAATAAAGACCCAACTTGTTCAACCTTTCTCTGTAAATTAGTTGTTGGAACCCAGGCAACATTCTAGTAAATCTCCTCTGTACTCTCTCTATTTTGTTGACTAGTGGGAGAGTCTAGGACCAGAGGTCAGAGCCTCAGAATTAAAATCGATCCTGCCTCCACCACTTCTGCAGGAAGATCACTCCACACAGCCACCACTCTCTGAGTAAAGAAGTTCCCCCTCATGTTACCCCTAAACTTCTGTCCCTTAATTTTCATGTCATGCCCTCTTGTTTGAGGTTGCTGTAGAGGTTGTTGTAAAACTGACAAGAGGGCAAGAGAATGGGGTTAGGGGGGAGAGATAGATCCACTGTGATTGAAGAGTGGAGTAGACTTGATGGGCCGAATGGCCTAATTCTGCTCCTATTCCTTATGACCTTATGAGCGTGTAGAAGCCTCTGTTCGCTGTCGACACCAATGAGGCAAGACCTTCCACTCCAATTTAGACCACAAAGACCAGGTGACTATGATCTCACTCAGTATTTTCTCCAGCGGGTCCGTGGAAATATTTAGCTTACGTTCCCTGCTCTGAGGAACGGAACATTCCAGATTTAAGAACTAAGAAACTAATATGCCCTTGAAGAATTGACACGAGTTTTGGTCTTGTGTGAGGAAATAAAATTGTGTTTAAACCTTCACTAGTTTGCATTTCACTTAGACACCCATAGACCTGTATCTTCAAGACCTGCGTCTTTGGTGCGGCACGGTGGCGCAGCGGTAGAGTTGCTGCCTCACAGCGCCAGGGTCCCGGGTTCGATCCTGACTCGGGGTGCTGTCTGTACGGAGTTTGCACGTTCTCCCATTGACAGGGTGGGTTTTCTCCGGGTGCTCCGGTTTCCTCCCACACTCCAAAGGCGTACAGGTTTGTAGGTCCATTTAGCAGTGGTATAAATTGAAGATTGTCCCAAGTATATAGGATAGTGTTAGTGTTAGTGGGTTACACAAAAAGCTGGAGAAACTCAGCGGGTGCAGCAGCATCGAAGGAGCGAAGGAGATAGGCGACGTTTCGGGTCGAGACCCTGTTAGTGTTAGTTTAGCTTAGAGATACAGCACACCAACAGGCCCTCTCGGCTCACCGCCGACCAGCGATCCCCGCACATTAACACTATCCTACTCACACGAGGGACAGTTTTTACATTTACCAAGCCAATTAACCTACGTACCTGCACGTCTTTGGAGAGTGGGGGGAAACCGAAGATCTCGGAGAAAAGTCACGGGGAGAACGTGCAAACTCCGTGCAGACAGCGCCCGCAGTCGGGATCGAACCCGGGTCTCCGGCGCCGCATTCGCTGTAAGGCAGCAACTCTACCGCTGCGCCACCGTGACCGCCACGGTGTGCGGGGACTCGGTGCGCCAATAGGCCTGTCTCCTCACTGTGTCTCGCAATTAAACTAAACTAAACTAGGAGTTGAAGAGTCAAGTGTCAAGAGTGTTTAATCGTTATATTAAACAGAACAATACACCTGGAGTATTGTGTACCGTTTTGGTCCCCTAATTTGAGGAAGGACATTCTTGCTATTGAGGGAGTGCAGCGTAGGTTCACAAGGTTAATTCCCGGAATGGCGGGACTGTCATATACTGAGAGAATGGAGAGACTGGGCTGGTACACTCTGAAAATTAGAAGGATGAGAGGGGATCTTATTGAAACGCATGAGATTATTAAGTTGTTTGGACACGCTAGAGGCAGGAAACATGTTCCCGATGTTGGGAGAGTCCAGAACCAGGGGCCACAGTTTAAAAATAAGGGGTAAGCCATTTAGAATGGAGACGAGGAAACACCTTTTCTCACAGAGAGAGGTGAGTCTGTGGAATTCTCTGCCTCAGAGGGTGGTAGTGGCCGGTTCTCTGGATGCTTTCAAGAGAGAGCTCGATAGGGCTCTTAAAAGTAGCGGAGTCAGGGGATATGGGGAGAAGGCAGGAACGGGGTACTGATTGGGGATGATCAGCCATGATCACATTGAATGGCGGTGCTGGCTCGAAGGGCCGAATGGCCTACTCCTGCACCTATTGTCTATTGATTTTTTTTTAACTTGCTGTGGCTTTACAGGCACATCAATGCAATAACAAACGTCAAGTCAAGTTTATTTGGCACATACACATACAAGATGTGCAGTGAAATGAATCCCGCGGGATTGCAGAACAGAACAGAACAGAATCAGTATTTGCATATTAGAACCCCCCCCCCCCCCCTGCAATTTTAAAGAGACATCACACAACAGTAGGTTAGTCCCTGGTGAGGTAGGAGTTTAGAGTTCTAATGGCCTCTGGGAAGAAACTCGTTCTCATCCTCTGCGTTCTCACAGCATGGCTACGGAGGCGTTTGCCTGACCGTAGCAGCTGGAACAGCCCGTTGCTGGGGTGGTAGGGGTCCCCCATAATGTTGCTGGCTCTGGATCTGCACCTCCTGGTATATAGTTCCTGCAGGGGGGTGAGTGTAGTTCCCATGGTGTGTTCGGCCGAACGCACTCTTCTCTGCAGAGCCTTCCTGTCCTGGGCAGAGCTGATCCCAAACCAGATTGAGATGTTTCCGTTCAAGATGCCAAAAGTCAAACAAACTTTATTGTCATTTAGAAATACATCGATATATGCAGTTCCAAACGAAATTCCGTTGCATTTTGCTCCCTGTGCAACACGATCATTAACAGAAGGATAAACATGGATAAAAATGGATAAAAGGATAAATAGACAACGGTGGCAGCCCATTACATGGCATTCAGGAGTCTGATGGCTCGTGGGAAGAAGCTGTTGCAGAACCTTGACGTTCTGCTCCTTATGCTACGATATCTTTTTCCCGAGGGCAGCAGAGTGAACAGACCGTGATGGAGATGTGTGGGGTCTTTTATAATACTGCTGGCCTTAGACACGCAACGTTTGGTCGCAATATCCCCGATTGAGGGGAGAGAGGTCCCGATGATCTTTTTCCGCTGTCCTCACCACTCTCTGCACGGACTTCCAGTCGGAGGCTTTACAGTCCCCAAACCAGACAGAGATACAGCTGGTCAAAATACTCTCTATGGTGCCCCTGTAGAAAATGGTGAGGACGGGATGGGGGAGGTGAGCTCTTCTCATCCGGCGCAGAAAGTGCAACCGCTGCTGCGCTCCCTTAACTGTTGATGAGATGTTATTTGACCAGGTCAGACCGTTAGTGATCTGCTTTCCACAGCCGCTGAGTAGAAGCACTGGAGGATCCTCAGAGAGACTCTGAATTTCCTCAGCTGCCTGAGGTGGTAAAGGCGCTGCCTTGCCTTACTCACCAGTGCGGCAGGGTGTGTTGTCCATGTCCGATCCTCTGTGATGTGGACTCCCAGGTATTTAACGCAGCTCACCCTATCCACAGTATCCCCATTTATCCCCAGTGGCGTGTACGTCCTCGGATGTTGTGTGCTTCTAAACAAATAATTATACAATAAAAGATAAAAATGCCATCAACTATCTGTTAATTATCAGCTGGGTCAATGTAGATTTAGGAGGATGTTGCCAAGATTCAAGGGCCTGAGCTACAGGGAGAGGTTGAGCAGGTAAGGTCTCTATTTCATTTCGGAGTCACGTGAGTGACTTCGGGAAGAGCCCGCCAGCGCGCATGCTCGACATATCGTCGTACCGCGTTGCTGCGACGGCTGGCGGTGGAGCGCGCTCCTCGCCAGCCCTTCAGAAGGGGCCACGGAGGTAAGTATTCTACCTTTAGTTGGTGGTCCTTGTTGTTGGGTTTGTCTTGCAGCAAGGACATGGATGGGATTTCCAAGGGCCGGAGGACGTCAGGACGAGTTCGCCGGTCAACAGTTCCGGGGCCTTTACCATCGGCAGTACCTGCATCGCAGGCCGGGACTCAGGCGGAGATGTGGGTAAGCCATGTGTTTACAGGTCCGGATCCGCCAGCACACCACAGCTCGGAGGAGTTCGACGAGGAGGAGTGTGGTGTGCCGCCAGAGCAGGGGGACCCTGCCATGGCAGTCAGGTCGTCAGCGGGCTCGCTGGCGACCTCGAGCTGGGTGCGTGCGGCTGCACGGACTGTTCCACTCAGCCCTCCGAGAAGGGGAAGGGCAGGAGCCCAGAAGCCTAACCCTACCAGGGCTAAGGCATTGCCTGACACGGAGGAGCGGTCAGGTTCCAGGGAAAGACCCGGGGCGGCTGTGAGGTCCAGCCGGCACGCCCCGACTCTCGACGCTGGGACGGGTCGGTCGAGTCGGGTCTCGTCACGGTCGCCGAGCCCCCCATGGATGGGTGGGCGAGACCATGCGTCGGCAACGTCCACGATGTGGGCAGCCGGCAAGACTGCGCGGGCCCCAGGCAGCCATGCTTCGGCTGGTGCCGACACCTCGCCGCAAGTGCCCTTAGTGGCAGCGGCTTCAGCTCCCGCTAAACGGAGGCGGTTGAACACGCCCGCGCAGGAATCGCGCAGTTCGCCTCGGCGGCTGTTAGCGACAACTACCGGCACCGGCAGGGCCTCGACGAGGTGCGGGCCGATGACAGGATCCCGGTTTCTTTTCAGAGCCGGAGGACTCCGACCACCTGAGTGTTCAGGGTGAAGGGCGTATTGACCGTATGGAGCGGCTGCTGGAGCTCCTGCTTCAACGTCAACAACAGCAGGGCAGCAACAGGCACAGGGCGTCTTCACAAACATCTACTATCAGCCCGGAGCAGCAGGAAGAAGTCCTCATCCAGGCAATGAGCCGTTACAAGGCTCCATCCAATTTCAACTCCCTCAACGTGCCTGTGGTCAATACGCCGATATGGGGCAACATCAGTGCGGCTATCCGTCAACAGGAGGTAAAACTGCAGCGGATCCTGAAGCTCCTCACGGCCGGTATTACCGCCTTTGTGCGGTCGGTGGACGGGGACGAATTGAATTTGGACCAGGGAGATGCCCTGGCCCTCCTGTGCGCGACCCAGCATGAAATTAACGGGTTTCGCAAAACCAGCATCCGCCCAGCGCTCAATCCAAAGTTTGCAGGAGTGTGCAAACCACCGCCGCCGCCCCCGCCCCGTCAGCTCTTTGGGAAGGACTTCTCGAAGAGAGTCAAAGAGCTTGACGAGCAAGCCAAAACGGTGGGGATCATGCGCCCTCAGAGTGCCCCCACACCGTCAGGCTCAAAGTCTCCATACATTCGATCACGAGGGTCTGCCAGTACCTCGACGAGGACCCACCCTCAAGCTCCACAACGACAGCAACATCAGACCCAGCACCAGGGGTCTTTTTTAGGACAGGGTCGGCAGAGACCCTGGTGGAAAACGAAGACGCCGCGCCCTCAAGCCAACCCAGCACCTCCACGTCCACACACGCGTGTCAAGGACCGCCGGTAACCACGGAGGTGAGGGGGTCTGGTTCTCTCTTTTCTCTCTGTTTAACTTCACATGTTGGTAGGTCACCTTCGGTGGTTTTTGGGTGCATGAGGTAATTTTACTGGTGACGAGTATGTGTTGCAGAATATTCAGGGGCATAAAATTGAGTTTATTAATGGCGACATTCCTCCATCCCAGCACATGCCCGCTCGAACATTTAAATTATCTGCTGCAGAACAGGCAGCCGGCTATAAGGAATTGTTAAGTCTTGAGCAAAGGAGTGATTAAGAGAGTGGTGCATGAACCAGTTGAATTTGTTTCGAACATATTCACCAGACCTAAGAAGGATGGAAGTTGTCGTGTCATTATTGATCTAACCCGTTTGAATAACTTTTGTAACATATTCTCATTTTAAAATGGATACGTTGAAACAACCAAATCATTGATTTCTCATGGTTGCTTTATGGCATGCCTCGATTTAAAAGACGCATATTATTCCGTATCCGTCCAGAAATGTGACGGAAGGTTTTAAAAATTCATCTGGATGGGGCAACTCTGGCAGTACAAGGCTTTGCCTAATGGGCTCACCACAGCCCTAGATTGTTCACTAAATTAGTGAAGCCAATTATGGCTTATTTGAGACAACGACACCATATAGTATGGCCTATTTAGATGATGTCTTAATTGTGGGCCACACCCTGGAATTGGCTGAACAGGGTGTTGCAGCTGCTGTCAATATATTTCAACAATTAGGGTTTATTGTCCATCCAGAGAAATCAAAGTTCTACCCTGCCCAGGTGATTAATTACCTAGGGTTCACGGTGAACTCTATAAGCATGAGGGTTACCATTCCAATTAACAAGATTGAGGAGGTTACCCAGGAGTGTCAAGATTTAATCCGCACCAATATACCATCGATTCGGCACTTAGCTACAATAATTGGGAAGCTGGTAACTTTGTTTCCGGCAGCGCGATATGGACCTTTGCATTATCAGAATTTGCAAAGAGCTAAAATTGCTGCGTTAAAACAGAACGCTGGTCATTATGATCGGTCCATGCAGCTGCCGCCCGAAGCGATAAATGAGTTGCAATGGTGGGTGTGTCACATTAGTAACTCATTCAAGCCTATTAGGGAGGCTAATCCGGTGGTATATTTGCAAACTGATGCAAGCTCCATTGGTGGGGATCCACGAATAATTGCTCTAGTTGTGGTGGCAGATGGGACACCCTTGAATCAACGATGTTGTTAACTCAAGGGATTAACTATTTGGAGTTGCTGGCAGCATTCCACGGACTTCGTGCGTATTGTTCCAAGCTTGTTGGAGCACATGTCCGTCTCCAAATAGACAACACCACAGCAGCAGCATATTTAAACCATATGGGTGGTACCAGGCCAGTTTCGTGTGACAAATTGGCAAACTCAATTTGGCTCTGGTGTGTTCAAAGAGACATTTGGATTTCAGCTACCTATTTGCCAGGTGAGCTTAATACTGTGACGGACACCAGGTCACGCAAATTTAATGACAATATTGAATGGATGTTGCATCCTGAGATCTTTTCTAAAGTCACAGCCAAATTTGGTAAACCGGACATGACCTCTTTGCGTCACGGTGGAACCATCAGGTACCAACCTACGTTTCATGGGAACCAGATCCTGGGGCAATAGCGCTAGATGCATTCTCGCTGGACTGGGGGAAGTGGTTTTTCTATGCCTTCCCCCCATTTTGCCTCATCAGTCGGGTATTGGGAAAGATTCAGGCAGATGCTGCCAAGGGCATCCTTATTATACCCGACTGGCCCACACAGCCTTGGTATCCGGTGGTCTTTGACATGCTCAACGAACCTTGGGTCCTTTTGAAGGGTTGCCCACAATTGGTTACTCACCCTGTCTCAGGGGAGCCGCATCCCTGCCATGGCTATTTAAATTTGTTGGCTTGCAGGTTCTGAACAGGCCGTTAGTCCAATACGGCCTCTCGGCTCGGACCATGGATACCACCGGGGCGTCGTGTCGAGAGTCTACAAGGCGAAGATACCGCTCGCATATTAAGAAGTGGCAAGCCTACTGCAGCCGCTCTCGCATCACGTACGATGACGTGACAACAACCGACGTCCTGGAATTCCTCGCGGGGTTGCACCATGATGAACACTTAAGTTACAGTGCCATCAACAGCGCCAGAAGTGCGCTATCATTCTATCTCAGTTTGGAGGTAGGATCCAACAGGCTAGTGTCCAGACTCATGCGGGGTATATTCAATCTGAATCCGCCTACACCACGCTATAATATCACCTGGGATGTCAGGGACCTATTAACCCTGCTCAGGACGTGGTCACCCATGGAAGGGCTCCAACTGGACCAACGCACCATGAAGCTGGTGATGTTACTAGCGCTGACTTCAGCTCAGAGGGTACAGACACTACACAAACTTCGTGTCGACAGAATGACGTCTACCCCCACGGAAGTAGTCTTTTTCATTGACGAGCTACTAAAGCAGCATAGACCTGGGTGCACAGGGCTGCAGCTGAAGTTCCCGGCATACCCCGCAGATGCTAGGCTATGTGTAGCCTCACATATCCGCCACTATGTCAAGGTGACGGCACGCATCAGAGGAATGGAGAGATACCTGCTTGTCACTCATAAGAGACCTCATCATCGAGTGACAGTCCAGACGATATCCATGTGGCTTCCAGTCGTCTTGGGTAAGTCAGGTATCGACACTAATGTGTTCAAGTCTCTTTCCAACAGGGCTGCATCGACGTCAACGGCGAGGGTCATGGAGGTGCCCATGGACCAAATTCTCGCCACAGCAGGATGGGCTAATGAAGCTGTGTTCCAGCGTTTTATAACAAGCCTGTTGCTGCTCCTCTACAGTTCGCAGAAGCCATGCTGAGTGCAGGTCACGAACGTGGTGATGTCCCCGCATGAGGGGTTTTGATTTGTTGTTAATAACTCTGCTCTTGTTTTGCAGTATGAACTATTGAGCAAGTTTGTTCCTCCCATCCATCCCTGGTAGTGGTGTGTCAGCATGGACGTGGTCCAGGGCGTGTAATCACAGAAGCTTTGAAGTCTTCACGAAGTCACTCACGTGACTCCGAAATGAAATAGTAAGATTGAACGAGAACTTACCAGTTCGAAGGTTGATCTTTATTTTATGAGGAGTCGAAGTGAGGGATTTCGTGCCCTCCTCGCCCAACCCTCAATCACCTTCATCTGGTAATCTTAGTCACTTCAATCTTACTATGCGAAGTCATTTCTTTGTTGGTTTCTGTGATTCCACGCCGCTACTTTGAAGTATGTCGAGCATGCGCGCCGGCGGGCTCTTCACGAAATCCCTCACTTCGACTCCTCATAAAATAAAGATCAACCTTCGAACTGGTAAGTTCTCATTCAATCTTACTATTCCTTGGGATGCAGGAGGTTGAGGGGCGATCTTAAGGAGGTGTACAAAATCATGAAGCAAATAGATAGGGTGAATGTACTAAATATATTAGCCAGGGTAGGGCAATCAAGAACCAGAGGACATAGGTTTAGATTGAGAGGGACAAGATTTAATAGGAATCTGAGGAGCAACCTTCTTCACGTGAGTGGATATGTGTGTGTATATGTGCGTGTGTATGTGTGTATGTGTGTGCATGCATGTATGTGTGTGTGTATATGCGTGTGTGTATGTGTGTGTGTGTGTGTATGCATGCATGTATGTGTGTGTGTATGTGTGTGTGTATGTGTGTGTGTGTATATGTGTGTGTGTGTGTGTGCATGTGTGTGTGTATATGCGTGTGTGTATGTGTGTATGTGTGTGTGTGTATATGTGTGTGTGTGTGTGTGTGTGTGTGTATGCATGCATGTATGTGTGTGTGTATATGCGTGTGTGTATGTGTATATGCGTGTGTGTATATGTGTGTGTGTGTGTGTATGTATGCGTGTGTGTGTATATATATGTGTGTGTGTGTGTGTGTATATGTGTGTATGTGTGTGTGTATATGTGTGTGTGTATATGTGTGTGTGTATATGTGTGTGTGGATATGCGTGTGGGTGTATATGTGTGGGTGTATATGTGTGTGTGTGTGTATGTGTGTGTGTATGTGTGTGTGTGTGAGTATGCGTGTGTGTATATGTGTGTGTATATGGGTGTGTGTGTGTGTATATGGGTGTGTGTATGTATCTGTGTATGTGTGTGCATGTATACGTGTGTATATAAATGTACACACTGATTTTTTTCTCTAGTTTATTATGTGTACAGCGTACTATGTTTCCATATTGTGTTGTGCTGCTGCAAGTAAGAATGTCATTGTTATATCTGGGACACACGACAATAAAACACTGTTGACTAAAGTCTCATGAGTGTTTCTCTCTGAGCATGGCTCTTGCAGAGCAGTGTGCAGATCCATCCCAAGTCCCTGCAACCGGGGGGATTATCAGTCGCTGTGAAATCAGAAGCCAACAAGCAGGGCCAATGGTTATTTGAGCCACCAGGAGAAATTCTGCTTCAACTTGGATGGAATCCTGCTGTGGGGGGGACTGGAAAATGATTAATTACGGAAAGACGGGAATTCTGCAGAACTTGGAAGCGGGGCTGCGATACACCAAGCTGTTTGGCTGCAATCATTCGCCTGCCTACACACCAGCAGTCCAAAAGTAAGTCAATAGGCAATAGACAATAGACAATAGGTGCAGGAGGAGGCCATTCGGCCCTTCAAGCCGTCTATTGTCTATTGTCAGTACCCTGTTCCTTCCTTCTCCAGGGAACCGGCCTCCACCGCCCACCGAGGCAGAGAATTCCACAGACTCACAACCCTCTGGGTGAAAAAGTCACAACTCTCTGAGTGGATCCCTTTAGAGTGGGTGAGGGAGATATCGTTCACGTTCACATTTATTGCCACGTGCACCTATTAAGGTTCAGTGGAATTTGATTTACAAGCAGCCACGCAATTAAAAAGAGCACAGTACACACTAGAATACAACATGAACATCCACCACAGCATTCTTCACTGGGGTGGAAGGCAACAAAGTCCGGCCAGTCCTCCTCCCTTTGTTCACCCGTGGTCCGGGGCCATGAAACCTCCGTAGTCGCCGCTACTGACGGCCCCGACGTGCAGGCCGTCTCGCCGGGATAATCCAAACTCCGACGTCGGGACGGATGGACACTCCGTGGCTTGGAGGTCCCGACTCGGCGCTTTCCCACCGGAGACCGGGGCTTCACAATGTTAAGGGCCTGTCCCACCAGCGTGCAACTCCATGCGATGAGCGCGACCTAACGTGGTCGCTTGAGCCGTCCGGCGTCGCGGGGCCGGTCCGACTTCGATCGCCGGAGCCGTGCGGAATTGTGCGGAGTTCGCCGGAGAAGAGTTCCGACCGCCGGCCTGTGGCCTATAAAGGGCCTGTCCTACCAGCATCCGACTCCATGCGATGAACGCAATCAAACTAGAAGCGGGGGCCGCGCGGAGGTCGGGTGATCCCCTGTACAGGGCTGGTCCCATAGAAAAACTGACTATGTTCAAAAATTCCGCGCGGCAACGGCTTGTCGGCTCGCAGTCGCCTCGACGCATTACACACCGCCTCGACATCGTGCCTCCGTGACCCTCTCTGTAGGTGCCTCCGTGACCCTCTATGTGTGTGGCTCCGTGGCCCTCTGTGTGTGTGTGTGCCTCTGTGCCCCTCTCTGTGTGCCCCTCTCTGTCCTGGCGAACTTCCCTTAGACTTCGCTCCAAGTTCGCCTCACTTTGCGCCGTGTTGCGCCACTCACCCGACCTCGGTTTGGTCGTACTTGCCTTATGCAGGCACATGCTGGTGGGACCGGCCCTGTACAGGGGATCACCCGACCTCCGCGCGGCCCCCGCTTCTAGTTTGATTGCGCTCATCACATGGAGTCGGATGCTGGTAGGACAGGCCCTTTATAGGCCGCAGGCCGGCGGTCGGAACTCTTCTCCGGCGATCCCCGGCGAGGGAACCGAGACTCCGCGATGGAAAGTCCACGCCGAGCCCGCGGCTAGAACCAGCGCAGACCGCGGCTTCAGAATGCCGTAGTCCGCCGGCCAGCGAACGTTCATAAAGCGGTGGATCAGCCGTACCTGTTGGCGCACGCTCAGATCTTTCTCCCCCCCAGGGTGGAAATATTAAAGACTGGAGGCCATCGCTTGAAGGTGAGAGGAGGAAAGTTTATGGGAACGTTTTTCAACACAGACATTGTTGGGTGCCTGGAACGTGCTGCCACGGGTGGTGGTGGAGGCAGATACGATCGTGTCTATTGGATATGCAGAGAATGAAGGAGAACGGGTCACGTGTCGGAAAAGGAGATTAGTTTAACACGGCGTCCATTATGCACAAGTCATAGGGGTGGAATTAGGCCACTCGGCCCATCGAATCCACTCCACCATTCAATCATGGCCGATCTCCGCCTCCTAATCCCATTTTCCTGCCTTCTCCCAATAACCCTCGACACCCGTTCTAATCAAGAATTTGTCAAGATTCAAGAAGTGGTGAGGACAGCGGAAAAAAATCATCGGGACCTCGCTCCCCTCAATCGGGGATATTGCGACCAAACGTTGCGTGTCTAAGGCCAGCAGTATTATAAAAGACCCCACACATCTCCATCACGGACTGTTCACTCTGCTGCCCTCGGGAAAAAGATATCGCAGCATAAGGAGCAGAACATCAAGGTTCTGCAACAGCTTCTTCCCACGAGCCACCAGACTCCTGAATGCCATGTAATGGGCTGCCACCATTGTCTATTTATCCTTTTATCCATTTTATCCTTCTGTTAATTATCGTGTTGCACGGGGAGCCAAATGCAACGTAATTTTGTTTGGAACTGCATATATCGATGTATTTCTAAATGACAATAAAGTTTGTTTGACTGTTTGACTTTGTCTATTTCGGCCTTAAGAAATATCCACTGACTTGGCCTCCACAGCCCTCTGTGGCAATGAGCTCCGCAGATTAACTACCCTCTGACTAAGACGTTCCTCCTCACCTCCTTTCTAAAAAAAGCGCCCTCTAACTCTGAGGCTGTGACCTCTGGTCCTAGACTCTCCCACCAGTGGAAACATCCTCTCCACATCCACTCTATCTGTGCCTTTCATTATTCTGTAGGTTTTAATGAGGTCCCCCCCTCAACCTTCTAAAATCCAGCGAGTACAGGCCCCAGTGCTGTCGAACACTCATCATACGCTAACCCACTCGTTCCTGGAATAATTCTCGCAAACCTCCTCTGGACCCTCCCCAGAGCCAGCAAATCCTTTCTCATATATGAGGCCCACATTTGCTCACAGTGCTCCAGGTGCGGCCTGATAGGACCTCAGCATTACATCTCTGTTTTTGTAGAGACTGCCATTTGCTTTCTCGCTGACTTGGAACCGATTCCAAGCAGTGATGTTCGTCTTGCCATAGGTGCATAGAACACAAGGTACCTTTGTGTCTCCACAGCTAACGATGACCTGTTTCCTTTATCATCGTTACTTTTTTGCATATCATTCATTCACTTGTTCCACATCTCTCTATATTATCGTCTCATAACTCGTTTCAAAAAGTCATAAGTGATAGGAGCAGAATTAGGCCCTTCGGCCCACCGAGTCTACTCCGCCATTCAATCATGGCTGATCTATCTCTCCCTCTGTGAGGGATAAAGTGATTAAACCCCACTATTGTAAGGGTTCAGGAGAGGATTCTAACTTGTAAAGAGGATTCTAGCCGATAGAGGCCAGGGAGAGGATTCTGACACAGCTGTGGATGAAGTTACCAGAACTGTAAGGATTGAGTAAGGATTGATGGCATTGTATAGCGGTAGAAGGGTAGTGATGGATGCGACCCTTGTCAGTAGAGACTAGCTTTTAATTCAGATACAAGAAAACTGAGACAGGTCTGTTGGAGGTGAGCAAACTAGGCCAGGTCAATTGCAACTGAGCATGCTTAATGAAATAAATGAATATTACTAACACGCCCCTGGTTGAGAAACTGCTCATTACCATGCACATGTATGAACATGATATGTATGATGAGGGAGGTACTGGGGGGACGTACCTATAGACTGTGCACCTCAGTGCTCTGATTGGGAAGAGCCAGAAGGGGAGGTTATGCCAGCAGAATTGTGTGTATAAAGGGGCTTTACTTTACTGACTTCGGTGTGTCTCAACTTGGAGAGGCACCCGATTCTGCAGACTCGCAAATAAAGCATTTCTTGTTTCCATGATTTAGTCTCTGAGTAGTGATTGTGAGCACAAACTATATCTCACACCCTCCTAACCCAATTCATGCGCCTTCTTCCCCTAACCCCTGACGCCCGTACTAATCAAGAATCTATCTACCCCTGCCTGAAAAATATCCACTGACTTGGCCTCCACAGTCTTCTGTGGCAATGAATCCCACAGATTCCTTCTTCTCACCTCCTTCCAGGGGCCACACAGTTTAAGAATAAGGGGTAAGCCATTTAGAACAGAGACGAGGAAACACTTTTTCTCACAGAGAGTGGTGAGTCTGTGGAATTCTCTGCCTCAGAGGGCGGGGGAGGCGGGTTCTCTGGATGCTTTCAAGAGAGAGCTAGATAGGGCTCTTAAAGATAGCGGAATCGGGGGATATGGGGAGAAGGCAGGAACGGGATACTGATTGGGGATGATCAACCATGATCACATTGAATGGCGGTGCTGGCTCGAAGGTCCAAATGGCCTCCTCCTGCACCTATTGTCTATTGTCTAAAGAAACGTTCTTTAATTCTGAGGCTGTGACCTCTAGTCCTAGACTCTCCCACTAGTGGAAACATCCTCTCCACATCCACTCTATCCAGGCCTTTCACTATTCGGTAAGTTTCAATGAGGTCTCGCCCCCTCATCCTTCTAAACTCCAACAAGTACAGGCGCAGCGCCGTCAAACGCTCATCGTATGTTAACCCAATCATTCCTGGGTTTCCCTTTCCCCCGACTCTCAGTCCGAAGAAGGGTCACCCATTCCTTCTCTCCAGAGATGCTGCCTGACCCGCTGAGTTACTCCAGCATTTTGTGTCTATCTTCGGTTTAATCCGGCATTTTGTGTCTATCTTTATATCTAGACAACCGTGCATGCACGTAGCACAGCTGGTAGAGCCGCTGCCTCACGGGGCCGGAGACCCGGGTTCGATCCTGACCTCGGGTGCAGTCTGCGTTTGTGCGTGCGTGGAGTTTATTCGTTTTCCCCGTAACCGCTTGGATTTCCTCTGCGTGCCCAGGTTTCCCCCCACGTCCCAAAGAAAAGTCTTATTTATGCTGGACTTTCAGAGCCCCGCACGATGTCGGGACCAACTCCGCGCTTCTAAGTGGGACCGGCCCCGCGCGGCCATACGTGACCACGAGGTCGCGTAATTTGCGAGCCAAGGTCGCGTAAGTGGGACAAAGACCCTTTACGTACGCCTGCCTGTACGTTCTCCCTGTGGCCGCGTGGGTGTTCTCCGGGTGCTCCGGTTTCCTCCCACGCACGAAAGAGATGTAGACTTTCTCATCCATTCCCTGCACACTCTGGGGCAAATTCACAGAGGCCAATTCATCTGCAAACCCTACAAGTTTCGTTTATTATTGTCACGTGCACCGAGGTACAGTGAAAACCCTTTTTTTTTCGTGCTATCCATTGAAAAGACTACAGATAATTACAGTCAATCTGTCCACAGCGCACAGGCGCAAGATAAAAGGGTAGAATGTTGCATTAAACGCTACACCCTTCATCCTGTATCTGAGTACTTGTGGACGTGTGATTGCAATCGTGCATCGTGCGTAGGGAGTGGATGAGGGACAATTTCTTCCCAGCTGTTCGAGAGTCACGGAGTGATACAGCGTGGAAACAGGCCCTTCGGCCCAACTCGCCCACACCGGCCAACAATGTCCCAGCTACACTAGTCCTACCTGCCTGAGCTTGGTCCATATCCCTCCAAACCTGTCCTATCCATGGACCTGTCCAACTGTTTCTTAAACGATGGGATAGTCCCAGCCTCAACTACCTCCTCTGGCAGCTCGTTCCATACACCCACAGTGTAAAAGTTACCCCTCGGATTCCTATTAAATCTTTTCCCCTTCACCTTGAACCTATGTCCTCTGGTCTTCGATTCCCCTACTCTCAGTAAAAGACTCCACATGTGCATCCACATGATCTATTCCTCTCCTGATTTTGTACACCTCTATAAGATCTCCCCTCATCCTCCTGTGCTCCATGGAATAGAGACCCAGCCTGCTCAACCTCTCCCTGTAGCTCACACCCTCTAGTCCTGGCAACATCCTCGTAAATCTTTTCTCAACCCTTTCAAGCTTGACAGGCAACTGAACCGTCCTCTCACCAACTAGACAGCGGTCCTGACCTCTCATCTATTTCATCGGAGACCCTCGGACTTTCATTAATCGGAAATTACTGGACTTTATCTTGCTCTACATCTCTTTCGTGCGTGGGAGGAAACCGGAGCACCCGGAGAAAACCCATGCGGCCACAGGGAGAACGTACAGGCAGGCAGCAATGGGTCTGTCCCACTTACGTGACCTCGGCTCGCAAATTACGCAACCTCGTGGTCGCTTGAGGCGTACTGGCACCGTATGGCCGCGCGGGGCCGGTCCCACTTAGAAGCGCGGAGTTGTGCGGGGCTGGTCCCGACATCGCGTGGGGCTCCGAAAATCTGACAGTGGCCGAAATCTTCGGTTTCGCCAACGGCCTGTTGGCACGCAGGCGCATTGCGGTCGTACGCAGCGTCTAGGCGGCGTACACCTAGCGCGTGGCGTTGCGCGATGACGTCACCGCCCGACGCCCAAATTCAGTCGGCCCGCCTCCTGCCCAGCTGTTCGATAAGTATGACTCAAATGACGTCACGTGCGAACTTAGCGCGAACTTAGCTGGAGCTTCGCACGAACTCCGCTTCCGTTTGGTCGCGCCAAACGCATGCAATCGCATGCAAGTGGGACAGGCCCTTTAGGATCTAAACCGCAGCGGTGATTGCGAAGGTTTGTGGTCCCGACCACGGGGGAACAATGGAGGAGGACTGACTAGACTATGTGCCTTCCACCACAGTGGGGAATGCTGTGGTGGATGTTTGCGTTACATTTTTATTGTGTATTGTGTGTTCTTTTTTCATAGTACCGCTGCTGGCAAATTCATTTCACTGCACTTCATTATGTGTGTGACGGATAAATCTGACTACTGACTATTGGGATAACATAGGATTAGTGTGAATGTGGATGGTCACCTTGTCGCGGTGGAGAAGCTCGTGTGGTCCTGAGATGCTGAGAGCGATGCCGTCTGGAGCGATGCTCCTGGTAGGGCCACCCATGGCGGTAAGGTCGAGGGGGAGGTCTCTGGCAAAGAGCGATCCGACCAAGACCTCAACGGTGGAACAGGCGGAGGACGATGGCTGACCTTAGTGGAGCGTCACAACGGCTGGGAAGGCGGATGAAGGCTGCGGCAGAAAAGGGTCTCCGTTCATATTGGACTCCAGGCCACTGGATCCTGACCCAGATCTGTCAAGGACCGTGGGGTGGCCGTCTGTGCACCAGTCTCCCCACGTTAAACAAAGTCACGCACAGGCGTCCCCTCTATGGAAAGGAGAGGACAGTCATACTTGTTTCGAGTGACTGCCGATGATGATAGTAGTCAATGGTCGGCATGGACTGTAGTGGCCATTTGGCCAGTTTTGCATGTCACTGATGATGGCATGTGCCTTTAAATTTTAGACCGCCCATCATATTGTGGGTGGGATTTATGGCGTGTTTTTGGGCGTGTTTGGAGCTTAGGTGCTCGTGCAGAAGTTTAATTTTTAGATTAGTTTGGAGAGACGATGGGAAGGTTTAACCCGTCGACCATGCGGGCCATGCGGGGTCCATGCGAGATCTAAAGGAGATCATGCCAGTGTTATGCCCCTGTCCCACTTAGGAAACCTGAACGGAAACCGCTGGAGACGTTGTGCCCCACCCAAGGTTTCCGTGCGGTTCCCGGAGGTTCCCGGATGTTCTTGTCAGTTTCGACCATTAGGGAGACTGACAAAAACCTCCGAGAACCGCACGGGGCACAAAGTCTCCAGAGGTTCCCGTTCAGGTTTCCTAAGTGGGACAGGGGCGTAACGGAGACACGAGGAGTTTTCTAATGTTTAAAGTAATAAGCTGGAGTTTGATAAAGATTGTAGTAACGAGTCGGAAGGAACTTATAGAAACATAGACAATAGGTGCAGGAGTAGGCCATTCGGCCCTTCGAGCCAGCACCACCATTCAATATGATCATGGCTGATCATCCAACTCAGTATCCCGTACCTGCCTTCTCTCCATACCCTCTGATCCCTTTAGCCACAAGGGCCACATCTAACTCCCTCTTAAATATAGCCAATGAACTGGCCTCAACTACCCTCTGTGGCAGAGAGTTCCAGAGACTCACCACTCTCTGTGTGAAAAAATTTCTTCTCATCTCGGTCCTAAAGGATTTCCCCCTTATCCTTAAGCTGTGACCCCTTGTCCTGGACCTCCCCAACATCGGGAACAATCTTCCTGCATCTAGCCTGTCCAACCCCTTAAGAATCTTGTAAGTTTCTATAAGATCCCCTCTCAATCTCCTAAATTCTAGAGAGTATAAACCGAGTCTATGCAGTCTTTGTTCATAAGACAGTCCTGACATCCCAGGAATCAGTCTGGTGAACCTTCGCTGCACACCCTCTATGGCAATAATGTCCTTCTAACCCAATAACTTGGATGCATCTTACTGTTTACTATCAGCAATAAAGCATTTATTCATCAAAAGATTGTGTTTTGAAGCCATACCTGAGAAGACATTCTGAAGGTCTGGGTTACACAAAAGGCTGGAGAAACTCAGCGGGTGCAGCAGCATCTAAGGAGCGAAGGAGATAGGCGACGTTTCGGGTCGAGACCCTTCTTCAGACAAGTTCTGAAGGTCTCTGTGAGTGAGCTCGCATGCGTTTCGAATCATTTCAACCCCTTCAACCATTCTCATCCATTTAGTGGCTAGGATGCTAATTACCTGAAAGATATGAAAATCTTCCGCCATGGACTCTGTGGGCTGAAGGGCCTGTTTTTTTACACCGTTTCTCCAAAGACCAAACACTAAAGAACGTTGCATTAGAAGTGAGGGATTGAATGGCCAAATCGTTGTTGCTAAGTTGCTTTAAATTTCCCACCCGTCTGTTTTATTTAAACGGAACCATCTGTTGGTTTAAGGCCGGAGTATAAGTATATTTGGTGCACCTTTCAAACAGGCGATCCCTCAGTGGTCTGTGTTCCATCCGCCCACAATATAAAGCTGCCGTTGACGTGGCTCCTTGACATTTATGCCAAAATATGCTGGCTGTAACATCAGTCTGAGGAAGGGTCTCGACCCGAAACGTCACCCAGTCCTTCTCTCAAGAGATGCTGCCTCTCCCGCCGAGGTATGGGCCTGTCCCACTTATGCGACTCTTTCGGCGACCCGTCATAGGTCGTTGCAGGTGGCCGAAAATGTTCAACATGTCGACAATCCAGCGGCGACCACAACAAGGTACGGCTCTTTGGGCGACTACTCACGTAGTCACGTATGGTCGTGAGTCGTCCCCTCAGTCGCCCAGAGAGTCGTAGCGTCTTTCTGGTCGCCGCTGGATTTTCAACATGTTGAAAATTTTCGGCCACCTGCAACGGGTGCAGGCAGTCGCCTAAAAAGTCGTGTAAGTGGAACAGGCCCATTACTCCAGCATTTAGTGTCTTCCCCGGCTGCCTGACATACAGTATGGACATCTCTGCGTTTAGCAACACTACCGCTGTCCAACTTTTAAGGACCTGTCCCACCAGCACGCAACTCTATGCGATGAGCGCAACCTAACGTGGTCGCTTGAGCCGTCCGGCGTCGCGGGGCCGGTCCCACTTCGATCGCCGGAAATGTGCGGAGTTCGTCCCGACATCGCGCGGGGCTCCAAAAAACTGACTATGTTCAAAAATTCCGCGCGGCAACGGCTTGTCGGCTCGCAGTCGCCTCGACATTTACACACCGCCTCGACGTCGTGCCTCCGTGAACCTATCTGTAGGTGCCTCCGTGACCCTCTCTGTGTGTGGCTCCGTGGCCCTCTGTGTGTGTGGCTCCGTGGCCCTCTCTGTGCCCTCTCTGTGTGCCCCTCTCTGTCCTGGCGAACTTACCTTTAAGACTTCGCTCCAAGTTCGCCTCACTTTGCGCCGCGTTGCGCCACTCACCCGACCTCCGCGCGGCCCCTGCTGCCGGTTTGGTCGCGCTTGCCGCATGCAGGCGCATGGTGGTGGGAACGGCCCTGTACAGGGGATCACCCGACCTCCGCGAGGCCCCCGCTTCTAGTTTGATCGCGTTCATCGCATGGAGTCGGATGCTGGTAGGACAGGCCCTTTAGGGTGGCGCAGCGATGGAATTACTGTTTTACAGCGCCAGAGTTCCAGTTTGGATCCTAACTGCGGGTGCCTGCCTGCCTGCAAGGAGTTTGTACGTTCTCCCTGTGGCCGTGTGGGTTTCCACCGGGTGCTCCGGTTTCCTCCCACGCTCAAAAGAGATGGGAAGAATTTCTCTAGTCACTGGGTGGCGAATCCGTGGAACTCATTGCCACGGACGGCTGTGGAGGCCAAGTCAGTGGATATTTTCTAAGGCAGAGATTGACAGATTCTAGATTGGTACGGGTGTCAGGGGTTACGGGGAGAAGGCAGGGGAATGGGGTTGAGAGAGAAGGGGAAAAGATTTAATAGGAATCTGATGGGTCACTTTTTCACACAAAGAGTGATGGGTGCGTGGAACAAGCTGCAGAGGAGGTATACTCAAATACTCAAATACTGCTCCTATACTCAAATCCTTTTGCTATGAAAGCTAACATACCATTTGCTTTCTTCACTGCCTGTTGCACCTGCATGCCTACTTCAATGACTGGTGTACCATGACACCCAGGTCACGCTGCATCTCCCCTTTTCCTAATCGGCCTCCATTTAGATAATAGTCTGTTTTCCTATTTTTGCCACCAAAGTGGATAACCTCACATTTATCCACATTATACTGCATCTGACAAACATTTGCCCACTCACCCAGCCTATCCAAGTCACCTTGCAGTCTCCTAGCATCCTCCTCACAGCTAACACTGCCCCCCAGCTTAGTGTCATCCGCAAACTTGGAGATATTGCCTTCAATTCCCTCATCCAGATCCTTTTGCTATGAATAGTTGCTATGGTAGTTGGGGCTGGGACTATCCCGACATTTAAGAAGCAGTTAGACAGGTACATGGATAGGACAGGTTTGGAGGGATATGGACCGAACACAGGGACTAGTGTAGATGGGACATGTTGGCCGGTGTGGGCAAGTTGGACCGAAGGGCCTGTTTCAACACTGTATCACTATGACCCTCTGACTCCAGGGAAAGATGGACCAGCCATGATTAAACGTTGAAGTAGACTTGATGGGCCGAATGGCCTAATTCTGCTGCTATCACTTATGAGCTTATGAATTTATGATCCAAAACCACGTCATCTGCTCAGCCTGGGAGGCTCCCCATGTCTGGCCAACGTCCATGCAGATGTAGACGGCAGGGTCGTTCAAATTGTTCTCATGGTCCAGGTCCCATGAGTTGACAATCCCCAGAGCTGCCAAACCTCCCACCACGATAATACGTGCTTTGAAAGAATGATGGTGGAAGATTAGTGAGTGGGCTGTTCTGGATGTGGAGTTTGTATTCTTTGTTTAAGTAAAGCCCGAGATTGTAAGAAAAGGCACAAAGTGCTGGATTAACTCAGCGAAAATGCTGGAGAAACTCAGCGGGTGAGGCAGCATCCATGGAGCGAAGGAAATAGGTGACCCAAGGATCTCGACCCGAAACGTCACCTAATCCTTCATTCCATAGATGCTGCCTCACCCGCTGAGTTTCTCCAGCATTTTTGTCTACCTTCGATTTTTCCAGCATCTGCAGTTCTTTCTTAAACGGATTAACTCAGCGGGTCAGGCAGGGACTTACTCCAGCACGTTGTGTCGTTTTCCCTTTGTAAACCAGCGCCTGCATTTAGTTTAGAGACACAGAGTGGAAACAGGCCCTTCGGCCCAACGAGCACTGTCCTACACACTGGAGTCAATTTACAACACACAAAAGCCAATTAACCTACAAACCTGCATGTCTTTGAAGTGTGGGAGGAAACTGGAGCATCCGCAGAAAACCCACGCGGGTCGAGTAAGTAAGTAAGTAAGTAAAGGGCCTGTCCCACTTGCATGCGATTGCATATGTTTGGTGCGACCAAACGGAAGTGTAGTCCGCGCGTGATGTAATTCCCGTCATACTCACCAATCATCTGAGCAGGAGGCGGGCCGACTGAATTTCGCCGTCGCACGGCATCGGGCGGTGACGTCATCGCGCAACGCCACGCGCTAGACGCTGCGTACGATGTCAAGACACTGCGTACGCCGTTGGCGCGCGGAATTTCCGGACAGTGTCAGTTTTTCGGAGGCCGCACGATGTCGGGACCAGCCCCGCACAACTCCATACGCCTCCGCGCTTCGAATTGGGACCGACCCCGCGTGGCCCGTACGCTAAAAGCGACCACGTTTGGTCGCGCCAGACCCATGCAATCGCATGCAAGTGGGACAGGCCCTTAATTTTATTGGCCAAGTATTCACATACAAGGAATTTGCCTTGGTGCTCCACCCACAAGTAACAACATGACATACAGTGACAGTTACGAATGACTCAGAAAACACTAAACATTAATCATAATAACACATTAATGATAAAACACCATTGATCAAGCATGTGAACCAACAAAATACCAGATCAAAGGGAGGCTACAGAATTTTGGCTGTTGAGTAGAGCAACTACTCGTGGATAAAAACTGTCCGGCTGTGGCAGCTTTGACAGTCCGGAGTCGCCTTCCAGAGGGAAGTGATTCAAAGAGTTTGTGGCCAGCGTGAGAGGGGTCAGAGATGATCTTGCCCGCTCGCTTCCTGGCCCTTGCAGTGTACAGTTCATCAACGGAGGGAAGGTTGCAGCCAATAACCTTCTCAGCTGATCGGACGTCAAGAGAGTTTTATTGTCATGTGTCCCAGATCGGACACATAGGAAATTTCCCAGATAGGAAATTCTTGCTTGCTGCAGCACAACAGAATATGTATACATGATACAGAACAGGAGATAAAAGTTTGGTGTGTCTGTATACTATAGACCATATATATATACAATAAATAAACAGAGAAAGTGCAATAGTAATAATGGGCTGTTACTGTTCAGAGTTTGTTTGATGTCGTGTTTAATAGCCTGATGGCTGTGGGGAAGAAGCTGTTCCTGAACCTGGATGTTGCAGTTTTCAGGCTCCTGTACCTTCTTCCCGATGGCAGTGGTGAGATGAGTGCGTGGCCAGGATGGTGAGGGTCTTTGATGATGTTGGCTGCCTTTTTGAGGCAGCGACTGCGATAGACCCCTTCGACGGTGGGGAGGTCAGAGCCGGTGATGGACTGGGCAGTGTTGTCTACAGGGAGAACGTACAAACTCCGTACAGACAGCACCCGAAGTCAGGATCAAACCCGGGCCTCTGGCGCTGTAAATGGCCTGTCCTTACTTTCACGACCTAATAATTCACCACCTCTGCCGAGTTTGCCCTTGACTCATTCTCGCAGCATGGTCGTCACGAGGTCGTAGGTAGGTCGTAGGTGGGTCGTAGCAGGCCGTGATGCTAGTCGTAGGTACTCGTGGCATCAAGTAGATCGGGACGGTTTTTTTCTAGCCTGATATAACCATATAACCATATAACAATTACAGCACGGAAACAGGCCATCTCGGCCCTTCAAGTCCATGCCGAACAACTTTTCTCCCTTAGTCCCACCTCCCTGCACTCATACCATAACCCTCCATACCCTTCTCATCCATATGCCTATCCAATTTATTTTTAAATGATACCAACGAACCTGCCGCCACCACTTCCACTGGAAGCTCATTCCACACCGCTACCACTCTCTGAGTAAAGAAGTTCCCCCTCATGTTACCCCTAAACCTCTGTCCCTTAATTCTAAAGTCATGTCCTCTTGTTTGAATCTTCCCTATTCTCAAAGGGAAAAGCTTGTCCACATCAACTCTGTCTATCCCTCTCATCATTTTAAAGACCTCTATCAAGTCCCCCCTTAACCTGCTGCGCTCCAGAGAATAAAGACCTAACTTATTCAACCTATCTCTGTAACTTAGCTGTTGAAACCCAGGCAACATTCTAGTAAATCTCCTCTGGACCCTCTCTATTTTGATGAAAAATGTCTCCCCTCTGATGAAAAATGTCCCCCCTCTGAAGTAAAAAAGGTCGTGAATTAGGTAGTGAAAGTGGGACAGGCCCTTAAGGCAGCAACTCTTCTGCTGAGCCACCATTTAGTTTGAGTTGGGCCCATGGACCTGCAACAAGTTGGTACTGAGGAAATGGTCTCGTCCAGAAACGGCACCCTTTCCTTCTCTCCAGAGACGCTGCCTGTCCCGCTGAGTTACTGCGGTATTCGGCGGTCTATCTTCGGTGTAAACCAGCATCTGCAGTTCCTTCCTACGCTGCGCAAAAGTACGTGATTGTTGCATTGTAGTGGATACGGCGTTAAACGAGACGGGATGTCAGGACTGTCTTATGAACAAAGACTGCATAGACTCGGTTTATACTCTCTAGAATTTAGGAGATTGAGAGGGGATCTTCTAGAAATTTACAAAATTCTTAAGGGGTTGGACAGGCTAGATGCAGGAAGATTGTTCCCGATGTTGGGGTGGTCCAGGACAAGGGGTCACAGCTTAAGGATAAGGGGGAAATCCTTTAGGACCGAGACGAGAAGGACTTTTTTCACACAGAGAGTGGTGAGTCTCTGGGACTCTCTGCCACAGAGGGTAATTGAGGCCAGTTCATTGGCTATATTTAAGAGGGATTAGATGTGGCCCTTGTGGCTAAGGGGATCAGAGGGTATGGAGAGAAGGCAGGTACGGGATACTGAGTTGGATGATCAGCCATGATCATATTGAATGGCTGTGCAGGCTCGAAGGGCTGAATGGCCTACTCCTGCACCTAATTTCTATGTTCTATGTTTCTATGTAAACTTTTAGCACAAGGTCCAAGTTGGAATGCATCTGTCCTCCAGATCTTGGCAGCGAAAATGTGCGGCAGTCAATGTTGATCCAAGTGGAATTCTGAAGAGGTTTTCTTTGACCAGAGATTGAGCAGAAGGGGGGTAGCTCTCCACTGAGTGAGTGTGGTTGAGACAAATAACAGATGCTTTCCAGGGAAAGATGTGGGGAGCACAGGAATTGGATTGTGCAAGTGTGCGGGTGGGAGGAGGCAGGAGAGGAACAGCAATATAGCTACAGAAAATATCCACCATAATACCATTTGCAGGGGAGAGTACATAGATTGGAAGACTGGTTCGTTTTTGCCAGACTAATGACTAGGCAGTTACATTCACCAATATATATGACCTATATGGAAGATCGACACAAAATGCTGGAGTAACACGCTAGAGGCTGGAAACATGTTCCCGATGTTGGGGGGAGTCCAGAACCAGGGGCCACAGTTTAAGTATAAGGGGAAAGCCTTTTAGAACGTAGATGATGAAACGCATTTTCACACAGAGAGTTGTGAGTCTGTGGAATTCCCCGCCTGGCGGAGGCCGGTTCTCTGGATACTTTCAAGAGAGAGCTAGATAGGGATCTTAAAGATAGCGGAGTCAGGGGATATGGGGAGAAGGCAGGGACGGGGTACTGATTGGGGATGATCAGCCATGATCACATTGAATGGCGGTGCTGCCTCGAAGGGCCGAATGGCCTATTCCTGCACCTATTGTCGATTATCTATAACTCAGCGGGAGAGAAGGAACGGGTGACGTTTCAGGTCGAGACCATTCTTCAGCCTCGACCCGAAATGTCACCCATTCCTTCTCTCCAGAGATGCTGCCCGTCCCACTGAGTTACTCCAGCATTTTGTGTCTATCTTCGATTTAAACCAGCATCTGCAGTTCTTTCCTACACATATAAGATCTATGTACAGTATTTATACGATCTACATATATATGTGTATTTGTGAGTGTGTGCATTTAATATATATATGTGTATAACACACTGAACTATTTTTTTCTCTCTCGTTTATTATATTGTTTACAGTGTACTATGTTTACATATTGTGTCGTGCTGCTGCAAGCAAGAATGCCATTGTTCTATCTGGGACACACAACAATAAAACACTTGAATGGACCGATAGAAGACCGAGGGTGGACACAAAATGCTGGAGTAACTCCGTGAGGGCGGCATGGTGGCGCAGCGGTAGAGTTGCTGCCTCACAGCGCTTGCAGCGTCGGAGACCCGGGTTCGATCCTGACTACCATATAACCATATAACAATTACAGCACGGAAACAGGCCCTCTCGGCCCTTCCAGAACGTGCCGACCATTTATTTTCCCCTAGTCCCATCTACCTGCACTCAGACCATACCCCTCCATCCCCTTCCCGTCCATATACCTATCCACTTTACTTTTAAATGTTAAAATCGATCCTGCCTCCACTACTTCTGCTGGAAGATCATTCCACACAGCCACCACTCTCTGAGTAAAGAAGTTCCCCCTCATGTTACCCCTAAACTTCTGTCCCTTAATTCTCATGTCATGCCCTCTTGTTTGAATCTTCCCTACCCTCAATGGGAAAAGCTTATCCACGTCAACTCTGTCTATCCCTTTCATCATTTTAAAGGCCTCAATCAAGTCCCCCCTTAACCTTCTGCGCTCCAAAGAATAAAGACCTAACTTGTTCAACCTTTCTCTGTAACTTAGTTGCTGGAACCCAGGCAACATTCTAGTAAATCTCCTCTGTACTCTCTCTATTTTGTTGACATCCTTCCTATAATTAGGCAACCAAAATTGTACACCATACTCCAGAATTGGTCTCACCAATGCCTTGTACAATTTTAACATTACTTCCCTACTCCTATATTCAATGCTCTGATTTATAAAGGCCAGCACACCAAAAGCTTTCTTTACCACCCTATCTACATACGATTCCACCTTCAGGGAACTATGCACAGTTATTCCTAGATCCCTCTGTTCCACGGCATTCCTCAATTCCCTACCATTTACCATGTACATCCTATTTTGATTTGTCCTACCAAGATGTAGCACCTCACACTTATCAGCATTAAACTCCATCTGCCATCTTTCAGCCCACTCTTCCAAATGGCCCAAATCTCTCTGTAGACTTAGTTTGCACGTTCTTTCCGCGACCTGTGTGGGTTTTCTCCGGGATCTATGGTTTCCTCCCACACTCCAAAGACGTGCAGCTGTGTAGGCAGAATTGGCTTGGTAAATGTGAAAATTGCCCCTAGTGTGTGTGTAGGATAGTGTTATTAATGTGCGGGGATCGCTGGTCGGCGCGGACCCAGTGGGCCGAAGGGCCTCTTTCCACGCTGTATCTCTGAACTAAACTAAATTCAGTGGGACTGGCTGTATGTGTGGGGAGAAGGATGATGTTTCCGGTCGAGAGCCTTCTGCTCCTGTGGGGCTGAACGTATCTGCCCAGTCATTAGTTTGGCAAAGAGCAGCCAGCCTGACGGGCCCTTCATCATGTATCTTGGCAAGCGTTGACTCCTGAGTCAGAGCCAGTCATCCAAGGACTGGAAGAAGCTGTAATCCTGACTCATATCGTTCTATATTTGGAAGATTCCTTTCACATACTGCATCCCAGATGAGAATATTGTTTTTGGACACCTCAGAGCAACAGAGGAAAGCAACGATTAAAATGCAGGTCTGAAGAAGGGCCTCGACCCGAAACATCACCCATTCCTGCTCTCCTGTCCCGCTGAGTTACTCCAGCTTTTTGCATCTATCTTAGAAACATAGACATATTGAAACATAGAAAATAGGTGCAGGAATCGGCACCTTCGAGCCTGCACCGCCATTCAATATGATCATGGCTGATCATCCATCTCAGTATCCTGTACCTGCCTTCTCTCCATACCCCCTGATCCCCTTAGCCACAAGGGCCACATCTAACTCCCTCTTAAATATAGCCAATGAACTGACCTCAACTACCTTCTGTGGCAGAGAATAGTAAGATTGAACGAGAACTTACCAGTTCGAAGGTTGATCTTTATTTTATGAGGAGTCGAAGTGAGGGATTTCGTGAAGAGCCCGCCGGCGCGCATGCTCGACATACTTCAAAGTAGCGGCGTGGAATCACAGAAACCAACAATAGAAATGACTTCGCATAGTAAGATTGAAGTGACTAAGATTACCAGATGAAGGTGATTGAGGGTTGGGCGAGGAGGGCACGAAATCCCTCACTTCGACTCCTCATAAAATAAAGATCAACCTTCGAACTGGTAAGTTCTCGTTCAATCTTACTATTTCATTTCGGAGTCACGTGAGTGACTTCGTGAAGACATCAAAGCTTCTGTGATTACACGCCCTGGACCACGTCCATGCTGACACACCACTACCAGGGATGGATGGGAGGAACAAACTTGCTCAATAGTTCATACTGCAAAACAAGAGCATATTTATGAATAACAAATCAAAACCCCTCATGCGGGGACATCTCCACGTTCTTGACCTGCATTCAGCACGGCTTCTGCGAACTGTAGAGGAGCAGCAACAGGCTTGTTATAGAAACGCTGGAACACAGCTTCATTAGCCCATCCTGCTGTGGCGAGAATTTGGTCCATAGGCACCTCCATAATCCTCGCCGCTGACGTCGATGCAGCCCTGTTGGAATGAGACTTGAACACATTAGTGTCGATACCTGACTTACCCAAGACGACTCGAAGCCACCTGGATATCGTCTGGACTGTCACTCGATGATGTGGTCTCTTATGAGTGACCAGCAGGTATCTCTCCATTCCTCTGATGCGTGCCGTCACCTTGACATAGTGGCGGATATGTGAGGCTAAACATAGCCTAGCATCTGCGGGGTATGCCGGGAACTTCAGCTGCAGCCCTGTGCACCCAGGTCTATGCTGCTTTAGTAGCTCGTCAATGAAAAAGACTACTTCTGTAGGGGTAGATGTCATTCTGTCGACACGAAGTTTGTGTAGTGTCTGTACCCTCTGAGCTGAAGTCAGCGCTAGTAACATCACCAGCTTCATGGTGAGTTTGTCCAGTTGGAGCCCTTCCATGGGAGACCACGTCCTGAGCAGGTTTAATACGTCCCTGACATCCCAGGTGATATTATAGCGTGGTGTAGGCGGATTCATATTGAATATACCCCGCATGAGTCTGGACACTAGCCTGTTGGATCCTACCTCAATATTGAGGTAGAATGAGAGCGCACTTCTGGCGCTGTTGATGGCACTGTAACTTAAGTGTTCATCATGGTGCAACCCCGCGAGGAATTCCAGGACGTCGGTTATTGTCACGTCATCGTACGTGATGCGAGAGTGGCTGCAGTAGGCTTCCCACTTCTTAATATGCGAGCGGTATCTTCGCCTTGTTGACTCTCGACACGACGCCCCGATGGTATCCATGGTCCGAGCTGAGAGGCCGTATTGGACTAACGGCCTGTTCAGAACCTGCAAGCCAACAAATTTAAATAGCCATGGCAGGGATGTGGCTCCCCTGAGACAGGGTGAGTAACCAATTGTGGGCAACCCTTCAAAAGGACCCAAGGTTCGTTGAGCATGTCAAAGACCACCGGATACCAAGGCTGCGTGGGCCAGTCGGGTATAATAAGGATGCCCTTGGCAGAATCTGCCTGAATCTTACGCAATACCCGACTGATGAGGCAAAATGGGGGGAAGGTATAGAAAAAACCAATTCCCCCAGTCCAGCGAGAATGCATCTAGCGCTATTGCCCCAGGATCTGGTTCCCATGAAACGTAGGTTGGTACCTGATGGTTCAACCGTGACGCAAAAAGGTCAATGTCCGGTTTACCAAATTTGGCTGTGACTTTAGCAAAAATCTCAGGATGCAACATCCATTCAATATTGTCATTAAATTTGCGTGACCTGGTGTCCGCCACAGTATTAAGCTCACCTGGCAAATAGGTAGCTGAAATCCAAATGTCTCTTTGAACACACCAGAGCCAAATTGAGTTAGCCAATTTGTCACACGAAACTGACCTGGTACCACCCATATGGTTTAAGTATGCCACTGCTGTGGTGTTGTCTATTTGGAGACGGACATGTGCTCCAACAAGCTTGGAACAATACGCACGAAGTCCGTGGAATGCTGCCAGCAACTCCAAATAGTTAATCCCTTGAGTCAACAACATCGTTGACTCAAGGGTGTCCCATCTGCCCCCACAACTAGAGCAATTATCCGTAGCTCCCCAGCCATTGGAGCTTGCATCAGTCTGCAAATATACCACCGGATTAGCCTCCCTGATGGGCTTGAATGAGCTGCTAATGTGGCACACCCACCATTGCAACTCATTTATCGCTTCGGACGGCAGCTGCATTGATCGATCATAATGACCAGCGTCCTGTTTTAACGCAGCAATTTTAGCTCTTTGCAAACTCTGATAATGCAAAGGTCCATATCGCGCTGCCGGAAACAAAGCTACAAGCTTACCAATTACTGTAGCTGTATGCCGAATCGATGGTATATTGGTGCGGATTAAACCTTGACACACCTGGGTAACCTCCTCAATCTTGTTAATTGGTATGGTAACCCTCATGCTCATAGAGTTCACCGTGAACCCTAGGTAATTAATCACCTGGGCAGGGCAGAACTTTGATTTCTCTGGATGGACAATAAACCCTAATTGTTGAAATATATTGACAGCAGCTGCAACTCCCTGTTCAGCCAATTCCAGGGTGTGGCCCACAATTAAGATATCATCTAAATAGGCCATAACTATATGATGTCGCTGTCTCAAATAAGCCATAATTGGCTTCACTAATTTAGTGAACAATCCACTTTAAAATGAGTATATGTTACAAAAGTATTCAAACGGGTTAGATCAATAATGACACGACAACCTCCATCCTTCTTAGGTCTGGTGAATATATTCGAAACAAATTCAACTGGCTCATGCACCGCTTTCTCAATCACTCCCTTCTGTTCAAGCCTTAAAATTTCCTTGTAGCCTGCTGCCTGTTCTGCAGCAGATAAGCTAAACGTTCGACCGGGCATGTGCGGGGATGGAGGAATGTCGCCATTAATAAACTCAATTTTATGCCCCTGAATATTGTGCAACACATACTCGTCACCAGTAAAATTACCCCATGCACCCAAAAACAGCCGAAGGCGACCACCAACATGTGAAGTTAAACAAAGAGAAAAGAGAGAACCAGACCCCCTCACCCCCGTGGTTACCGGCGGTCCTTGACACGTGTGGGTGGACGTGGAGGTGCTGGGTTGGCTTGAGGACGCGGCGTCTTCGTTTTCCACCAGGGTCTCTGCCGACCCTGTCCTAAAAAAGACCCCTGGTGTTGGGTCTGATGTTGCTGTCGTTGTGGAGCTTGAGGGTGGGTCCTCGTCGAGGTACTAGCAGACCCTCGTGAGCGAATGTATGGAGCTTTTGAGCCTGACGGTGTGGGAGCACTCTGAGAGCGCATGATCCCCACCGTTTTGGCTTGTTCGTCAAGCTCTTTGACTCTCTTCGAGAGGTCCTCCCCAAAGAGTTGACGGGGCGGCGGCGGCGGCGGTGGTTTGCAATTTTACCTCTTGTTGACGGATAGCCGCACTGATGTTGCCCCATATCGGCGTATTGACCACAGGCACGTTGAGGGAGTTGCAATTGGATGGAGCCTTGAGACGGCTCATTGCTTGAACGAGGAATTCTTCCTGTAGTTGCTGGTTGTTAAGAAAGTCCACAGTGGCTGCCAGCTTTGCGTTTAAAGGAAGTCCAGATGAATGTGGGGCCGCAAATTTGGTCGCCACATCCAGAAGATCCTCCGCTGGCACCTCCAACGGAGGTGGCATGGAATCCACCAAAACCTCCTCCTCCTGCTGCTCCAGGCTAATGGTAGAGGCTGGTGACGACGCCCTGTGCCTGTTGCTGCCCTGCTGTAGTTGACGTTGAAGCAGGAGCTCCAGCAGCCGCTCCATACGGTCAATACGCCCTTCACCCTGAACACTCAGGTGGTCGGAGTCCTCCGGCTCTGAAAAGAAAACCGGGCTCCTATCATCGGCCCGCACCTCATCGAGGCCCAGCCGGTGCCGGTAGTTGTCGCTAACAGCCGCCAAGGCGAAACTGCGCGATTCCCGCGCGGGAGTGTTCAACCGCCTCCGTTTAGCGGGAGCTGAAGCCGCTGCCACTAAGGGCACTTGCGGCGTGGTGTCGGCACCAGCCGAAGCATGGCTGCCTGAAGCCCACGCAGGCTTGCCGGCTGCCCACATCGTGGACTTTGCCGACGCATGGTCTCGCCCACCCATCCATGGGGGGCTCGGCGACCGTGACGAGACCCGACTCAACCGACCCGTCCCGGCGTCGAGAGTCGGGGTGTGCCGGCTGGACCTCACAGCCGCCCCGGGTCTCGCCCTGGAACCTGACCGCTCCTCCGTGTCAGGCAATGCCTTAGCCCTGGTAGGGTTAGGCTTCTGCACTGCTGCCCTTCCCCTACTCGGAGGGCTGAGTGGAACGGGCCGTGCAGCCGCACGCACCCAGCTCGAGGTCGCCAGCGAGCCCGCTGACGACCTGACTGCCATGGCAGGGTCCCCCTGCTCTGGCGGCACACCACACTCCTCCTCGTCGAACTCCTCCGAGCTGTGGTGTGCTGGCGGATCTGGACCTGTAATCACAGGGCTTACCCACATCTCCGCCTGAGTCCCGGCCTGCGTTGCAGGTACTGCCGATGGTAAAGGCCCCGGAACTGTTGACCGGCGAACTCGTCCTGACGTCCTCCGGCCCTTGGAACTCCCATCCATGTCCTTGCTGCAAGACAAAACCAACAACAAGGACCACCAACTAAAGGTAGGATACTTACCTCCGTGGCCCCTTATGAAGGGCTGGCGAGGAGCGCGCTCCACCGCCAGCCGTCGCAGCAACGCGGTACGACGATATGTTGAGCATGCGCGCCGGCGGGCTCTTCACGAAGTCACTCACGTGACTCCGAAATGAAATTCCACAGATTCACCACTCTCTGTGTGAAAAATGTTTTTCTCATCTCGGTCTGAAAAGACTTCCCCCTTATCCTTAAACTGTGACCCCTTGTTCTGGACTTCCCCAACATCGGGAACAATTTTCTATAAGATCCCCCTCTCAATCTTCTAAATTCTAGCAAGTACAAGCCGAGTCTATCCAGTCTTTCTTCATATGGAAGTCCTGCCATCCCAGTAATCAGTCTGGTGAACCTTCTCTGCACTCCCTCTATAGCAAGAATGTCTTTCCTCAGATTAGGAGACCAAAACTGTACGCAATACTCCAGGTGTGGTCTCACCAAGACCCTGTACAACTGCAGTCGAACCTCCCTGCTCCAGTACTCAAATCCTGATGCCTCACAGCGCCAGAGACCCGGGTCTGATCCTGAACTCGTGTACTGTCTTTGTGGAGTTTGCACGTTTAGTCCAGTTTAGTTTATTGTCACGTGTACTGAGGCACAGTGAAAAGCTTTTGCCACCTGCTATCCAGCTAGCGTGGTGTCCAGACTATACGTGATTACAATCGAGCCATTTACAGTGTACAGATACATGATAAAGGGAATAACATGAATAATGTTTAGGGCAAGATAAAGTCCAGTAAAGTCTGATCAAGGACCCTCCCCAGCGCAAACACGTCCCCCTTCAGATGTTGGGCCCCAAGGTGCTCACACTACTCCAAGTGCAGACTTACCAGAGCTCAACATTACATCCCTGTTTGATATTGTGTATGAAGGAACTGCAAATGCTGGTTTAAACCAAAGATGGACACAACATGCTGGAGTAACTCAGCGGGACGGGCAGCATCTCTGGAGAGAAGGAATGGGTGACGTTTCGTGAGTCAAGACGCTTCTTCGGACTGAGCTTCCATATAACCATATAACAATTACAGCACGGAAACAGGCCTTCTCGGCCCTTCCAGTCCGTGCCGACCATTTATTTTCCCCTAGTCCCATCTACCTGCACTCAGACCATACCCCTCCATTCCCTTCCCGTCCATATACCTATCCACTTTACTTTTAAATGTTAAAATCGATCCTGCCTCCACCACTTCTGCAGGAAGATCATTCCACACAGCCACCACTCTCTGAGTAAAGAAGTTCCCCCTCATGTTACCCCTAAACTTCTGTCCCTTAATTCTCATGTCATGCCCTCTTGTTTGAATCTTCCCAACCCTCAATGGGAAAAGCTTATCCACGTCAACTCTGTCTATCCCTTTCATCATTTTAAAGACCTCAATCAAGTCCCCCCTTAACCTTCTGCACTCCCAAGAATAAAGACCTAACTTGTTCAACCTTTCTCTGTAACTTAGTTGCTGGAACCCAGGCAACATTCTAGTAAATCTCCTCTGTACTCTCTCTATTTTGTTGACATCCTTCCTATAATTAGGCGACAAAAAATTGTACACCACACTCCAGAATTGGTCTCACCAATGCCTTGTACAATTTTAACATTACTTCCCTACTCCCATATTCAATGCTCTGATTTATAAAGGCCAGCACACCAAATGCTTTCTTTACCACCCTATCTACATGCAATTCCACCTTCAGGGAACTATGCACAATTATTCCTGGATCCCTCTGTTCCACAGCATTCCTCAATTCCCTACCATTTACCATGTACGTTCTATTTTGATTTGTCCTGTCAAGATGTAGCACCTCACACTTATCACACTAAACTCCATCTGTCATCTTTCAGCCCAGCTTCAGGGGGGAAGGAGTCGAGAGATGTGGAAGGTAAATTCCCGGGATGGTGGGCCTGTTGTATGTTGATAGAATGGAGTGGCTGGGCTTTAGAAGAATTAGAGGGAATCTTATTGAAACATATAAGATTATTAAGGAATTCGACTCGCCAGAGGCAGGAAACATGTTCCCGATGTTGGGGGAGTCCAGAACCAGGGGCCACAGTTTAAGAATAAGGGGTCGGCCATTTAGAACGGAGATGAGAAAAACGTTTTCACCCAGAGAGTTGCGAGTCTGTGGAATTCTCTGCCTCAGAGGGCGGTGGAGGCCAATTCGCTGCCAATACTTTCAAGTTACAGAGAAATTTGGGCCATTTGGAAGAGTGGGCTGAAAGATGGCAGATGGAGTTTAATGCTGATAAGTGTGAGGTGCTACATCTTGGCAGGACAAATCAAAATAGGACGTACATGGTAAATAGTAGGGAATTGAGGAATGCTGTGGAACAGAGGGATCTAGGAATAACTGTGCGTAGTTCCCTGAAGGTGGAATCGCATGTAGATAGGATGGTAAAGAAAGCTTTTGGTGTGCTGGCCTTTATAAATCAGAGCATTGAATATAGGAGTAGGGAAGTAATTTTAAAATTGTACAAGGCATTGGTGAGACCAATTCTGGAGTATGGTGTACAATTTTGGTCGCTTAATTATAGGAAGGATGTCAACAAAATAGAGAGAGTACAGAGGAGATTTACTAGAATGTTGCCTGGGTTCCAGCAACTAAGTTACAGAGAAAGGTTGAACAAGTTGGGTCTTTATTCTTTGGAGCACAGAAGGTTAAAGGGGGACTTGATTGAGGTTCTGAGTTTCTCCAGCCGCTGAGTTTCCCCAGCCTTTTGTGTACTCTCGATTCTCCAGCATCTGCAGTTCCTTCTTTAACAGATCAAAGCAGATGGTGGTAAAGGACATGTTTGTCATTAACGGATGAGCTGGTGACTGAGGCTCACAGTCAGGGCTGGCCTCCGCAACCAGAGAGCAGCGCTGAACTACTATCTACCTCATTGGCGACCCTCGGGGTATCCTTGTTCGGACATGGCTGGCTTTACCTTGCTCTGCCTCAGAGGGCGGTGGAGGCCGGTTCTCTGGATGCTTTCAAGAGAGAGCTAGAGAGGGCTCTTAAAAATAGCAAAGTCAGGGGATACGGGGAGAAGGCAGGAACGGGGTACTGATTGGGGATGATCAGCCATGATCACATTGAATGGCGGTGCTGGCTCGAAAGGGCCGAATGGCCTCCTCCTGCACCTATTGTCTATTGTCTAAGATAATGGGGGCAGCGGTGGAGTTGCTGCCTCGCAGCGCCGGAGACCCGGGTTCGATCCCGACTACTTTTCCGTACTTTCTCCCCATGGCCTGCGTGGGTTTTCTCCAAGATCTTCGGTTTCCTCCCACATTCCAAAGACGTACGGATTAAAGGTTAAATTAGCTTAGTGTAAAATGTAATAGAAACATAGAAACATAGAAAACTTAGAAAATAGATGCAGGAGGAGGCCATTCAGCCCTTTGAGCCAGCACCCCCCTTGAGTAGTTAAGGACAGTATATGAAGCTAAAAGAGAAGGCGTATAACATAGCAAAGATGAGTGGGAAGCCAGAGGATTGGGAAGCTTTCAAAGAACAACAGAAGGTGGCTGAAAAGACAATAAGGGAAGAAAAGATGAAACTGAACAGAACAGAATCAAGGGATATGGGGCGAAGGCAGGAACGGGGTACTGATTGGGGACGATCAGCCATGATCACATTGAATGGCGGTGCTGGCTGGAAGGGCCGAATGGCCTCCTCCTGCACCTATTGTCTATTGTCAATTGTCTAATGTCACTGAACACTATTCTCTTATGTTCCCTTATCAGTGTAAAACGCTCGATTGTAGCCGTGTACTGTTTTCCGCTGGCTGGTTAGCTTTTCGCCGTGCCTCGGTACATGTGAGGATAAACGAGACTGAATCGGATCCACGTCGCTCATTTTGACACCAGCTTGGTATCATCAGTCGACCTGGAAATGTTCGTGTAGAGGGGCCCCTCATTGAAACCATCTGGAGACTGGGCAGTGCTTGCGAATTAGTGATTGCACCGTCATCTCAGATGAAAGGACAGGAAACATAAACGATTTGAGCCCAGCGTCAGTCAGGAGAAGAAAAAAAAAAAAAACAGGGATATGAACCAAACAGGAAATTGGGAAAATATTTCTTTGGAATCATTTTTCCGGGATGGAATTAGTTATAAATTCTAACATTTCACCTTTTCACGCGGTTGGCACTGGTCTTGGCGACTTCACAGGGAGATTGCAAATGTGTGAGGCTCAACTTAACCCTCAGCTATTTCCTGTACATCATTCCCCGTGAGTCAGTTCCCTCTGGGATATTTTTATTTTAGCAACACATAAACGCCTCCAAGTTTCGTTCAGGGGTTACACAAAAAGCTGGAGAAACTCAGCGGGTGCAGCAGCATCTAAGGAGCGAAGGAGATAGGCGACGTTTCGGGTCGAGACCCTTCTTCACAGTTCAGCTGAGAGATACTGCGCGGAAACATCGCCCTCCAGCCCACCGGGTCCACGCCGACCAGCGATCACCCCGTACACTAGAACTACCGCGCACGTGCCAGGGACGATTTACACCAGTTACCGAAGCCAAATAATCTACAAACCTCTCGTTTCCCTGATCCCTGACCAGTCTGAAGAAGGGTCTCCACCCGAAACGTCGCCTATCTCCTTCGCTCCTTAGATGCTGCTGCACCCGCTGAGTTTCTCCAGCTTTTTGTGTAACCCTCAATCTACAAACCTGGACGTCTTTGGAGTGTGGGAGGGAACAGGGGCAACGGGAGAAAACCCACGCAGGTCACGGGGGGGGGGGGGACGTGCAAACAGTCAGCATTGACAGTCACCTGGTTTCAGGCGCTGTAAGACCTCAACCGTACCGCTGCGCCACTGTACCGCGAGTTCTACACTAGTTGCCGGAGGAGAGGCGGCAGGTTGGCGCAGGTTGAGACCCGGGATCGATCCTGACTGCGGGTGCTGTCTGTACGGAGTTTGTACGCTCTCCCCGTCACCTGCGTGGGTTTTCTCCAAGATGTGCGGTTTCCTCCCACACTCCAAAGACACGGCTGGGAGGGCGGATGAAGGCTGCAGCAGAAAAGGGTCTCCGGTCGTCTTGGACTCCATGCCACTGGATCCTGACCCAGATCTGTCAAGGACCGTGTGGGGAAGTTGGGAAAAGGGGAATTACAACAGGATCTGGGGGTCCTTGTTCACATGTCAATTAAAGTGAGCATGCAAGTACAGCAGGCAGTGAAGAAAGTGAATGGCATGTTGGCCTTCATAACAAGAGGAGTTGAGTATAGGAGCAAAGAGGTCCTTCTGCAGTTGTACAGGGCCTCAGTGAGACCACACCTGGAGTATTGTGTACAGTTTTGGTCTCCAAATTTGAGGAAGGACATTCTTGCTATTGAAGGAGTGCAGCGTAGGTTTACATAGAAACATAGAAACATAGAAATTAGGTGCAGGAATAGGCCATTCGGCCCTTCGAGCCTGCACCGCCATTCAATATGATCATGGCTGACCATCCAACTCAGTATCCTGTACCTGCCTTCTCTCCATACCCTCTGATCCCCTTAGCCACAAGGGCCACATCTAACTCCGTCTTAAATATAGCCAATGAACTGGCCGCAACTACCCTCTGTGGCAGAGAGTTCCAGAGACTCACCACTCTCTGTGTGAAAAAATTACTAGGTTAATTCCCGGGATGGCGGGACTGTCATATGCTGAGAGAATGGAGCGGCTGGGCTTGTACACTCTGGAGTTTAGAAGGATGAGAGGGAGTCTTCTCGAAACATATATGATTATTAAGGGTTTGGACACGCCAGAGGCAGGAAACATGTTCCCGATGTTGGGGGAGTCCAGAACTAGGGGCCACAGTTTAAGAATAAGTGGTAAGCCATTTAGAACGGAGACGAGGAAACACTTTTTCACACAGAGAGTGGTGAGTCTGTGGAATTCTCTGCCTCAGAGGGCGGTGGAGGCCGGTTCTCTGGATGCTTTCAAGAGAGAGCTAGATAGGGATCTTAAAGATACCGGAGTCAGGGGATATGGGGAGAAGGCAGGAACGGGGCACTGATTGTGGATGATCAGCCATGATCACATTGAATGGCGGTGCTGGCTCGAAGGGCTGAATGGCCTACTCCTGCACCTATTGTCTATTGTCTATTGTATGGTGGCTGTCTGTGCACCAGTCTCCCCACGTTCAACAAAGTCACGCACAGTCATACTCGTTTCGAGTGACCGATGATGGCGCTTACTGCGTTCCAAACCAGTACCAAACCCCAACCACATCACCACCCGTCCTTCGTTTCAGAATTCACATGAACGTTTTATGAAGAGAATAACATTATTTTTTTTCTGTACAGCACACAAACAGGCCCTTCGGCCCACTGAGTCCGCACCGACCAGCGACCCCCACACATTGACACTACCCTACACACACACGCTAGGGACAATATTACCAGAACCAGGTGCCACAGTCTTAGAATAAAGGGGAGGCCATTTAAGACTGAGGTGAGAAAAAACTTTTTCACCCAGAGAGTTGTGAATTTGTGGAATTCCCTGCCACAGAGGGCAGTGGAGGCCAAATCACTGGATGGATTTAAGAGAGTTAGATAGAGCTCTAGGGGCTAGTGGAGTCAAGGGATATGGGGAGAAGGCAGGCACGGGTTATTGATTGGGGACTATCAGCCATGATCACAATGAATGGCGGTGCTCTCGAAGGGCCGAATGGCCTCCTCCTGCACCTATTTTCTATGTTTTCTATGTTTCTATGTTTCTATTACATTTTACACTAAGCTAATTTGACCTTTAACCCGTACGTCTTTGGAATGTGGGAGGAAACCGAAGATCTTGGAGAAAACCCACGCAGGCCATGGGGAGAAAGTACGGAAAAGTAGTCGGGATCGAACCCGGGTCTCCGGCGCTGCGAGGCAGCAACTCCACCGCTGCCCCCATTATCTTAGACATTAGACATTAGACAATAGGTGCAGGAGGAGGCCATACGGCCCTTCGAGCCAGCACCGCCATTCAATGTGATCATGGCTGATCGTCCCCAATCAGTACCGCGTTCCTGCCTTCTCCCCATATCCCTTGATTCTGTTCTGTTCAGTTTCATCTTTTCTTCCCTTATTGTCTTTTCAGCCACCTTCTGTTGTTCTTTGAAAGCTTCCCAATCCTCTGGCTTCCCACTCATCTTTGCTATGTTATACGCCTTCTCTTTTAGCTTCATATACTGTCCTTAACTGTCCTAACTGTCTTGTTAGCCACGGTTGCCTCTTTCTCCCCCTAGAATCTTTCTCCCTCTTTGGAATGAAAAGATCCCTGATTGGGGATGATCATGGCTGATCATCCCCAATCAGTACCCCGTTCCTGCCTTCTCCCCATATAACCATATAACAATTACAGTACGGAAACAGGCCCTCTCGGCCCTTCCAGTCCGTGCCGACCATTTATTTTCCCCTAGTCCCATCTACCTGCACTCAGACCATGCCCCTCCATTCCCTTCCCGTCCATATACCTATCCACTTTACTTTTAAATGTTAAAATCGATCCTGCCTCCACCACTTCTGCTGGAAGCTCATTCCACACAGCCACCACTCTCTGAGTAAAGAAGTTCCCCCTCATGTTACCCCTAAACTTCTGTCCCTTAATTCTCATGTCATGCCCTCTTGTTTGAATCTTCCCTACCCTCAATGGGAAAAGCTTATCCACGTCAACTCTGTCTATCCCTTTCATCATTTTAAAGACTTCAATCAAGTCCCCCCTTAACCTTCTGCGCTCCGAAGAATAAAGACCTCCCAATATCCCCTGACTCCGCTATCTTTAAGAGCCCTATCTAGCTCTCTCTTGAAAGCATCCAGAGAACCGGCCTCCACCGCCCTCTGAGGTAGTGCAAGGTAAAGCCAGCAAAGTCCGAACAAGGATAGGCTGAGGGTCGCCAATGAGGTAGATATATGCCTTTCTCCACTTCACCACTTATGACCATGCCCCCCCCCCCCCCCCCAACCCCCACCACGTGCGATCTTTGACCTCTCCCCACCACTAAATTCCCCCTGCACGACATACATGCTCGGAACATTTCAGTGAGCTGCAGACGAGGAGCCGGGGAAAAGCGGAATCCCAGGATTGCATTCCCACAGGGATCATCCCAGGTCTCTGGCCCGCGGTGGAATTCAAATCCTCTTCCCAACAAGATGGAAAGGTCAACTAGCGGAACATAGCAAAGTTCGAAGAAGGGTCCCGGCCTGAAACATCACCCAGCCTTTTGCTGCAGAGATGCCGCCTGAGGCCGCTGAGTTAAAGAAGGAAATGCAGATGCTGGAGAATCGAGGGTTACACAAAAGGCTGGAGAAACTCAGCGGGTGCAGCAGCATCTAAGGAACGAAGGAGACACGCGACGTTTCGGGTCGAGACCCTTCTTCAGACTGGTCAGGGATCAGGGAAACGAGAGATATAGACGGTGATGTGGAGAGATAAAGAACAATGAATGAAAGATATGCAAAAAGTATCGATGATAAAGGAAACAGGCCATTGTAAGCTGTTTGTAGTGTGAAAATGAGAAGCTAGTGCGACTTGGGTGGGGGAGAGATAGAGAGAGAAGGAATGCCAGGGCCCGAGGGCTGAGGGAGAGGTGGGAAGGGGAGGAGGCAGCCAGGGTTAACAGAATTGAGAAAATTCAATGTTTAAGCCCAGAGGATGCAGACTCCCCAAAGCAGAATATGAGGTGCTGTTCCTCCAACTTGCGGTGTTGCTCACTCTGGCCGTGGAGGAGGCCCAGGACCGAGAGGTCGGATACGGAATGGGAGGGGGAGTTGAAGTGCTGAGCCACCGGGAGGTCGGGTTGGTTATTGCGGACCGAGCGGAGGTGTTCGGCGAAACGATCGCCAAGCCTCCACTTGGCCTCACCGATGTAGATCAGCTGGCATCTGGAGCAACGGATGCAGTAGATGAGGTTGGAGGAGGTGCAGGTGAACCTCTGTCGGACCTGGAAGGACTGCTTGGGTCCCTGAAAGGAGTGGATGGGGGAGGTGAAGGGACAAGTGTAGCATCTCTTGCGGTTGCAAGGGAAAGTGCCCGGGGAAGGGGTGGAGCGGGAGGGAAGGGAAGAATTGACAAGGGAGTTGCGGAGGGAGTGGTCTTTGCAGAAGGCACTTAAGTGATTTTTTTAGGCGACCACAGGCCACATGGTCGCCTGTATGGTCGTGAGTTGTCTCCTCAGTCGCCCAAAGAGTCGTTGCATCTTTCTGGTCGCCGCTGGATTTTCAACATGGTGAAAAATGTTCGGAGGCAGTCAGCGACAGTGGGTTTGACGCCAGTGAGCGCAGCTTGACTTCTCCTGACGTAGGCGCTGTCGTAGGTTGTCACCATGTTAACGGTTGTGCTATCTCCGCCGTTCTCCAAGTCGCTGAGGGTTGTTAAAGTAATGATCCTATTTCAAAATTTATGTCGAAAGGGAGGGGTCCAGTCGCTGGTTTTTCACCGACCTGCTACGACTATGACAGTGGCCGACAGTCGCCTAAAAATAAGTGGGACAGGCCCTTAAGTCCAGCATTTTGTGTCTATCTTTGGTATAAACCACATCTGCAGTGTTTTGGTATCTACAGTGCACAGTACAGGGGCCCTTCGGCCCACAATTTCCCTGCTATAAATAATGCCAATATAAACTAAGCTCCTCTGCGGGATGTTATCCATGTCCCTCCTTATCCACGTACCGATCTAAAGTCTCCTCGATGCAACTCTTGTATCTGCCTCCACCAACATTCCCAGCAGCATGTTGCAGGCACCCACCACCCTCTGTGTAAAAAAACGTTCCCCGAACATTTTGGGGCGGCACTCATTTAAGAGAGAGTTGGATAGAGCTCTAGGGGCCAGCGGAGTCAAGGGATACGGGGAGAAGGCAGGCACGGGCTATTGATAGCGGATATTGAATAACTTTGCGCCCCACCCAAGGTTTCCGTGCGACTCCCGGAGGTTCTTGTCCTCCGGCAACCACCTTCAGCTAGCATCGCAACCGGCTTTGACTAAAAAATTGCCGACTTTTAAAACGGAAACCACTTTTGACCATTAGGGAGACTGACAAAAACCTCCGGGAACAGATTCCTTGGGTGGGGCGCAAAGTCTCCAGAGGTTTCCGTTCAGGTTTCCTAAGTGGGACAGGGGCGTAAAGGAGTAATCCTTGAAACGATATAAAAATCTGACACCCATAGTCGGGATCGAACCCGAGTCTCCGGCTCTGCAAGCGCTGTAAGGCAGCAACTCTACCGCTGCGTCACCGTGCCGCGCTTTGACATTTCCACCCTGGGGGGAAAGGTTCTGACTGTAAACCCTCATGTTTATCTCTCGTAATTTAATATGCATCTATCAGCTCTCCCCTCAACATCTGGTGTTCTGCAGAAAATGATCTGTTTCTTCAACTTCTCCTTATAGCAAATGCCCTCTAATCCAGGCAGTGTTCTGCTAAACCTCTCCTGCTCCTTCTCCAAATCCCCCACATCCTTCCTGCAGCGGGTTAGCCAGAACTGCGTACAATAGTCCAAATGCAGCCTAACCGCTGTTTATTCGTTTGTCTTAGGCCCCATTAGGTCATGGCCAACCATGGGTGTCTCCAGGGTGCTATTCCCTATATGGAGGACGCCTGTGTGTGACTTTGTTTAACGTGGGGACACTGGTGCACAGACGGCCACCCCACGCCCTTGACAGATCTGGGTCAGGATCCAGTGGCATGGGGTCCAAGACGACCGGAGACCCTTTTCTGCTGCAGCCTTCATCCGCCTTCCCAGCCGTTGTGACGCTCCACTAAGGTCAGCCACCGTCCTCCGCCTGTTCCACCGTTGAGGTCTTGGTCGGATCGCTCTATGTCAGGGACCTCCCCCTCGACCTTACCGCCGTGGGTGGCCCTACCAGGAGCATCGCTCCAGACGGCATCGCTCTCAGGATCTCAGGACCACACGAGCTTCTCCACCACGGACAAGGTGACAATCCACGGAGAAGATCGATGTGTATATAAAGCTGCAAAATGACTTCTTGAGGCTTCTGTCTAATTTTCATTCAGAGGTACAGCTTGGAAACGGGCCCTTCCGCCCACCGAGCCCGCGCCGACCAGCGATCGCCTCGCACACTAGTTCCATCCTACACACTCGGGACAATTTACATAAGCCAATTAAATCTACAAACCTGGATGCCTTTGGAGGGTGAGAGGAAACCAGAGCACCCGGAGAAAACCCACGTGGTCACAGGGATAACGTACAAACTCCGTACAGGCACCCGCAGTCAGGATCAAACCCGAGTCATAACATCATAAGGTCTTAAGGGATAGGAGTAACCATATAACAATTACAGCACGGAAACAGGCCCTCTCGGCCCTTCCAGTCCGTGCCAACCATTTATTTTCCCCTAGTCCCATCTACCTGCACTCAGACCATACCCCTCCATTCCCTTCCCGTCCATATACCTATCCACTTTACTTTTAAATGTTAAAATCGATCCTGCCTCCACCACTTCTGCTGGAAGATCATTCCACACAGCCACCACTCTCCGAGTAAAGAAGTTCCCCCTCATGTTACCCCTAAACTTCTGTCCCTTAATTCTCATGTCATGCCCTCTTGTTTGAATCTTTCCTACCCTCAATGGGAAAAGCTTATCCACGTCAACTCTGTCTATCCCTTTCATCATTTTAAAGACCTCAATCAAGTGCCCCCTTAACCTTCTGCGCTCCAAAGAATAAAGACCTAACTTGTTCAACCTTTCTCTGTAACTTAGTTGCTGGAACCCAGGCAACATTCTAGTAAATCTCCTCTGTACTCTCTCTAATTTGTTGACATCCTTCCTATAATTAGGCAACCAAAATTGTACACCATACTCCAGAATTGGTCTCACCAATGCCTTGTACAATTTTAACATTACTTCCCTACTCCTATATTCAATGCTCTGATTTATAAAGGCCAGCACACCAAAAGCTTTCTTTACCATCCTATCTTCAGGGAACTATGCACAGTTTCTAATGACATCTGAAATATTTCTGTCATAGCTCCTGCTATTTCTACACTAACTTCCCTCAATGTCCTAGGGAATATCCTGCCTGGACCTGGTCCTCAGCCCTAGGTCCAATTCTGACTCTCTCCATAATTATATTGAAACTAATGGTATTGTGATCACTGGTCCCGAAGTGCTCACCAACACATACCTCCGTCACCTGACCTGCCTCATTTCCTAACAGGAGGTTCAGCACTGCCCCTTCTCTGGTCGATACCTCTATGTATTGCTGCAAAAAACTATCCTGCACACCTTTAACAAACTCCAAACCATCCAGGCCATTTACATGATTAGGGAATAACGTTTAGTGCAAGGTAAAGCCAGCAAAGTCCGATCAAGGATAGTCCGAGAGTCCCCAGTGAGGTAGATAGTAGCTCAGCACCGCTCTCTGGTTGTTGCAGGATGGTTCAGTTGCCTGATTAAATAAACTGTCCCTGAATCTGGAGGTGTGCGTTCGTTTTCACACTTCTGTACCTTTTGCCCGATGGGAGAGGGGAGAAGAGGGAGTGACCAGGGGTGAGACTGGTCCTTGATGATGCTGCTGGCCTTGCCGAGGCAGCATGCGGTGCAAATGGAGTCAATGGAAGGGAGGTTGGTTTGTGCGATGGTCTGGGCTGCGTCCACAATTCGCTGCGTGCAGCCACTTCCGATGACCCGTTGAATAGTCTGCCTATTTGTAGTCAGCCTGAGGGAGATAAATCCCTTCATTTTATCCTTTACACTTTCATATCGCTCAGATGGGGAGGTTGGACAAACAGTGCGTTGGAAGGAACTGCAGATGCTGGTTTACAACAAGGATAGACGCAAAATACTGGAGGAACTCAGCAGGACAGGCAGCATCTCTGGAGAGAAGAAATGGGTGACGTTTTAGACAATAAACGATAGACAGACAGCTACCACACAATACACAATAGACAATAGGTGCAGGAGTAGGCCATTCAGCCCTTCGAGCCAGCACCGCCATTCAATGTGATCATGGCTGATCATCCCCAATCGGTACCCCCGTTCCTGCCATCTCCACATATCCCCTGACTCCGCTGTCTTTTACAGCCCTATCTAGCTCTCTCTTGAAAGTATCCAGAGAACCGGCCTCCACCGTCCTCTGAGGCAGAGAATTCCACAGACTCACAACTCTCTGTCTGAAAAAGTGTTTCCTCATCTCCGTTCTGAATGGCTTACCACTTATTCTTAAACTGTGTGACCCCTGGTTCTCAATTCCTCCAACATCGGGAACATGTTTCCTGCCTCTAGCGTGTCCAAACCCTTAATAATCTTAAGGGCCTGTCCCACCAGCATGCAACTCGATGCGATTAGCGCGACCTAACGTGGTCGCTTGAGCCGTCCGGCGTCGCGGGGCCGGTCCCACTTCGATCGCCGGAGCCGTGCGGAATTGTGCGGAGTTCGTCCCGAGTTCGTCCCGACGCCGCGCGGGGCTCCGAAAAACCGACAATGTCCAAAAATCCCGCGCGGCAACGGCTTGTCGGCTCGCAGTCGCCGCGACATTTACACACCGCCCCGACATCGTACCTCCGTGAAACTATTTGTAAGTGCCTCCGTGACCCTCTATGTGTGTGGCTCCGTGGCCCTGTGTGTGTGTGTGTCTCGGTGCCCCTCTCTGTGTGCCCCTCTAAGTCCTGGCGAACTTACCTTGGACTTGCTTCAAGTTCGCCTCGCTTTGCGCCGCGTTGCGCCACTCACCCAACCTCCGCGCGGCCCCTACTGCCGGTTTGGTTGCGCTTGCCGCATGCAGGCGCATGCTGGTGGGACCGGCCCTGTACAGGGGATCACCCGACCTCCGCGCGGCCCCCGCTGCCGGTTTGATCGCGTTCATCGCATATAGTTGCGTGCTGGTGGGACAGGCCCTTTATGTTTCAGTAAGATCCCCTCTCATCCTTCTAAACTCCAGAGTGTACAAGCCCAGCTGCTCCATTCTCTCAGCATATGACAGTCCCGCCATCCCGGGAATTAACCCTGTAAACCTACGCTGCACTCCCTCAATAGCAGGAATGTCCTTCCTCAAATTAGGGGACCAAAACTGCACACAATACTCCAGGTGTGGTCTCACTAGGGCTTTGTACAACTGCAGAAGGACCTCTTTGCTCCTATACTCAACTCCTCTCGTTATTAAGGCCAACATGCCATTCGCTTTCTTCACTGCCTGCTGTACCTGCATGCTTACTTTCATTGACTGATTTAACAAGGACCCCCAGATCCCGTTGTACTTCCCCTTTTCCCAACTTGACACCATTTGGATAATAATCTGCCTTCCTGTTTTTGCTACCAAAGTGGATAACCTCACCTTTGTCCGCGTTAAACTGCACTGGGTCGAGACTTTTCTTCAGACTGAGAGGCAGGGGAGAGGGAGACACAGAGATATGGAAGGGTAAGGTGTGAAAACGAGAGATCGAGGGGGCGAAGTTCAAGAAAAATGTAGAATAGATCTTTGTTAGCGAGGGGAAGGTGACAACGGGGCATAGAATGTAAAATCGAGGGGTACACAAAAAGCTGGAGAAACTCAGTGGGTGCAGCAGCACCTAAGGAGCGAAGGAGATAGGCGACGTTTCGGGTCGAGACCTTTCTTCAGAATTGAATCAGGAGGACAGTAAGATTGTTTTAGAAACATAGAAACATTGAAACATAGAAACATAGAAAAATAGGTGCAGGAGTAGGCCATTCGGCCCTTCGAGCCTGCACCGCCATTCAATATGATCATGGCTGATCATCCAACTCAGTATCCCGTACCTGCCTTCTCTCCATACCCCCTGATCCCTTTAGCCACAAGAGCCACATCTAACTCCCTCTTGAATATAGCCAATGAACTGGCCTCAACTACCTTCTGTGGCAGAGAATTCCAGAGACTCACCACTCTCTGTGTAAAGAATGTTTTCCTCATCTCGGTCCTAAAGGAATTCCCCCTTATCCTTAGACTGTGACCCCTTGTTCTGGACTCCCCCAACATCGGGAACAATCTCCCTGCATCTAGCTTGTCCAACCCCTTAAGAATTGTGTAAGTTTCTATAAGATCCCCCCTCAATCTCCTAAATTCCAGTGAGTTTTAACTGTTAGTTTGAAACAATGAGGGGGGACCTCATTGAAACACACAGAACAGTGAAGGGCTTGGATAGAGTGGATGTGGAGAGGATGTTTCCACTAGTGGGAGAGTCTAGGACTAGAGGTCACAGCCTCAGAATTAAAGGAAGTTGTTCTAGGAAGGAGATGAGAAGAAATGTCTTTAGTCAGAGGGTGGTGAATCTGTGGAATTCTTTGCCACAGACGTCTGTGGAAGCCTAGTCAATGGATATTTTTAAGGCAAAGATGGATAGATTCTTGATTAGTACGAGTATCAGAGTTCGTAGGGAGAAGGCAGGAGAATGGGATTGGGAGGAAGAGATAGATCAGCCGTGATTGAATGATGCAGTAGACTCGATGGGCCGAATGGCCTAATTCTACTCCTATTCATTATGACCTTATGAACTCAGTGGTCCAGGCAGCATATTTGGAGAAAAGGAGTAGGCGATGATAAGACAGAAAGAGGGGGGGGGGAAGAATCTGTGGTGTAAATAGACCAGAACAAAGCAGAGCCGGCAAAAGATGACCTCGGGGAGGGTGGAGCCCACACAGGCCCATTGTTGGCTTGGGAGGATGTGCTAAAGGCAGAGATACAAAGATGCTTACATTAATCCCTTAATTACATCCTTTACACTATCAAATTGCGAGGAGATTCCGCAATGCGTGCGTGCTGGTATTGTATGCAAGGCTGACGGAAATCCCCACCGACACCTAATGCCACTCACATCACTGGAGGTTTAATGAGGCTTCCTTGCATCAAATGATTCAGGAACTTGATCAGGGGAACAATAAAGTCCCATTGACGTGATATTCTGCTAAAGGGTGGAGTTAAACCCATCAGTGGACCTTTACTGGAATGAGATTGAACTGCATGTCACGGTGGTGTTTTAAATAGATAATTATCTGTTTGCCCTGGTGTTGCAATATCATCCGCTTAGACAAAAGTGCTGGAGAAACTCAGCGGGTGCGGCAGCATCTATGGGGCAAAGGAATGGGTGACGTTTCGGGTCGAGACCCTTCTTCAGACTGATGAGGGGATTCGGGGGGGGGGGGTGGGAGGAAGAAAGGAAGAGGCGGAGACAGTAGGCTGTGGGAGAGCTGGGAAGGGGAGGGGAAGGAGGGAGAAAGCAGGGACTACCTGAAATTGAGAAGTCAGTGTTCATACCACTGGGGTGTAAACTACCCAAGTGAAATATGAGGTGCTGGGCCTCACTCTGGCCATGGAGGAGGCCCAGCACAGAAAAGGTCGGATTGGGAATGGGAGGGGGAGTTGAAGTGCTGAGCCACCGGGAGATCAGGTTGGTTATTGCGAACCGAGCGGAGGTGTTGGGCGAAGCGATCGCCCAGCCTGCGTTTGGTCTCACCGATGTAGAGCAGCTGACACCTAGAGCAGCGGATGCAATAGATGAGGTTGGAGGAGGTGCAGGTGAACCTCTGCCGGACCTGGAAAGACCGCTTGGGACCTTGGATGGAGTCAAGGGAGGAGGTAAAGCGACAAGTGTAGCATCTCCTGCGGCAAGCGCGACCAAACCGGCAGCGAGGGCCGCGCGGAGATTGGGTGAGTGGCGCAACGCGGCGCAAAGTGAGACGAACTTGGAGCGAAGTTTGAAAGGTAAATTCGCCAGGACAGAGAGGGGCACACAGGCACCCACACACAGAGGGCCACGGAGCCACACACATAGAGGGTCACGGAGGCACCTACAGAGAGGGTCACGGAGGCACGATGTCGAGGCGGTGTGTAATGCGTCGAGGCGACTGCGAGCCAACAAGCCGTTACCGCGCGGAATTTTTGAACATGGTCAGTTTTTCGGAGCCCCGCGCGAGGTCGGGACGAACTCCGCACAATTCGGCACGGCTCCGGCGATCGAAGTGGGACCGGCCCCGCGACGCCGGACGGCTCAAGCGACCACGTTAGGTCGCGCTCATCGAGTTGCATGCTGGTGGGACAGGCCCTTAACACTGACACCTCCTATTTGCCCTTCTCCCTCTCAAATTGTAGATTAAGACAATTTTGGTTTGGGTTATTCCAAATGAGCGTTGTCAGCTGGGATTACAATCAGATTTTAGTCTAAATGCTACGGGGATGGATTTGAATCATTTCTCAAGAAGAATGTTAAATGTTCCATTGCTAAGGGCCCTTAAGTACTTTAGAGAGCGCGGGGGGGGGGGGAGGGGAGAGAAGGGGGGGGTGGGAGAAGGGGGGGGGGGAGAAGGTGTGGAGACTTTTAAGAGGCAAGACTAGTTTTAATAAAGTTTAGCGGGCATTTTACCTACCGGTTGGTTTTCCTTGTTCCTGAAAACTCCAATAAGCCAATCAAAATGCCCGGTCAGCGAAGGAGATTGCCTACGGCAGCCCTCGACTGCTTGTAACTACATAGCGACCCCATTCCACTGCACTACGAGTTCAAAAGAACCATGCCGACCAACTTTTTACTTGCGGGAAATTTTTCAACATGCTGAAAATTTTCCCCGGCCAAACTGAGGCCGCGAGAATGCAGGAACTTCCCTCGAGCATGAAGGAGAGTTCCAGTGACCTCGTAGGACCACGTTGAGAATTTGAGTCGAGGGCAAACTCTTCTAAACTCGCAGATTAGGCCGCCGCAGTGGGACAGGCCCTTTACAGCTCCAGAGACCCAGGTTCGATCCTGACTACGGGTGCCTTCTGCACAGAGTTTGTACACACTGCAGGTCTAAAACAAAAAACTAAAGCTAAACTGTCCATTTAATATACCTCGGACCCTTACCATTATTTGGGCAGTGCGGTGGCGCAGCGGTAGAATTGCTGCCTTAAGGGCCTGTCCCACCAGCATGCACCTCCATGCGATGAGCGCAACCTAACGTGGTCGAAGTGGAACCGTCCGGCGTCGCGGGGCCGGTCCCACTTCGATCGCCGGAGCCGTGCGGAATTGTGCGGAGTTCGTCCAGACATCGCGTGGGGCTCCGAAAAACTGACCATGTTCAAAAATTCCACGCGGCAACGGCTTGTCGGCTCACAGTCGCCTCGATGCATTACACACCGCCTCGACGTCGTGCCTCCGTGACCCTCTCTGTGTGTGGCTCCGTGGCCCTCTGTGTGTGTGCCTCTGTGCCCCTCTCTGTGTGCCCCTCTCTGTCCTGGCGAACTTACCTTTAAGACTTCGCTCCAAGTTCGCCTCACTTTGCGCCGCGTTGCGCCACTCACCCGACCCCCGCGCGGCCCCCGCCGCCGGTTTGGTCGTGCTTGCCGCATGCAGGCGCATGCTGGTGGGAACGGCCCTGTACAGGGGATCACCCGACCTCTGCGCGGCCCCCGCTGCCGGTTTGGTCGCGCTTGCCGCATGCAGGCGCATGCTGGTGGGAACGGCCCTGTACAGGGGATCACCCGACCTCCGAGCAGCCCCCGCTTCTAGTTTGATCGCGCTCATCGCATGGAGTCGGATGCTGGTAGGACAGGCCCTTTACAGTGCCAGAGACCCGTGTTCAATCTTGACTACGCGTGCTCCCTGTACGGAGTGTGCACGTTTTCCCTGTGACCGCGTGGGTTTCCTCCGGGGGCTCTGGTTTCCTCCCACTTTCCAAAGGCCTGTGGGTTTGTCGGTTAATAGGCCCTCTGTAAATGGCCCCTCGTGTGTTGGGCGTGGGTGAGAAAGTCGGATAACAGAACTGGTGATCGCTGGTCGGCCTGGACTCGGTGGGCCGAAGGGCCTGTTTCCATGCTGTATATCTAAACTAAGCTAAACTAGAGTGAATAAAATTCTACCACTGTACCTCTACGCTGCCCATTGTTCCCTCTGTGTCTTTGCTCAATGCCCAATCCTCATGGAATTTGTACGTTCAAGGTTCAAGGTTCAAGGTTCAAGGTTAGTTTATTTGTCACATACACCAATTGGTGTAGTGAAATGTTACTTGCCATGCAGCACATAAAATAAAGAATACAGACATAACACTAATAAAGAGATTTAAACATAAAAAACATCCCCCCACAATGGTTCCCATTATGAGGGAAGGCACAAAGTCCAGTCCCCAACCCATGTCCACCCATAGTCAGGCCTATTGAGGCCTCCGCAGTCGCCTTCACGAAGGCCCGATGTTCCAGGCCGTTCTCGCCGGGTGTTGGTGCTCCGGCGTCGGGAGAATCCTCTCAGCGGCTTGGGACACCCGGAACGGCCGCTTCCTTACCGGAGTCCGCGGCTTCCGAAGCCGACAAGGCCGCGCTGAATGGAGCTCCCCCACTGGCTCCCGATGTTGAAGTTCAGCGGAGCCGCCCGCAGCCGGCCGCTGCACAGACCCGCGGCTCCGCGATGTTCACCTGTGGTCTCAGCTCACCGGAGTTCCAGCGCGGCGACGCAGGCAAGGCATCGCCCGCTCCGCCCCGCGATGGCGCTCCAGCGCCCCGCCGCTGCCAAAGCCGAGGCTCTGGGCGGCCCCCTCAGGAGACGCCGCTCCAGGCCCGCTGGTAGGCCGCGAGGACGGGTCGAAGATGCAGCCCGGAGAAAAGCTGCCTCTCCGACCAGGTAGGGACCAGGAAAAGTAGTTTCCCCCTTCCCCCCCCCCCCCCTCACCCACCACATAAAAAAGAATAGGCTCCAAAACAAAACACTTTAAACACACTAAAATAAAGAAAAGGGTGAAAAACATACAGCTGCAGGCTGGGCAGCCATACCATACAGGACGGCGCCCCCGTGACTGCGTGGGTCTTCTCACGCTGCGATGGTTTTCTCAAACACCCCAAAGACGTGCAGGTTTGTCGGTTAAATGGTTTCCGCAAAATTGTAAATTGTCCTAGCATGTAGGACGGTGCTGGTATATGGGGCGATCGCTGGTGGGCAAGGACTCGGTTGGCCAAAGGGCTTGTTTCTGTGCTGTAAAGTGTCTCTTTTAGTCTGAAGTCCGTTCGATCGTGAGGCTGTGCCCTTTGGTCCCAGATTCACCCACTAGCGGGAACAACTGCTCCATCTAGACATGTGAACACTCTGAAGATCGGCACAAAATGCTGGAGTAAAGGCCCTGTCCCACTTTCCCGAGTTACCACAAATTCTCCCGATGTTCCCGATGTTGGGGGAGTCCAGAACCAGGGGCCACTGTTTAAGAATAAGGAGTAAAGGGCCTGTCCTACAAGCATGCAACTCTAAGCGATGAACGTGATCAAACTAGAAGCGGGGGCCGTGCGGAGGTCGGGTGATCCCTGTACAGGGCCGTTCCCACCAGCATGCGCCTGCATGCGGCAAGCGCGACCAAACCGGCAGCAGGGGCCGCGCGGAGGTCGGGTGAGTGGTGCAATGCGGCGCAAAGTGAGGCGAACTTGGAGCGAAGTCTAACGTAAGTTCGCCAGGACAGAGAGGGGCACAGAGGCACACACATACAGAGGGCCACGGAGCCACACACATAGAGGGCCACGGAGGCACACACAGAGAGGGTCACGGAGGCACGACGTCGAGACGGTGTGTAATGCATCGAGGCGACTGCGAGCCGACAAGCCGTTGCCGCACGGAATTTTTGAACATAGTCAGTTTTTCGGAGCCCCGCGCGATGTCGGGACGAACTCCGCACAATTCCGCACGGCTCCGGCGATTGAAGTGGGACCGGCCCCGCGACGCCGGACGGCTCAAGCAACCACGTTAGGTCACGCTAATCGCATAGAGCTGCATGCTTGTAGGACAGGCCCTTAAGCCATTTAGAACAGAGACGAGGAAACACTTTTTCTCACAGAGGGTGGTGAGTCTGTGGAATTCTCTGCCTCAGAGGGCGGTGGAGGCCGGTTCTCTGGATGCTTTCAAGAGAGAGCTAGGTAGGGCCCTTAAAGATAGCGGAGTCAGGGGATATGGGGAGAAGGCAGGAACATGGTACTGATTGGGGATGATCAGCCATGATCACATTGAATGGCGGTGCTGGCTCAAAGGGCCAAATGGCCTGCTCCTGCACCTATTGTCTATTGTCTATATGTGAGGCTGGGCGATCGTTTCGCCGAACACCTCCGCTCGGTCCGCAATAACCAACCCAACCTCCCGGTGGCTCAGCACTTCAACTCCCCCTCCCATTCCGTATCTGACCTCTCGGTCCTGGGCCTCCTCCACGGCCAGAGTGAGCAACACCGCAAGTTGGAGGAGCAGCACCTCATATTCCGCTTGGGGAGTCTGCATCCTCTGGGCTTAAACATTGAATTTTCTCAATTCTGTTAACCCAGGCTGCCTCCTCCCCTTCCCACCTCTCCCTCAGCCCTCGGGCCCTGGCATTCCCTCTCTCTCTATCTCTCCCCCACCCAAGTCTCATTTTCACACTACAAACAGCTGACAATGGCCTGTTTCCTTTATCATCGATACTTTTTTGCGTATCTTTCATTCATTGTTCTTTATCTCTCCACATCACCGTCTATATCTCTCGTTTCCCTGATCCCTGACCAGTCTGAAGAAGGGTCTCGACCCGAAACGTCGCCTATCTCCTTCGCTCCTTAGATGCTGCTGCACCCGCTGAGTTTCTCCAGCCTTTTGTGTAACCGTCTATTGTCTTTTGTCTATTGAGTTTCCCCCCTTGATTCAAACTCGTAGAATTACGGTTAATGCCAGCCGGGGCTATATTTTTTTACTGGTGGACATTGTTCAACATGCTGAAAAAACGTCCCGACTTTCCTGATGCCCCGAGTACCGACAGCTGCCATTACGAGCCGCTACAAAATAGCTACGGAATCCTAAGGACTCGCTACGGACATTCTCCGAGTTTGAATCGAGGGGAAAACCCGGGAGAGTTCCTGACTAACTCGGGAAAGTGGGACAGGGGCTTAACCCAGCGGGACAGGCAGCGCCTCTGGAGTAAAGGAACGGGTGACGTTTCGGGACGAGACCCTTCGTCGGACTGACCCGAAATGTCGCCGTTCCCCCTCTCCGCATCTGCAGTTCCTTCCTGAAGGCACTCTGGTGGATTCTCTGCTCCCCAGTAGAACAGGCAGTGAGCATCTCTGCCGTCATTGTCACGAGGAGATCACAAGGCCAGGGTGTGGCTCAACGCAAGACGTGTAATTTAACCAAAATGCTGTCATTTCTACTGTACTTTCTTCAAAGCAGCCGCCCAGATGTGGCTGCTGTGAGAGTGTCATAATCCATGCCAAATGTTGACTCTGAACATTCCATTCCATTCTTCTCCCTCCCCCCCCATCCCCCCGCCCCCCCCCCCCCCCCCCCCGACCTCACCAGCTGGTTTCACTCTCTCTCCTCAATGAACGCAATGTGCAGCGAATTGTGGACGCAGCCCAGACCATCACGCAAACCACAGAAGAAGGGTCCCGACCCCGAAACGTCACCCATTCCTTCTCTCCACCACAATGATTCCTGGGATGTCAGAACTTTCATAGTTAAGGGTGTTTTAACTGTTATGTATGAGAATGATACAAGGAATGAGTGGATCAGCATATGATGAGTGTTTGAGCAACCAGACTGATTCCTGGGATGACAGGACTTCTATATGAGGAAAGACTGGATAGACTCGGCTTGTACTCGCTGGAATTTAGAAGATTGAGGGGGGGATCTTATAGAAACGTACAAAATTCTTAAGGGGTTGGACAGGCTAGATGCTGGAAGATTGTTCCCGATGTTGGGGAAGTCCAGGACAATGGGTCACAGTCTAAGGATAAGGGGGAATTCCTTTAGGACCGAGATGAGGAAAACATTCTTTGCACAGAGAGTGGTGAGTCTCTGGAATTCTCTGCCACAGAAGGTAGTTGAGGCCTGTTCATAGGCTATATTTAAGAAGGAGTGAGATGTGGCCCTTGTGGCTAAAGGGATCAGGGGGTATGGAGAGAAGGCAGGTACGGGATACTGAGTTGGATGATCAGCCATGATCACAATGAATGGTGGTGCAGGCTCGAAGGGCCGAATGGCCTACTCCTAGATAAAGGATTTCCCCCTTATCCTTAAGCTGTGACCCCTTGTGTCTCATACGCCTTTTAGTTTAGTTTAGTTTGGCGATACAGCGCGGGTCCACCGAGTCCGCGCCGACCATCGCTCGTTAACACTATCCCACACACACGAGGGACAATTTACATTTATACCGCTTGCGGGCAGAGCACCAAGGCAAATTCCTTGTATGTGAATAAAAACGTATTCATTCATTCAATTAACTTACAAACCTGTACGTCTTTGGAGTGCGGGAGGAAACCGGAGATCTCTGAGAAAACCCACGCGGGTCACGGGGAGAACGTGCAAACTCCATCCAGACAGCACCCGTAGTTGGGATCGAACCCAGGTCTCCGACGCTGCAAACGCTGTGAGGCAGCAGCTCTACCACTGCGCCACCGTGCCGCCCTTCTGTGTGGTGTGCATTTCCGAGCAGATACCAAGCCTGGTTTCCTGAAGAAAGAGGCTTCCCTTTGCAATGGAACATTTAACATTCTTCTTGAGAAATGATTCAAATCTATCCCCGTAGCATTTAGATTAAATTTGTCTACATCTGATTGTAATCCCAGCTGACAACGCTCATTTGGAATAACCCAAACCAAAATTGTCTTCATCGACAATTTGAGAGGGAGAAGGGCAAATAGGAGGTGTCAGTGTTAAGGGCCTGTCCCACCAGCATGCAACTCTATGCGATGAGCGCGACCTAACGTGGTCGCTTGAGCCGTCCGGCGTCGCGGGGCCGGTCCCACTTCGATCGCCGGAGCCGTGCGGAATTATGTGGAGTTCGTCCCGACATCGCGCGGGGCTCCGAAAAACTGACTATGTTCGAAAATTCCGCGCTGCAACGGCTTGTCTGCTCGCAGTCGCCTCGACATTTACACACCGCCTCGACGTTGTGCCTCCGTGAACATATCTGTAGGTGCCTCCGTGACCCTCTATGTGTGTGGCTCCGTGGCCCTCTGTGTGTGTGTGTGCCTCTGTGCCCCTCTATGTGTGCCCCTCTCTGTCCTGGCGAACTTACCTGAAGACTTCGCTCCAAGTTCGCCTCACTTTGCGCCGCGTTGCGCCACTCACCCGACCTCTGCGCGGCCCTCGCTGCCGGTTTGGTCGCGCTTGCTGCGTGCAGGCGCATGCTGGTGGGACCGGCCCTGTACAGGGGATCACCCGACCTCCGCGCGGCCCCCGCTTCTAGTTTGACCGCACTCATCGCATGGAGTCGGATGCTGGTAGGACAGGCCCTTAACAGTTGAATAAACGGGACTATGGAGCCATGAGGGAGGAGCTGGCCAAAGTTGACTGGAAAGATACACTAGCGGGGATGACAGTGGAACAACAATGGCAGGTATTTCTGGGAATAATACAGAAGGTGCAGGATCAGTTCATTCCAGAGAAGAAGAAAGATTCCAAGGGGAGTAAGGGGCGACTGTGGCCGACAAGGGAAGTCAGGGACAGTATAAAAATAAATGAGATGTCCAACGTAGCAAAGATGAGCGGGAAGCAAGAGGATTGGGTAATGTTTAGCAACAGAAGATAATACGGGGAGAAAAGATGAGGTACGAAGGTAAGCTAGCCAAGAATATAAAGCAGGATAGTAAAAGCTTCTTTAGGTACGTGAAGAGGAAAAACTTAGTTAAGACCAAAGTTGGACCCTTGAAGACCGAAAAAGGTGAATTTATTATGGGGAACAAGGAATTGGCAGATGAGTTGAACAGGTACTTTGGATCCGTCTTCACTAAGGAGACACAAAAATTATCTTCCTGATATAGTAGTGGCCTGAGGATCTGGGGTGACGGAGGAACTGAAGGAAATCCACATTAGGCAGGAAGTGGTGTTGGGTAGACTGATGGGACTGAAATCCCCAGGGCCCGATGGTCTGCATCCCAGGGTACTTAAGGAATCGTGGATGCATTGGTGATCATTTTCCAATGTTCTATAGATTCAGGATCAGTTCCTGTGGATTGAATGGTAGCTAATGTTATCCCACTTTTTAAGAAAGGTGGGAGAGAGAAAACAGGGAATCATAGACTATCCAGTGGTCATTGGTGGTGGGGAAGATGCTGGAGTCAATTATAAAAGATGAAATCGCGGCACATTTGGATAGCAGTAACAGGATCGGTCCGAGTCAGCATGGCTTTATGAAGGGGAAATCATTATTGACAAATCTTCTGGCATTTTTTGAGGATGTAACTAGGATAATGGACAAGGGAGAGTCAGTGGATTTTGGATGAAGGGATTAAAAGTGACATTAGCAAATTTGCAGATGACACAAAGCTGGGTGGCAGTGTGAACTGTGAGGAGGATGTAATAAGGATGCAGGATGACTTGGACAGGTTGGGTGAGAGGGCAGATGCATGGCAGATGCAGTTTAATGTGGATAAAAGTGAGGTCATCCACTTTGGTGGCAAAAACAGGAAGGCAGATTATTATCTAAATGGTATCGAGTTGGGAAAAGGGGAAGTACAACGGGATCTGGGGGGTCCTTGTTCATCAGTCACTGAAAGTAAGCATGCAGGTACAGCAGGTAGTGTGGAAAGCGAATGGCATGTTGGCCTTTATAACAAGAGGAGTTGAGTATAGGAGCAAAGAGGTCCTTCTGCAGTTATACAGGGCCCTAGTGAGACCACACCTGGAGTATTGTGTGCAGTTTTGGTCTCCAAACTTGTGGAAGGACATTCTTGCTATTGAGCGAGTGCAGCGTAGGTTCACAAGGTTAATTCCTGGGATGGCGGGACTGGCTGGAATTTAGTGCGGAGTCAGGGAATATGGGGAGAAGGCAGGAACGGGGTACTGATTGGGGATGATCAGCCATGATCACATTGAATGGCGGTGCTGGCTCGAAGGGCCAAATGGCCTACTCCTGCTCCTATTGTCTATTGTCTATATTTCAAGCATCAACCTCTCAATGACGTTCAAAAAGGCTATAAGATCATAAGCGATAGGAGAAGAATTAGGCCATTCGGCCCATCAGGTCTACTCTGCCATTCAATCATGGCAGATGTATCTCTCCCTCCTAACCCCATTCTCCTGCCTTCTCCTTCTTCTTGCGTTGGGCGTGCACAGCCTAAAGTTGTAGGACAACTTGTTCTATTTGATCTTATTTGCTTGTGCACGCCGGTTGATTGCATTCGTTGAAACAGGGCGGACCTCGTGCACAGTAGAGAGCTTGCTGACCAGTTGCATCGTGTCTTGGTTCGGCAACTTGAGCGCCCTGGAGCGGAAAAGACTACATAAAGTAGTAAACACTGCCCAGTCCATCATTGGCTCTGACCTTCCTTCCATCGAGGGGATTTACCGCAGTCGCTGCCTCAAAAAGGCTGGCAGCATCATCAAGGACCCACAACACCCTGGCCACACACTCATCTCCCTGCTACCTTCAGGTAGAAGGTACAGGAGCCTGAAGACTGCAACAACCAGGTTCAGGAATAGCTACTTCCCCACAGCCATCAGGCTATTAAACCTGGCTCGGACAAAACTCTGAACATTAATAACCCTCCATCTGTTATTTTAATTTTATTCGTTTATTTATTCATGTGTGTATATATTTATATATGGTAGATATAACTATATGCTATATATACACTGATCTGTTTTGTAGTCAATGCCTACTATGTTCTGTTGTGCTGAAGCAAAGCAAGAATTTCATTGTCCTATCAGGGACACATGACAATACTCTTGAAAGTATCCAGAGAACCGGCCTCCACCGCCCTCTGAGGCAGAGAATTCCACAGACTCACCACTCTCTGTGAGAAAAAGTGTTTCCTCGTCTTGGTTCTAAATAGCTTACCCTTTATTCTTAAAACAGTGGCCCCTGGTTCTGGACTCCCCCAACATGTTCCTGCCTCTAGCGTGTCCAAACCCTTAATAATCTTATATGTTTCAATGAGATTCCCACTCATCCTTCTAAACTCCAGAGTGTACAAGCCCAGCTGCTCCATTCTCTCAGCATATGACAGTCCCGCCATCCCGGGAATTAACCTGGTGAACCTACGCTGCACTCCCTCAATAGCAATACGTGACTCTTTCAAGTGATTTGTTTATCATGGCGGTCCGGTACTCAAGCAGCCAGACCTCCCCCCACCATCTTTTCAATTTGACGAATTTCTCTCTCGGCTCTCTCGCTGCAGCCCCCCCCACGCGGATGACAGGTAAGGCTTCGATACGCTCCATTATTCATACCGTCTGCCGTCTCTTCAAAGAGATAGACACAAAAAGCCGGAGTAAAGGGCCTGTCCCACCAGCATGCAACTCCAAGCGATGAGCGTGCCTAACGTGGTCGCTTGAGCCGTCCGGCGTCGCGGGGCCGGTCCCTCTTCAATCGCCGGAGCCGTGCGGAATTGTGCGGAGTTCGTCCCGACATCGCGCGGGGCTCCGAAAAACTGACTATGTTAAAAAATTCCGCGCGGCAACGGCTTGTCGGCTCGCAGTCGCCTCAACGCATTACACACCGCCTCGACATCGTGCCTCCGTGAACCTATCTGTAGGTGCCTCCGTGACCCTCTATGTGTGTGGCTCCTTGGCCCTCTGTGTGTGTGTGCCTCTGTGCCCCTCTCTGTGTGCCCCTCTCTGTCCTGGCGAACTTACCTTTAAGACTTCGCTCCAACTTTACGCCGCGTTGCGCCACTCACCCGACCTCCGCGCGGCCCTCGCTGCCGGTTTGGTCGCGCTTGCCACATGCAAGCGCATGCTGGTGTGAACGGCCCTGTACAGGGGATCACCCGACCTCCGCGCGGCCCCCGCTTCTAGTTTGATCGCGCTCACCGCATGGAGTTGGTTGCTGGTAGGACAGGCCCTTTACTCAGCGGGACAGGCCGCATCTCTGGAGAGAAGGAGTGTGAGACGTTTCGGGTCGAGACCCTTCTCCAGACTGAGCGTCAGGGGAGAAGGAGTCTAGACGAGAATAGACAAAGGACATGTAGAATGGCTGGTAGACAAAAGTGCTGGAGAAACTCAGCGGGTGCAGCAGCATCTATGGAGCGAAGGAAATAGGCAACGTTTCGGGCAGAAACCCTTCCTCAGACTGATGGAGGATGGGAGGGGGGGGCTTGGAGGAGAAAGGAGAAAGGAGGAGGAGGAGCCCGAGGGCTGAGGGAGAGGTAGGAAGCGGAGGAGACAGCAAGGGCTAACGGAATTGGGAGAATTCAATGTTCAGGCCAACGGGGTTCAGACTGCCCAAGCGGAATATGAGGTGCTGTTCCGCCAGTTTCCAGTGTTGCTCACTCTGGCCGTGGAGGAGGCCCAGGACAGAGAGGTCGGATACAGAATGGGAGGGGGAGTTGAAGTGCTGAGCCACCGGGAGGTCAGGATGGGTTGGGTTAGAATGGGTTGTTGTCCAGCTTTTTGTCTCGATCTTCGGTGCAAACCAGCGCCTGCAGTTCCTTCCTACACATCTCTTAGTTTAGTTTAGTTCAGAGATACAGCGCGGAAACAGGCCCTTCGGCCCACCGGCTCCGCGCCGACCAGCGATCCCCGCACGCTAACACTATCCTACGCCCACTAGGGACATTTTTACATTTACACCAAGCCAATTAACCTACAAACATAGAAACATAGAAATTAGGTGCAGGAGTAGGCCATTCGGCCCTTCGAGCCTGCACCGCCATTCAATATGATCATGGCTGATCATCCAACTCAGTATCCCGTACCTGCCTTCTCTCCATACCCTCTGATCCCCTTAGCCACAAGGGCCACATCTAACTCCCTCTTAAATATAGCCAATGAACTGGCCTCAACTACCCTCTGTGGCAGAGAGTTCCAGAGACCCACCACTCTCTCTGTGTGTGAACAAAAGTCCTTCTCATCTCAGTCCTAAAGGATATTCCCCTTATCCATAAGCTGTGACCCCTTGTCCTGGACCTCCCCAACATCGGGAACAATCTTCCTGCATCTAGCCTGTCCAACCCCTTAAGACTTTTGTAAGTTTCTATAAGAAAACTCCAAACCTGTACGTCTTTGGAGTTTGCGAGGAAACTGAAGATCTTGGAGAAAACCAACGCGGTCACGGGGACAGCGTACAAACTCCGTACAGACAGCACCCGTAGTCGGGGTCGAACCCGGGTCTCCGGCGCTGCAAGCTCTGTTAAGGCAGCGACTCTACCGCTGCGCCACCGTGATCGCACTCTTCACAACGGATCCTCGGGTTGCTGGCAGCTGTTTCTGGAAATCACTCAATGTGTTTCTGTTTAATTGTCCCATGATCAGCGCGGGATCATTCTTTGATCCCATAAGATTCTGGCTGCGCTCAAGACGAGAGACCTCGCCATGACAGGGCTTGGCTCCATCCATTCGCTCCCTCTCGAGGGACACAAAGACTCGCCAATCTCTCCGTGACTCATCGCCGCCGTTGAGATCATTCCTAGCACTGGGGGCTTTAAAGAAACTTGCAACTATTCCTCAGTTCAGTTTCCGTTTTCGTTTATCGTCACGTGTACCGAGGTGGAGTGAGAAGCTTTTGTGGAGTGCTGTCTGGTCAGCGGAAAGACAACACGCGATCACAATCGAGCCGTTTACAGTGTACAGATACATGATAAGGGAATAACGTTTAGTGCAAGGTAAAGCCAGCAAAGTCCGGATCAAGGATAGTCCGTGAGCCACCAAAGAGGTAGATAGTAGTTCAGCACTGCTCTCTGGTCGTGGTAGGATGGTTCAGTTGCCTGATAACAGCTGGGAAGAAACTGCCCCTGAATCTGGAAGGTTACACAAAAAGCTGGAGAAACTCAGCGGGTGCAGCAGCATCTAAGGAGCGAAGGAGATAGGCGACGTTTCGGGTCGAGACCCTGGAGGTGTGTGTTCGTTTTCACACTTCTGTACCGTTTGCCCGATGCGAGAGGGGAGAAGAGGGAGTGGCCAGGGTGTGACTGGTCCTTGATGATGCTGCTGGCCTTGCCGAGGCAGCGTGACGTGTAGATAGAGTCAATGGAAAGGAGGACGGTTAGTGCGATGGTCTGGGCTGCGTCCACAATTCGCTGCAATTTCTTGCGGTCTTGGATGGAGCTGTTCCTAAACCGAGCTGCGATGCGTCCCGATATGATGCTTTCTACGGGGCATCTGTATAAGTTGGTGAGAGTTAACCATATAGCAATTACAGCACGGAAACAGGCCATCTCGGCCCTTCAAGTCCGTGCCGAACAACGTCTTTCCCTTAGTCCCACCTGCCTGCACTCATACCATAACCCTCCATACCCTTCTCATCCATATGCCTATCCAATTTATTTTTAAATGATACCAACGAACCTGCCGCCACCACTTCCACTGGAAGCTCATTCCACACCGCTACCACTCTCTGAGTAAAGAAGTTCCCCCTCATGTTACCCCTAAACTTCTGTCCCTTAATTCTAAAATCATGTCCTCTTGTTTGAATCTTCCCTATTCTCATAGGGAAAAGCTTGTCCACATCAACTCTGTCTATCCCTCTCATCATTTTAAAGACCTCTATCAAGTCCCCCCTTAACCTTCTGCGCTCCAGAGAATAAAGACCTAACTTATTCAACCTATCTCTGTAACTTAGCTGTTGAAACCCAGGCAACATTCTAGTAAATCTCCTCTGTACCCTCTCTATTTTGTTGACATCCTTCCTATAATTGGGCGACCAAAATTGTACACCATACTCCATACTCACCAATGCCTTGTACAATTTTAACATTACATCCCAGCTTCTATGCTCAATGCTCTGATTTATAAAGTCTAGCATACCAATAGCTTTCTTTACCACCCTATCTATATGAGATTCCACCTTCAAGGAACTATGCACGGTTATTCCCAGATCCCTCTGTTCAACTGTATTCTTCAATTCCCTACCATTTACCATGTAGGGGAATGGGAAGTTGCAGGGGAACTTCCAAAAGAGCCTGTCCCACGGGCAATTTTTTAGGTGACCACCTCCGCCACCCGGCGACAACCTGCAACAGCACCTACGTCAGGAGAAGTCAAACTACGCTCACTGGCGTCAAACCCACTGTCGCCGAAAATTTTTGAACAGGTCGAAAATCCAGCGGCGACCAGAAAGACGCTACGATTCTTTGGGCGTCTTGAGGAGACGACTCTTGACCATACAGGCAACACGCTAGTCGCCTGTAGTCACCTAAAAAATAGCCTAAGTGAGGCAGACCCATAAGTCTTCTAAGTAAGAAGAGGCGTTGGCGTGCTTTCTTGCTCGTTGCTTCAATATGGGTGATCCTGGAGACTCCTGGGAATTTGAATTCTGATTCATAGAAACATAGAAAATAGGTGCAGGAGTAGGCCATTCGGTCATTCGAGCCTGCACCGCCATTCAATATGATCATGGCTGATCATCCAACTCAGTATCCCGTACCTGCCTTCTCTCCATACCCTCTGATCCCCTTAGCCACAAGGGCCACATCTAATTCCCTCTTAAATATAGCCAATGAACTGGCCTCAACTACCCTCTGTGGCAGAGAGTTCCAGAGACCCACCACTCTCAATGTGAAAAAAGTCCTTCTCATCTCGGTCCTAAAGGATTTCCCCCTTATCCTTAAGCTGTGACCCCTTGTCCTGGAACTCCCCAATATCGGGAACAATCTTCCTGCATCTAGCCTGTCCAACCCCTTAAGATTTTTGTAAGTTTCTATAAGAAAACTCCAAACCTGTACGTCTTTGGAGTTTGGGAGGAAACTGAAGATCTTGGAGAAAACCAACGCAGTCACGGGGAGAGCGTACAAACTCCGTACAGACAGCACCCGTAGTCGGGGTCGAACCCGGGTCTCCGGCGCTGCAAGCTCTGTTAAGGCAGCGACTCTACCGCTGCGCCACCGTGATCGCACTCTTCACAACGGATCCTCGGGTTGCTGGCAGCTGTTTCTGGAAATCACTCAATGTGTTTCTGTTTAATTGTCCCATGATCGGCGCGGGATCATTCTTTGATCCCATAAGATTCTGGCTGCGCTCAAGACGAGAGACCTCGCCATGACAGGGCTTGGCTCCATCCATTCGCTCCCTCTCGAGGGACACAAAGACTCGCCAATCTCTCCGTGACTCATCGCCGCCGTTGAGATCATTCCTAGCACTGGGGGCTTTAAAGAAACTTGCAACTATTCCTCAGTTCAGTTTCCGTTTTCGTTTATCGTCACGTGTACCGAGGTGGAGTGAGAAGCTTTTGTGGAGTGCTGTCTGGTCAGCGGAAAGACAACACGCGATCACAATCGAGCCGTTTACAGTGTACAGATACATGTTAAGGGAATAACGTTTAGTGCAAGGTAAAGCCAGCAAAGTCCGGATCAAGGATAGTCCGTGAGCCACCAAAGAGGTAGATAGTAGTTCAGCACTGCTCTCTGGTCGTGGTAGGATGGTTCAGTTGCCTGATAACAGCTGGGAAGAAACTGCCCCTGAATCTGGAAGGTTACACAAAAAGCTGGAGAAACTCAGCGGGTGCAGCAGCATCTAAGGAGCGAAGGAGATAGGCGACGTTTCGGGTCGAGACCCTGGAGGTGTGCGTTCGTTTTCACACTTCTGTACCGTTTGCCCGATGGGAGAGGGGAGAAGAGGGAGTGGCCGGGGTGTGAGTGGTCCTTGATGATGCTGCTGGCCTTGCCGAGGCAGCGTGACGTGTAGATGGAGTCAGTGGAAGGGAGGACGGTTTGTGCGATGGTCTGGGCTGCGTCCACAATTCGCTGCAATTTCTTGCGGTCTTGGATGGAGCTGTTCCTAAACCGAGCTGCGATGCGTCCCGATATGATGCTTTCTACGGGGCATCCGTATAAGTTGGTGAGAGTTAACCATATAGCAATTACAGCACGGAAACAGGCCATCTCGGCCCTTCAAGTCCGTGCCGAACAACGTCTTTCCCTTAGTCCCACCTGCCTGCACTCATACCATAACCCTCCATACCCTTCTCATCCATATGCCTATCCAATTTATTTTTAAATGATACCAACGAACCTGCCGCCACCACTTCCACTGGAAGCTCATTCCACACCGCTACCACTCTCTGAGTAAAGAAGTTCCCCCTCATGTTACCCCTAAACTTCTGTCCCTTAATTCTAGTCATGTCCTCTTGTTTGAATCTTCCCTATTCTCATAGGGAAAAGCTTGTCCACATCAACTCTGTCTATCCCTCTCATCATTTTAAAGACCTCTATCAAGTCCCCCCTTAACCTTCTGCGCTCCAGAGAATAAAGACCTAACTTGTTCAACCTATCTCTGTAACTTAGCTGTTGAAACCCAGGCAACATTCTAGTAAATCTCCTCTGTACCCTCTCTATTTTGTTGACATCCTTCCTATAATTGGGCGACCAAAATTGTACACCATACTCCATACTCACCAAATCCTTGTACAATTTTAACATTACATCCCAGCTTCTATACTCAATGCTCTGATTTATAAAGGCTAGCATACCAATAGCTTTCTTTACCACCCTATCTATATGAGATTCCACCTTCAAGGAACTATGCACGGTTATTCCCGGAACCCTCTGTTCAACTGTATTCTTCAATTCCCTACCATTTACCATGTAGGGGAAGGGGAAGTTGCAGGGGAACTTCCAAAAGAGCCTGTCCCACGGGCAATTTTTTAGGTGACCACCTCCGCCACCCGGCGACAACCTGCGACAGCGCCTACGTCAGGAGAAGTCAAGCTACGCTCACTGGCGTCAAACCCACTGTCGCCGAACATTTTTGAACAGGTCGAAAATCCAGCGGCGACCAGAATGACGCTACGATTCTTTGGGCGTCTGAGGAGACGACTCATGACCATACAGGCGACGCCCTGGTCGCCTGTAGTAGCCTAAAAAATAGCCTAAGTGAGGCAGACCCATAAGTCTTCTAAGTAAGAAGAGGCATTGGCGTACTTTCTTGGTCGTTGCTTCAATACGGGTGATCCTGGAGATTCCTGGGAATTTGAATTCTGAAACATAGAAACATAGAAAATAGGTGCAGGAGTAGGCCATTCGGCCCTTCGAGCCTGCACCGCCATTCAATATGATCATGGCTGATCATCCAACTCAGTATCCTGTACCTGCCTTCTCTCCATACCCCCTGATCCCTTTAGCCACAAAGGCCACATCTAACTCCCTCTTAAATATAGCCAATGAACTGGCCTCAACTACCTTCTGTGGCAGAGAATTCCACAGATGCACCACTCTTTGTGTGAAAAATGATTTTCTCATCTCGGTCCTAAAAGACTTCCGCCTTATCCTTTAACTGTGACCCCTTGTCCTGGACCTCCCCAACATCGGGAACAATCTTCCTGCATCTAGCCTGTCCAACCCCTTTAGAATTTTGTAAGTCTCTATGAGATCCCCCCTCAATCTTCTAAATTCCAGCGAGTACAAGCCTAGTCTATCCAGTCTTTCTTCATATGAAAGTCCTGCCATCCCAGGAATTAGTCTGGTGAACCTTCTCTGCACTCCCTCTATGGCAAGAATGTCTTTCCTCAGATTAGGAGACCAAAACTGCACGCAATACTCCAGGTGTGGCCTCACCAAGACCCTGTACAAATGCAGTAGAACCTCCCTGCTCTTGTACTCAAATCCTTTTGCTATGAATGCTAACATACCATTTGCTTTCTTCACTGCCTGCTGCACCTGCATGCCTACTTTCAATGACTGGTGTACCATGACACCCAGGTCTTGTTGCATCTCCCCTTTTCCTAATCGGTCACCAAGATATAGAACAACAAATAAACTCTTCAGATCCTTGTCTCCAACCAGCCGTAATATCACCAGCAGCGGCACGGTGGCACAGCGGTAGATTTGCTGCCTCACAGCGCCAGAGATGCGGGTTCGATCCTGACTATTGGTGCTTAATTGTACGGAGTTTGTATGTTCTCTCCGTGACCTGCGTGGCTTTTCACTGGGATCTCCGGTTTCCTCCCACACTCCAAAGACGTACAGGTTTAAAGGTTAATTGGCTTGGTATAATTGTAAATCGTCCCCAGTGTGTGTAGGGTAGTGTTAATGTGTGGGGACTGCTGGTCAGCACAGACTCGGTGGGCCGAAGGGCCTGTTTCTGTGCTGTATCTCTGAACTATGTTGCCTGGGTTCCAGCAACTAAGTTACAGAGAAAGGTTGAACAAGTTAGGTCTTTATTCTTTGGAGCACAGAAGGTTAAGGGGGGACTTGATTGAGGTCTTTAAAATGATGAAAGGGATAGACAGAGTTGACGTGGATAAGCTTTTCCCATTGAGGGTAGGGAAGATTCAAACAAGAGGGCATGACATGAGAATTAAGGGACAGAAGTTTAGGGGTAACATGAGGGGGAACTTCTTTACTCAGAGAGTGGTGTCTGTGTGGAATGATCTTCCTGCAGAAGTGGTGGAGACAGGATCGATTTTAACATTTAAAAGTAAAGTGGATAGGTATATGGATGGGAAGGGAATGGAGGGGTATGGTCTGAGTGCAGGTAGATGGGACTAGGGGAAAATAAATGGTCGGCACGGACTGGAAGGGCCGAGAGGGCCTGTTTCCGTGCTGTAATTGTTATGTGGTTATATGTTATATGGTTAACTAGGCTAAACTAAACCTATCCTGGACTTGTGGAATTCATTGCCACAGAAGGCTGTGGAGGCCGTTTGCTATTCTGCAGGCGGAGATAGACAGATTCTTGATGAGGAAGGTCGTCAGAGGTTATGGGGCAAAGGCACACCAAAGGGGTTGAGAGGGAAAACTAGATCATTGGATGGCGGAGTAGACTCGATGCGCTGAATGGCCTAATTCTGCTGCTAGGACTAACGATAAGTCTAGCCATATCGAAGCAATGGCTAGGACAACACACCAACGACTCTACTTCCTTAGAAGGCTCAGGAAGTTTGGCATGGACCCAATAACCATTGTCGAGGTTATTATAATTTCTTTAGTCAGAGGTGGGTGAATCTGTGGAATTCTCTTTGATATAGAAGGCTGCGGAGGCCAAATCGATGGATATTCTTACGGCAGAGATAGATAGATTCTTGATTAGTACGGGTGTCAGTGGCTATGGGGAGAAGGCAGGAGAATGGGGTTGGAATGGAGAGATAGATCAGCTATGATCGGGCATTCAGGGGGGTGGCACAGCGGTAGAGTTGCTGCCTTACAGCAAATGCAGCGCCGGAGACCCAGGTTCGATCCCGACTACGGGTGCTGTCTGTATGGAGTTTGTATGCTCTCTCCCTGACCCGCGTGGGTATTCTCCGAGATCTTCGGTTTCCTCCCACACTCCAAAGACATACAGGTTTTGTAGGTTAATTGGCTTGGTATGAATGTAAAAATTGTCCTTAGGGGGTGTAGGATAGTGTTAATGTGCGGGGATCGCTGGTCAGCCATCCTACACACACTGGTAGCAAAAACAGGAAGGCAGATTACTAAATGGCGTCAAGTTGGGGAAAATGAAAGTACAACAGGTTCTGGGGGTCCTTGTTCATCAGTCTATGAAAGTAAGCATGCAGGCACAGCAGGCAGTGAAGAAAGCGAATGGCATGTTGGCCTTCATAAGAAGAGGAGTTGAGTACAGGAGCAAAGAGGTCCTTCTGCAGTTGTACAGAGCCCTAGTGAGACCACACCTGGAGTATTATGTGCAGTTTTTGTAGATGATATGTGTGTAAGAGGCAATCCTTTACAGTTTTGGTCCTCTAATTTGAGGAAGGACATTCTTGCTATTGAGGGAGTGCAGCATAGGTTTACAAGGTTAATTCCCGGGATGGTGGGACTGTCATATGCTGAGAGAATGGAGCGGCCGGGCTTGTATACTCTAGAGTTTAGATGGATGAGAGGGGATCTTATTGAAACATATAAGATTATTAAGGGTTTGGACACGCTAGAGGCAGGAAACATGTTCCCGATGTTGGGGGAGTCCAGAACCAGGGGCCACAGTTTACGAATAAGGGGTAAGCCATTTAGAACGGAGATGCGGAAACACTTTTTCACACAGAGAGTTGTGAGTCTGTGGAATTCTCTGCCTCAGAGGGCGATGTAGGCCGGTTCTCTGGATACTTTCAAGAGAGAGCTAGATAGGGCTCTTAAAGATAGCGGAGTCAGGGGATATGGGGAGAAGGCAGGAACGGGGTACTGATTGGGGATGATCGGCCATGATCACATTGAATGGTGGTGCTGGCTCGATGGGCTGAATGGCCTCTACTCCTGCACCTATGGTCTGTTGTCTATTGTACAATACAGCCCCGGAGATCCGGGATCGATCCCGACCTCGGGTGCTGTCTGTAGGTGAAGTTTCCACACAGAGAACGCATGAAAACATCCGACATTTCCTGCTACAAGGAGCTGCCTGTCGGCCCGGTGAAGGGGCAACTAGTTTGGCCTCGCTTGGCCGGCTGTCTCCAATGAAGTCTAGCCCTCATTTACAGGGCTAAGTATTTACAGCTTTCGGTCAAATAAAACATCGAACTTTAAGCAACTGAAGTCAAATTGTTGATTTAACTTGAAGGAACCCAGCCAAAAGTAAAAAAGAAAAATAGAGTTGATGTGGTTTATATTTAGTTTAGAGATGCAGCACGGAAGCAGGCCCTTCGGCCCACAGAGTCCATGCTGACCAGCGATCCCCGCACATTAACTCTATCCTACACACACACTAGGGACAGTATTACATTTACACCAAGCCAATTAACCCACAAACCTGTACATCTTTGGAGTGCGGGACGAAGCCTCAGTTGTCGGAGAAAACCCACGCAGGTCACGAGGAGAACTCACAGCGTTGCTGCCTCACAGCGACCCAGGTTCGATTCTGACTACGGGTGCTGTCTGTACGGGGTTTGTACGTTCTCCCAGTGGCGGCGTGGGTTTTCTCCGGGTGCTCCGGTTTCCTCCCACATTCCAGAGGTGTGCAGGTTAATTGGCTTCTGTAAATTAGGTCTTTATTCTTTGGAGCGCAGAAGGTTAAGGGGGGACTTGATTGAGGTCTTTAAAATGATGAAAGGGATAGACAGAGTTGACGTGGATAAGCTTTTCCCATTGAGGGTAGGGAAGATTCAAACAAGAGGGCATGACATGAGAATTAAGGGACAGAAGTTTAGGGGTAACATGAGGGGGAACTTCTTTACTCAGAGAGTGGTGGCTGTGTGGAATGATCTTCCAGCAGAAGTGGTGGAGGCAGGATCGATTTTAACGTTTAAAAGTAAAGCGGATAGGTATATGGACGGGAAGGGAATGGAGGGGTATGGTCTGAGTGCAGGTAGATGAGACTAGGGGAAAATAAATGGTCGGCACGTACTGGAAGGGCCGAGAAGGCCTGTTTCCGTGCTGTAATTGTTATATGGTTGTTATATGGTTGTTATAAATTGTCCCTAGTGTGTGTAGGATGGAAGTTGTGTTCAGGGCGATCACTGGTATGGCGAGGCCTTGGTGGGCCGAAGGGCCTGTATCTCGAAACTAAAGCTATGAGGTACAGGTTTGTAGGTTAATAGGCTTTGGCAAATTGTAAAAATTCTCCCTAGTGCGTAGGATAGTGCAATTTTACGGGGTGATCGCTGGTCTCGGTGGGCCGAAGGGCCTGTTTCCGCGCTGTATTTCCGCGATGTAAATTTGCAGATGACACAAAGCTGGGTGGCAGTGTGAATTGTGAGGAGGATGCTATGAGAATGCAGAGCGACTTGGACAGGTTGGGGGAGTGGGCAGATGCATGGCAGATGAAGTTTAATGTGGATAAATGTGAGGTCATCCACTTTGGTAGCAGAAACAGGAAGGTAGATTACTATCGAAATGGCGTCAAGTTGGGAAAAGGGGAAGTACAACGTGACCTGGCGGTCCTTGTACATCGGTCTATGAAATTAAGCATGCAGGTACAGCAGGCAGTGAAGAAAGCCAATGGCATGTTGGCCCTTATAACAAGAGGAATCGAATATAGGAGCAAAGAGGTCCTTCTCCAGTTGTGCAGAGCCCTAGTGAGACCACACCTGGAGTATTGTGTGCAGTTTTGGTCCCCTAATTTGAGGAAGGACATTCTTGCTATTAAGGGAGTGCAGCGTAGGCTTACAAGGTTAATTCCCGGGATGGCGGGACTGTCATATGCTGAGAGAATGGAGCGGCTGGGCTTGTATACTCCAGAGTTTAGAAGGATGAGAGGGGATCTCATTGAAACATATAAGATTGTTAAGGGTTTGGACACGCTAGAGGCAGGAAAAATGTTCCCGATGTTGGGGGAGTCCAGAACCAGGGGCCACAGTTTAAGAATAAGGAGTAAGCCATTTAGAACGGAGACGAGGAAACACTTTTTCTCACAGAGAGCGGTGAGTCCAAAATCCATTATCTCCCTGAACTCACACATGCACTGACTTCACAGCCTAACCCCCGGACTTCCATCTATCCACCTACTGTAAGTTGTACTGTAACTGTAATTTCCAATATGTGCAATAACCCATACTGGATATAGGAATCCTATTTATCCATTCTATTTATCCATTGTCTTTTTATAGATATGTATATAGCGCTGCAGGAACTGTGCACCTTATCCTCCCGCCTTTTTTAAGAATTTTGTTATAAGTGCATAAGTTTGCATAAGTTTTGTTTTGCACTGAGTAGGAGCAGCTTTTAATCTCATTGTACATGTGTATAGTGACAATAAAAGGCATTCTGATTCTGATTCTGAACCGGCCTCTGAGTCTGTGGAATTCTCTGCCTCAGAGGCCGGTTCTCTGGATGCTTTCAAGAGAGGGCCAGATAGGGCTCTTAAAAATAGCGGAGTCAGGGGATGTGGGGAGAAGGCAGGAACGGGGTATTGATTGTGGATGATCAGCCATGATCACATTGAATGGCGGTGCTGGCTCGAAGGGCCGAATGGCCTACTCCTGCACCTATTGTCTGTTAAGTCTAAAGAGTAGATTCACAGCCCAGTTTTTGTATCTGAGTCCGTGCCTGTGGCTTGCGGTTGCAGGCGGTCCCGTGTCAGGTTCAGCAGCCCCGTGGGCCACAAGCATCGATAGCAAAAGTTGGGGCTTGGAGCCCTGTTGCTCAACGGTGGAAAGAATTTACTGGTCCAATGAGTAAACACTTAGTCACGGATGTTTACTTGACCACTCAGCGGGTGTCCATGACTCGGCCAGATGACGGCAAACCACATTTTTATGCTGGTTGTTGTGTTTTTTTTAATCCCATACAACTTCCACTCATCCCCTTGTCTCACCCCACGGAGGTTGGCCTTATCCGAGTTTTGATGTGAAGGACTCGTTTTTCGACCCAGGCAAATAATCGATTTTGCCACACGGTAAAAAAAATGGTCACCTCCCTCAAGGGCACCAGCATGGTGGAGTTGCTGCCTCACAGCGCCAGAGACAGTGAAAGGCCTGGATAGGGTGGATGTAGAGAGGATGTCTGGTCTCCAAATCTGAGGAAGGACATTATTGCCATAGAGGGAGTGCAGAGAAGGTTCACCAGACTGGTTCCTGGGATGTTAGGACTGTCTTATGAACAAAGACTGCATAGACTCGGTTTATACTCTCTAGAATTTAGGAGATTGAGAGGGGATCTTATAGAAACTTACAAAATTCTTAAGGAGTTGGACAGGCTAGATGCAGGAATATTGTTCCCGATGTTGGGGAAGTCCAGGACAAGGGGTCACAGCTTAAGGATAAGGGGGAAGTCCTTTAGGACCGAGATGAGAAGGACTTTTTTCACACAGAGAGTGGTGAGTCTCTGGAACTCTCTGCCACAGAGGGTAGTTGAGGCCAGTTCATTGGCTATATTTAAGAGGGAGTTAGATGTGGCCCTTGTGGCTAAGGGGATCAGAGGGTATGGAGAGAAGGCAGGTACGGGATACTGAGTTGGATGATCAGCCATGATCATATTGAATGGCGGTGCAGGCTCGAAGGGCCGAATGGCCTACTCCTGCACCTATTTTTCTATGTTTCTATGTTTCTATGTCCCTCCCTTTTAAACCCTTTCCCCTTCACCTTAAACGTCTGACCTCGGTTCACCTACTCTGGGCAAGAGACTCCGAGCACCTACCTAATCGTGAGAAGATTGCCCAAAGTAGGGGAAGTGAGGACAAGAGGACATAGGTTTAAGTAAGTAAGTAAGCTTATTGGCCAAGTATTCACATACAAAGAATTTTCCTTGGTGCTCCGCCCACAAGCCATTATGGCGATTTGGAACGGAGATGGGGAAACACTTTTTCTCGCAGAGTGTTGTGAGTCTGTGGAATTCTCTGCCTCAGAGGGCGGTGGAGGCCGGTTCTCTGGATGCTTTCAAGAGAGAGCTAGATAGGGCTCTTAAAGATAGCGGAGTCAGGGGATATGGTGAGAAGGCAGGAAAGGGGTACTGATTGGGGATGATGGTGGTGGGTCTCTGGAACTCTCTGCCACAGTGGGTAGTTGAGGCCAGTTCATTGACTATATTTAAGAGGGAGTTAGATGTGGCGCTTGTGGCTAAGGGGATCAGAGGATATGGAGAGAAGGCAGGTACGGGGTACTGAGTTGGATGGCGGTGCAGACTCGAAGGGCCGAATGGCCTCCTCCTGCACCTATTGTCAGTTGTCTATTGCTCCATGTCCAGGATGCATTCGAGCCTCCACGGTGCCCAGCGGTCCCAGAAATCGCCCAGGGTGCCCGTGGACTGCGCGTATTCCCTCTCTAGTACCACCCGGGCGCGGACGTAACCCCGGAAAAGGGGCAGGCAGCCGGCCCGTGCAGAGCCCTCTTCTGCCCGACGCCGTGACTCGCGGATAGCTCAGCTTGGCCAGGCCCAGGAGCCAAACCCGACCAGGACATCCTCGGCCCCGAACCCTCTCCCCTGCGCACAGGGTAAATGGCCTGTCCCACCAGCATGCAACTCTATGGGATGAGCGCGATCAAACTAGAAGCGGGGGCCGCGCGGAGGTCGGGTGATCCCCTGTACAGGGCCGTTCCCACCAGCATGCGCCTGCATGCGGCAAGAGCGACCAAACCGGCAGCAGGGGCCGCGCAGAGGTCGGGTGAGTGGCGCAACGCGGCGCAAAGTGAGGCGAACTTGGAGCGAAGTCTAAGGTAAGTTCGCCAGGACAGAGAGGGGCACACACAGAGGGGCACAGAGGCACACACACACAGAGGGCCACGGAGCCACACACAGAGAGGGTCACGGAGGCACAACGTCGAGACGGTGTGTAATGCGTCGAGGTGACTGTGAGCCGACAAGCCGTTGCCGCGCGGAATTTTTGAACATAGTCAGTTTTTCGGAGCCCCGCGCGATGTCGGGACGAACTCCGCACAATTCCGCATGGCTCTGGCGATCGAAGTGGGACCGGCCCCGCGACGCCGGACGGACCACGTTAGGTCGCGCTCATCGCATGGAGTTGCATGCTTGTAGGACAGGCCCTTAAAGTTTATGACTTTGGAGTGTGGGAGGAACCCGGAGCGCCTGGTAAAAACCCACCAGTGTGGTCGCAGGTAGAACGTGCAAACTCCGTACAGACAGTGGAAAACCTTTTTTAACTGCAATGCTCGCATATATTCTCTCTTTATCTTTCTCCCTCCATATCCTTCCCGCTTTCTTCCTCACTCTCACCATCATTTTTTCCCACTCTCTCCCACACTCCTCCCCTCCCTCACACCTTCCCTCCCTCATTCTTTCCCTCCTTTCCTCCCTCCCTCTTCCCCCCCCTCTCATTCCTTTCCTCCTTCAATCTTCCCTCCCTCACTCATGTTCATAAGTTGTAAGCGCAGAATTAGGCCATTCGGCCCATCGAGCCTACTCTTCCATTCAATCACGGCTGATCTATCTCTCCCTCCTTACCCCATTCTCCTGCCTTCTCCCCATAACCCCTGACACCCCATACTAATCAAGAATCTTGCAATCTCCGCTTTTAAAATATCCACTGACTTGGCCTCCACTGCCGTCTGTGGCAAAGAATTCCACAGATTCACCACCCTCTGACTGAAGAAATTCCTCCTCATCTCCTTCCCAAAGGAACATCCTTTAATTCTGAGGCTGTGCCCTCTGGTCCTAGACTCTCCCAGCCCTTCCCTCCCTCACACTTTCTCTCCCTCATCAACCACCCCCCCCACCCCCGTTCTCTCTCTCCCTCATCCTACGACTCCACGACTGAGTAGCAGCAGTTCCCAATCACTGATGACTGATGATTTAGCAGAAGAGAGGAATTCTCTGCCACAGAAGGCAGTGGAGGCCAATTCACTGGATGTTTTCAAGAGAGAGTTCGACATAGCTTTTAGTAGCAATGTTACAACATTTGGAGATTTTAAAAATCAAGTCTGCAATTTATCCCATCAGATAAAGCATAAAAAGAAGTTTAATTTGACACCTAATTCACTTTCATATCTTCAGTATTAAAAAAGTTATGGCCATTTTCATACTCGGAAATTAGCATCTTGTTCCCCATTGCTTTTCCATTTTCCAAGCTGTGATCGAGAACAGTCAAAAGCCCATAACTTTCTTAAACATTAAGAGAACTGAAAGAAATTTTCAGTTATTATAGATTGAAGCATTCTGAAACAAATATGAAACAATCTTACTTGAATGACCTGAAATTAAAGCATATAATTGGCGGTGCAGGCTCGAAGGGCCGAATGGCCTACTCCTGCACCTAATTTCTATGTTTCTATGTTTCTATAATTAGTTAGTTATCTAATTGTAGCTAATTACAAAATTCAATTACTAGATCTAAACATCTATCCATTTCTGAAGAAAAGGTTAACATTTTTAAATAGCCTAAGTGTCCAAATAACATTCACACAAGAATTCACAATATAACATGAATTTTAAATCTCATTGTCATGAATTTATAGGCCAAATGGAAGGAATTTAGTGTTTAATTCCCGTAAATTAATGGCCAATTAAATCATCTTGCGAGTGGGTTTTTGTGGGACGTGATCGATTGGAACATTGCGGTTACAGTGAATTTGAACCCCATATCGGCAGGAAAAACACTGCCGGTTCATATGGGGACCACAATCACATTTTCACCAATGAAATTTGGATTACAGTCATCGTAAGAAGCAAGTTTATATGTAAAATAAACGACTTACCTTACGTTTTGTCACCTACGTGAGATCCATCCCATTGTCGGCATTGACGGCGTTAGAAGTAGATTTTTTATTTTACTCCAGCGATTAAATTGTCCCGCGATTTTTTTTAAAAACTTCCGACAACGGAAGTTGGAACGATTTATCAGCATCATGTAGCAGCCCGAGAAAATACATCTCGGACAGGCAGGAGTAAACAGCATTTTAATCCCCCCCCACCCCCCCCAAAGGCACCAAAGTCACGCACACGGCCAGTGGCAGAACTACAGCGCCCCCGAAGGTAAGTTTTGTAACAAATCTACTCTTAGAGTTAACGGAATCAAGGGATTATGGGGAGAAAGCAGGAACGGGGTATTGATTGTGGATGATCAGCCATGGTCATATTGAATGGCGGTGCTGGCTCGAAGGGCCGAATGGCCTCCCCCCTGCATCTATTTTCTCTGTTTCTATGTCTCTGTAAATTGTCCCTGGGGTTGTGTACGGGGTGTGTACGAGGTGATGGCTGGTCGGCGAGGACTCGGTGGGCCGAAGGGCCTGTTTCCGCGCTGTACCTCTAAAGTTTGAAGTCACAGGTCAGGGAAAGGCACAGATTAAGCAAGCACTCAGTCTACTACTTTTGAATAAAATATAAATACACACTTCGTGACTGAAAAACAAGATTAAAGGTTATTAATTGTCCTTCCTTCCCCTTCCATTGTGTTGGTTGCAGCCCAACCCAGCTCCCATGAAGATGAAGTGTTCAGATTGGCATTAGTTCTCTCAGCAAATGTGGGCAGGCTCCTTTGTACTAAAGGCACGGTGGCGCAGCGGTAGAGTTGCTGCCTCTCAGCGCCAGAGGCCCGGGTTCGATCCCGACTACGGGTGCTGTCTGGAAGGAGTTTGCATGTTCTCCCCGTGACCTTCCATGGGTTTTCTCTGGGTGCTCCGGTCTCCCACCACGCTACAAGGCTAATTCCCGGGATGGCGGGACTGTCATACGCTGAGAGAATGGAGCAGCTGGGCTTGTACACTCTGGAGTTTAGAAGGATGAGAGGGGATCTCATTGAAACATATAAGATTGTTAAGGGCTTGGACATGCTAGAGGCAGGAAACATGTTCCCGATGTTGGGGGAGTCCAGAAGCAGGGGCCACAGTTTAAGAATAAGGGATAAGCCACGTAGAACGGAGACGAGGAAACACTTTTTCTCACAGAGAGTTGTGAGTCTGTGGAATTCCCTGCCTCAGATGGCGGTGGAGGCCAGTTCTCTGGATACTTTCAAGAGAGAGTTAGATAGGGCTCTTAAAAATAGCGGAGTCAGGGGATATGGGGAGAAGGCAGGAACGGGGTACTGATTGGGGATGGTCAGCCATGATCACATTGAATGGCGGTGCTGGCTCGAAGGGCCGAATGACCTCCTCCTGCACCTATTGTCTATTGAGTCGGGGAATCGAGATCCAGAGGACATAGTTTCAAGGCGAAGGGGAAAAGGTTTAATAGGAATCTGAGCATAAACGTTTTCACACAGAGGGTGGTGGATGCATGGAACAAGCTGCCAGAGGAGGTAGTTGAGGCTGGGACTTTCCCAACGTGTAAGAAACAGTTAGACAGGTTCATGGATAGGACAGGGTTTGGAGGGATATGGGCCAAACGCAGGCAGGTGGGACAAGCGCAGCTGAGACATGTTGGCCGGTGTGGGCAAGTTGGGACGAAGGGCCTGTTTCCACGCTGTATCACTCTATGAATGAATATTGAAACATCCACACACACGGCAGGTCCACGCCAGTGACACAACATGTCTCCATGATGTTTGTGTTAAAGAAGGAACTGCAGATGCTGGAGAATCGAGGGTTACACAAAAAGCTGGAGAAACTCAGCGGGTGCAGCAGCATCTAAGGAGCGAAGGAGATAGGCGACGTTTCGGGTCGAGACCCTTCTTCAGACTGGTAAGGGATCAGGGAAACGAGAGATATAGACAGTGATGTGGAGAGATAAAGAACAATGAATGAAAGATATGCAAAAAAGTATCGATGATAAAGGAAACAGGCCATTGTAAGCTGTTTGTAGTGTGAAAATGAGAAGCTAGTGCGACATGGGTTGGGGAGAGATAGAGAGAGAAGGAATGCCAGGGCCCGAGGGCTGAGGGAGGGGTGGGAAGGGGAGGAGACAGCAAGGGTTTACAGAATTGAGAAAATCCAATGTTTAAGCCCAGAGGATGCAGACTCCCCAAGCGGAATATGAGGTGCTGTTCCTCCAACTTGCGGTGTTGCTCACTCTGGCCGTGGAAGAGGCCCAGGACCGAGAGGTCGGATACGGAATGGGAGGGGGAGTTGAAGTGCTGAGCCACCGGGAGGTCGGATTGGTTATTGCGGACCGATGTCTCCATGATGTATCTCAGTTCCTTGGCATCTTGGCACCAAGCTACCAGATAGGTCTGCTGTGGTCCCCTCAAGTCAATGGGGAAAGTGCATTGCGTCGCTCTCTCTCTTTGGCTCTTTCTGTTGCATTAGCACAGTGGTGAAGAGGAAGAGACTTTTATTGGCAGCTCCACGCTGCATTTTTACATCATCAGTAATGGCAAGTTTTTTTTTAACAGCGTTAGGAAAACAATTCCTTTTGTATTAATCAAACAGGTCACAATTAAAAAATGGAATAATGATTGGGGGTTACACAAAAAGCTGGAGAAACTCAGCGGGTGCAGCAGCATCTAAGGAGCGAAGGAGATAGGCGACGTTTCGGGTCGAGACCCTTCTTCAGACTGGTTGGTATGCTTTCCCAAGCTGAGATCTTCAGGGGCTGTCCCACTTGGGTGACCTAATTGGCGAGTTTAGGAGAGTTTGAAACATAGAAACATAGAAATTAGGTGCAGGAGTAGGCCATTCGGCCCTTCGAGCCAGCACCGCCATTCAATATGATCATGGCTGATCATCCAACTCAGTATCCTGTACCTGCCTTCTCTCCATACCCTCTGATCCCCTTAGCCACAAGGGCCACATCTAACGCCCTCTTAAATATAGCCAATGAAATGGCCTCAACTACCCTCAGTGGCAGAGTTCCAGAGACCCACCACTCTCTGTGTGAAAAAAGTCCTTCTCATCTCGGTCCTAAAGGATTTCCCCCTGATCCTTAAGCTGTGACCCCTTGTCCTGGACCTCCCCAACATCGGGAACAATCTTCCTGCATCTAGCTTGTCCAACCCCTTAAGAATTTTCTATAAGATCCTCTTGAAGACCTCTTGAGGTCCTTCTTGAAGACCTCCTTCGACTAGCTGCGACCAGCTAGGACTAACTTTGTGAAAATTGGACACCAAATAGTGAAGACCTCCTTCGATCTCCCTTCGACTATGATGAAGACTATGTACGACTACCTTTGATTACTTACGACTATCATGCCAACTTACTACGACCTACTACGACTAAACCTACGAGTAGAAAAAAGTATCAATTTTTTTCCATGGCGACCTTTTTTTACTCGCGTGCTGAAAAAACGCCTCGAGTACGCGGAGACCACTCTCGAGCACGAAGGAGAGTTACGAAGACCACCTACAACCTCGTGTCGACCATGCTGCGAGTACGAGTCGATGGGAAACTCGCCAGAACTCGCGGATTGTGTCGCCCAAGTGGGACAGCCCCTTTCCTCTCTGCACCTGGGTTCGGTCATAGAAACATAGAAACATAGAAATTAGGTGCAGGAGTAGGCCATTCGGCCCTTCGAGCCTGCACCGCCATTCAATATGATCATGGCTGATCATCCAACTCAGTATCCCGTACCTGCCTTCTCTCCATACCCCCTGACCCCTTTAGCCACAAGTGCCACATCTAACACCCTCTTAAATATAGCCAATTAACTGGCCTCAACTACCCTCTGTGGCAGAGAGTTCCAGAGACCCACCACTCTCTGTGTGAAAAAAGTCCTTCTTTTTTCGGTCCTAACTCTGGAGCTGTGTCTGTGTGGAGTTTGCATGTTCTCCCTGTGACCAAGAACGAACGAATGAATGAATGATTGAATACTTCATTATCACATGTGACAGTAGGATGAGGAACAGCTTCTACAATAACACCATCAGACTGCTGAACTCGGAGTCCCGCCGATAGATTTCTCCAGTCTCTCCGTCCACATTGTCTGCACCCTGTATTTACTTTTCCATATTGCTATCACTGCACTCTGTATTTATTTTTTCCATATTGCTATCACTACGAACGACGCTAAACTGCATTTCGTTGTACCCATACTTGTATTTGTGCCATGACATTAAAGTTGAATTGAATTGAATTGAATTGAATTGACAAGTCACAGTCAAATTCATTCCTTGTATTCCCAATGCATGCAAATAGTCGACCATAGTCGCAAATAGTTGCTAACAAATTCACAAAGAATCCCCTCCCTCACAGCGGTCCTCTGTTGTTCCTCGAATCAATGTTAATTGTAAGCTCCCCAAACGTAATATAAGGCGGCTGTGTGGAATGATCTTCCTGCAGAAGTGGTGGAGGCAGGATCGATTTTAACATTTAAAAGTAAAGTGGATAGGTATATGGACGGGAAGGGAATGGAGGGGTATGGTCTGAGTGCAGGTAGATGGGACTAGGGTAAAATAAATGGTCGGCACGGACTGGAAGGGCCGAGAAGGCCTGTTTCCGTGCTGTCATTGTTATATGGTTATATGGTTTATATGGCTATTCCAACTGAGTTACTCCAGCTTTTTGTGTCGATCTTCGATTTAAATCAACGTCAGCAGTTCCTTCCTGCACAGGAGCATAAGAGGCGGTTGAGTTCAGCGGTTGAAATGTAAGTGTTCTGTTAAACAAATATTAAACCGTGAGGTTATTTTTATCGAGAACTTACAACAAAACTCAATTTTAAAAAATGTAAAATTTTTTAATTAGAAGCATGTAGACAAATAATAGTAATTTAATTACAGAGTTCTTACATAGCTTCATTTTTTTTGAATTTTTTTAAGAAGAATAAAGATAAAGAGAGAAAAAAGAGACGAAAAAAGAGACGACTATAATCTAATAAAGAGAAAAAGGAGACGAAAAAAGAAATGACAGATAACAAAATTGTGGAGATAGATCCAGGATACGTTAAGTGTAACTATTCATCCAATCCCAAACTCAGGCTGATCAACTCAAGTCTGATCCAAGATGGTGGCACCGTGGCGTGGCGGTAGATGAGTTGCTACCAGATGCCACCAGAGTCCTGGGTTCAATAGGCAATAGACAATAGGTGCAGGAGTAGGCCATTCGGCCCTTCGAGCCAGCACCGCCATTCTATGTGATCATGGCTGATCATCCCCAATCAGTACCCCGTTCCTGCCTTCTCCCCATATCCCCTGACTCCGCTATCTTTAAGAGCCCTATCTAGCTCTCTCTTGAAAGCATCCAGAGAACCGGCCTCCACCGACTTCTGAGGCAGAGAATTCAACGGGCTCACAAAACTCTGTGAAAAAGTTTTTCCTTATCTCCGTTCTAAATGCCTTACCCCTTATTCTTAAACTGCGGCCCCTGGTTCTGGACTCCCCCAACATCAGGAACATGTTTCCTGCCTCTAGCGTGTCCAAACCCTTAATAATCTTATGTTTCTAAAAGATTCCCTCTCATTCTCCCAAATTCCAGTGAATACAAGCCCAGTCGTTCCATTTTATCAGCATATGACAGTCCCGCCATCCCGGGAATTAACCTGGTGAACCTACGCTGCACTCCATCAATAGCAAGAATGTCCTTCCTCAAATTTGGAGACCAAAACTGCACGCAATACTCCAGGTGTGGTCCCACTAGGGCCCTGAACAACTGCAGAAGGGCCTCTTTGCTCCTGTACTCAACTCCTCTTGTTATGAAGGCCAACATGCCATTCGCTTTCTTCACTGCCTGCTGCACCTGCACGCTTACTTTCAGTGACTGATGAACAAGGACCCCCAGATCCCGTTGTAGTTCGCCTTTTCCCAACTGGGTTTGAACCTGACTACGGGTGCTGCCTGCAGGTACATTCGTTTGTATGTTCTCCCCGTGACCTGCGTGGGTTTTCTCCGGGTGCTCCGGTTTCTTCCCACACTCCAAAGACGTGCAGGTTTGTAGGTTAATTGGAGTGATATAATTGTAAATTGACCCTAGTGGGTTCAGTTCAGTTCAGTTTTATTTGTCATATGTAGGTTATCACAGGGTTAACGGGACAATGAAAGGTGTTTGACAAGACAACGGGTCACCTCAGCGATGATATTACAAGGATAAAATTAAGGTTAAAAAAAAGAGAATTTAAAAGTGACATTGTGAGGTAAAAGTCAATAATAAATAAAATAATTAACATATATAATGTGTTTATGAGTTCAGAAGCCTGATGGCATGACGATAAAAACTAGGATCGTGTGTAAGCGTGCGGGGATCGCTGGTCAGCGTGGACTGGGTGGGCCGAAGGGCCTGTTTCCCCGCTGTGACTAAAAACTGAACAAGTACAAGTGTTCCTGACATCAGCTTGTTCCCCTCCACAGTGCAAGAGGTCAACATTCATTTGGGTTGCCAGGATTCTTCCCAGTTGTGAAACTAAGTCGAGCGTTTGTTTATATTATTTGCGGCCGTCGGCATGATGTGTTTATGTTGAGAATGAGGAAGGATGCCCGAACGTTTACTGGCTCGTCGAGGAACCAAGTGTGATCCCACTAGGTAAAGACGTACAGGTTTGCAGTTTAATTGGCTTTGGTAAAAAGATTGTAAATTGTCCCTAGCGTGTGCAGGATCGTGTTAGTGTGCGGGGATCATATAACCATATCAAAAAGGCCGGCAGCATCATCAAGGACCCACACCACCCTGGCCACACACTCATCTCCCTGCTACCTTCGGGTAGAAGGTACAGGAGCCTGAAGACTGCAACAACCCGGTTCAGGAATAGCTACTTCCCCACAGCCATCAGGCTATTAAACCTGGCTTGGAACTCTGAACATTAATATCCCTCCATCTGTTATTTGCACTTTATTAATTTATTAATTCATGGGTGTATTTATGTATAGAATTGTAGTCAATGCCTTCTATGTTCTGTTGTGCTATGCAAAGAAAGAATTTCATTGTCCTGTCCTGTCTTTTGACTTTGACTTTTGACTTTATAACAATTACAGCACGGAAACAGGCCTTCTCGGCCCTTCCAGTCTGTGCCGACCATTTATTTTCCCCTAGTCCCATCTACCTGCACTCAGACCATACCCCTCCATTCCCTTCCCGTCCATATACCTACCCACTTTACTTTTAAATGTTAAAATCGATCCTGCCTCCACCACTTCTGCAGGAAGATCATTCCACACAGCCACCACTCTCTGAGTAAAGAAGTTCCCCCTCATGTTACCCCTAAACTTCTCTCCCTTAATTCTCAAATCATGTCCTCTTGTTTGAATCTTCCTCGCTCTCAATGGAAAAAAACGCTGGTCGGCATGGACTTGGTGGGCCGAAGGGCCCGATTCCGCGCTGTATCTCTAAGTCACGGCCCAGTTTTGCGATCTGGGTCTGCGCCTGCTCCCAACACGGAGCTGCGGATGCCGGTTTACACTGAAGATGGTGACAAAACGCTGGAGTAACTCAGCAGGCACAGGCTGCATCTCTGGAGGGAAGCAATGGGTGACGTTCCCTTCTCCTGCCTCTCAGTCTGAAGAAGGTTTTTGAATTGAAACATCACATATTCCTTTCTTTCCAGAGATGCTGCCTGAGCTGCTGAGTTAATCCAGCATTTTGTGTGTGTGTGTGTGTGTGTGTGTGTGTGTGTGCGTGTGTGCGTGCGTGCGTGCGTGCGTGTGTGCATGTGTGTGTGTTTAATTCCAAGAGTATAGGCCAGGCTTCAGGCTTTGAGGCCAAATGGTGCAGACCAGGAGATTTTGCCCCAGGATAAGAGATTGACCATATAACCATATAACCATATAACCATATAACAATTACAGCACGGAAACAGGCCTTCTTGGCCCTTCCAGTCCGTGCCGAACATTTATGTGTGTGTGTGTGTGTGTGTGTGTGTGTGTGTGTGTGTGTGTGTGTGTGTGTGTGTGTGTGTGTGTGTGTGTGTGTGTGTGTGTGTGTGTGTGTGTGTGTGCGTGCGTGTGTGTGTCTCTCTCTCTCTCTCTCTTAGGTGATGTTCCAAGTCTGGAGAAGGTTTTTGACCCGAAACATCAGGCATTCCTTCTCTCCAGAGATGCTGCCTGACCCGCTGAGTTACTCCAGCATTTTGTGACCTTACTGATGTTAATTCCAAATTAAATTCTTGGTTTTTAATTCCAAGAGTATAGGCCGGGCCTCAGGCTTTGAGGCCTATTGGTGTAGACCAGGAGATTTAGCCCCAGGATAAGAGATTGACCACTTAAATCTAGGACTTAGATTTTTACTTTGGTCTGGTTTAGTTTATTGTTACGTGTAGCATAGAAATTAGATGCAGGAGTAGGCCATTCGGCCCTTCGAGCCTGCACCGCCATTCAATATGATCATGGCTGATCATCCAACTCAGTATCCCGTACCTGCCTTCTCTCCATACCCCCTGATCCCTTTAGCCACAAGGGCCACATCTAACTCCCTCTTAAATATAGCCAATGAACTGGTCTCAACTACCCTCTGTGGCAGAGAGTTCCAGAGACCCACCACTCTCTGTGTGAAAAAAGTCCTTCTCATCTCAGTCCTGAAGGATTTCCCCCTTATCCTTAAGATGCGGTGAAAAGTTTTTTGTCGCATGTTATCCAGTCATCGGAAAGGCAATACACGATTACAATCAAGCCGTTCCCAGTGTATAGATACAGGATAAAATAAATAACATTTAGTGCAAGGTAAAATCCAGTAAAGATCAAATAAAGATAGTCTGAGGGTCTCCAATGAGGTAGATGGGAGGTCAGGACTGCTCTCTGGTTGTGGTAGGATGGTTCAGTTGCCTTAAAACAGCTGGGAAGAAAATGTCCCTGAATCTGGAGGTGTGCGTGCGTTTTCACACTTCTGTACCTTTTGCCCGATGGGAGAGGGGAGCAGAGGGAGTGGCCCGGGGGCGAGACTGGTCCGTGATGATGCTGCTGGCCTTGCCGGGGCAGCGTGAGGTGTAGATGGAGTCGATGGAAGGGAGGTTGGGTTGTGTAGGAAGGAACTGCAGATGCTGGTTGAAACCGATGATAGACACAGAATGCTGGAGTAACTCAGCGGGACAGGTGTAGATGGAGTCAATGGAAGATGAATAAATGTTATCTGGAGAGAAAGTCTGTTTTTCCTTCAAGTTTAATTTCATAATTTTCCAGGGGTACATATCATCAGCAACATGTCCTGGTCCAACCGCACTGAAGCGATGGCCAAGAAATCCCAACAATCTTCAGTCAACTCATGTAGTTGGGCATGTGCTGAATTGAATTGAATACCTTAATGTCTCAGTGATATTCGTTGATTGCATATCCAAGGTATGCACATAGTGGCCATGTAAAGGGCACTGATTAAAGGACGTGTCCTACCAGCATGCAAATCTATGCGATTAGTGCGACCTAAAGGGGTCGCTTGAGCCGTCCGGCGTCGCGGGGCCGGTCCCACTTCGATCGCCGGAGCCGTGCGGAATTGTGCGGAGATCGTCCCGACATCGTGCGGGGCTCCGAAAAACTGACTATGTTCAAAAATTCCGCGCGGCAACGGCTTGTCGGCTCGCAGTCGCCTCAACGCATTACACACCGCCTCGACATCGTACCTCCGTGAACCTATCTGTAGGTGCCTCCGCGACCCTCTATGTGTGTGTGGCTCTGTGGCCCTCTGTGTGTGTGTGCCTCTGCGCCCCTCTCTGTGTGCCCCTCTCTGTCCTGGCGAACTTACCTTAAGACTTCGCTCCAAGTTCGCCTCACTTTGCGCCGCGTTGCGCCACTCACCCGACCTCCGCGCGGACCTTGCTGCCGGTTTGGTCGCGCTTGCCGCATGCAGGCGCATGCTGGTGGGAACGGCCCTGTACAGGGGATCACCCGACCTCCGCTCGGCCCCCGCTTCTAGTTTGATCGCGTTCATCGCATGGAGTCGGATGCTGGTAGGACATGCCCTTAAGTTACCAATTATCTCGCCACAGGTCTTCCTTTGCTCCCCTCCCCGTCCTCCTCCTCCCTCATGCCGGATTTTCCTTTGCTCCCGACGGCGTAATCTCCGGCTCCGTTCAACGCAGGCTCCGTCGACCCGGCCCCCCGTGCCGCGGGCCCCGTTGCCTCCCACGAACGTCCGGTCTCTTCCGTCCCCGTCCAGCGTTCCGACGGAACGGAGCGAGCTCCAGGCGGGTTGGGCCGTCCGCCGAGCCTTCGGGGCCTTCCCCGCGCCATCGAGACCGCGGATGAGCGGGAGGCTTTCCCTCGTACGTGCCGTCTATACGTATATACGTATACCTGCTGTTGTATTCAAGAGAGAGCTCGATATAGCTCTTGAGGCTAACGGAATCAAGGGAGATAGGGAGAAAGCAGGAACTGATTCGGGATGACCAGCCACGATCACATTGAATAGCAGTGCTGGCTCGATAGGGCCGAATGGCCTAATCCTGCAAACTATGTTCCGTGTTTCTATGTTTACCAACTCTACAGATGCACCCATAACAAGCATCCTATCAGGATGCATCACAGCTTGGGTATGAAATTGTAGAGAGGGCTGTGGATGTAGCCCAGTCTATCACACAGACCACACTCCCCCAATCCATTTAAATCCAATTAAATCTATTTACACTCCAAGCTCCTTTTTACCCGCATGGAAAAATCAATCACTGGAGGGTATAGCTTTAAGATGAGAGGGGCAAAATTCAAGGGTGATGTGCAGGGCAGGTTTTTTGCTCAGAGGGCAGTGGATGCCTGGAACGAGCTGTCGGAGGTGGTTGTGGCAGATAGGACAGTGGCATTTATAACAAGCATATAACCATATAACAATTACAGCACGGAAACAGGCCTTCTCGGCCCTTCCAGTCCGTGCCGACCATTTATTTTTCCCTAGTCCCATCTACCTGCACTCAGACCATACCCCTCCATTCCCTTCCTGTCCATATACCTATCCACTTTACTTTTAAATGTTAAAATCGATCCTGCCTCCACCACTTCTGCTGGAAGATCATTCCACACAGCCACCACTCTCTGAGTAAAGAAGTTCCCCCTCATGTTACCCCTAAACCTCTGTCCCTTAATTCTCATGTCATGCCCTCTTGTTTGAATCTTTCCTACCCTCAATGGGAAAAGCTTATCCATGTCAACTCTGTCTATCCCTTTCATCATTTTAAAGACCTCAATCAAGTCCCCCCTTAACCTTCTGCGCTCCAAAGAATAAAGACCTAACTTGTTCAACCTTTCTCTGTAACTTAGTTGCTGGAACCCAGGCAACATTCTAGTAAATCTAAATTTAAGAGGCTTTTGGATAGGTGCATGGATATGACGGGAATGGAGGGATATGGATCATCTCCGTGGATTGTCACCTTGTCCGTGGTGGAGAAGCTCGTGTGGTCCTGAGATCCTGAGAGCGATGCCGTCTGGAGCTGTGCTCCTGGTAGGGCCACCCATGGCGGTAAGGTCGAGGGGGAGGTCCTACCAACGGACAAAGAGCGATCCGACCAAGACCTCAACGGTGGAACAGGCGGAGGACGATGGCTGACCTTAGTGGAGCGTCACAACGGCTGGGAAGGCGGATGAAGGCTGCAGCAGAAAAGGGTCTCCGGTCGTCTTGGACTCCAGGCCACTGGATCCTGACCCAGATCTGTCAAGGACCGTGGGGTGGCTGTCTGTGCACCAGTCTCCCCACGTTAAACAAAGTCACGCACGGGCGTCCTTTATATAGGGTATAGCACCCTGGAGACACCCATGGTCAGCCACGACCGAAGGGGGCCTGAGAAAGAAGATTGGATCATGACTAGGTAGTTATGAGATGGTCTTGGCATCATGTTCAGTGCAGACATTGTGGGCCGAAGGGCCTGTTCTTGTGCTGTACTGTTCTAGAGCTGTACTGGGGACATCGCTAATACCCAAGCAGTATTATCTCCAAATCTACTGCCTTCGTATGGAATTCTCATGTTTCGACTGACCAAATGGTGCCAGCACAACCATCTTGCTCTCAATGTCAGTAAAGGGCCTGCCCCACCAGCATGCAACTCTATGCGATGAGCGCGATCTAACGTGGTCGCTTGAGCCGTCCGGCGTCGCGGGGCCGGTCCCACTTCGATCGCCGGAGCCGTGCGGAATTGTGCGGAGTTCGTCCAGACATCGCGCGGGGCTCCGAAAAACTGACTATGTTAAAAAATTCCGCGCGGCAACGGCTTGTCGGCTCGCAGTCGCCTCGACATTTACGCACCGTCTCGACGTCGTGCCTCCGTGACCCTCTCTGTAGGTGCCTCCGTGACCCTCTGTGTGTGTGGCTCCGTGGCCCTCTCTGTGTGTGTGCCTCTGTGCCCTTCTCTGTGTGTCCCTCTCTGTCCTGGCGAACTTACCTTTAAGACTTCGCTCCAAGTTCGCCTCACTTTGCGCCGCATTGCGCCACTCACCGGACCTCCGCGTGGCCCTCGCTGCCGGTTTAGTCGCGCTTGCCGCATGCAGGCGCATGCTGGTGGGAACGGCCCTGTACAGGGGATCACCCGACCTCCGCGCGGCCCCCGCTTCTAGTTTGATCGCGCTCATCGCATGGAGTCGGATGATGGTAGGACAGGCCCTTAAGACCAAGGAACTGATTGTGGACTTTGGAAGAGGAAGGATGAGGACCCTCAAACCTGGTTACATCGACAGGACGATGGTGGAGTCAAAAGCCAGAGGGTGGTGAATCTTTGGAAATTATTGCCACAGAAGGCTGTGGAGGCCGAGTCAATGGATATTTTAAAGACATGGAAACATAGAAAAATAGGTGCAGGAGTAGGCCATTCGGCCCTTCGAGCCTGCACCGCCATTCAATATGATCATGGCTGATCATCCAACTCAGTATCCCGTACCTGCCTTCTCCCCTTACCCCCTGATCCCTTTAGCCAGAAGAGCCATCTAACGCCCTCTTAAATATAGCCAATGAACTGGCCTCAACTACCTTCTGTGGCAGAGAATTCCACAGACTCACCACTCTCTGTGTAAAGAATGTTTTCCTCATCTCGGTCCTAAAGGAATTCCCCCTTATCCTTAGACTGTGACCCCTTGTTCTGGACTCTTCCAACATCGGGAACAATCTTCCAGCATCTAGCTTGTCCAACCCCTTAAGAATTTTGTACGTTTCTATAAGATCCCCCCTCAATCTTCTAAATTCCAGCGAGTACAAGCCGAGTCTATCCAGTCTTTCCTCATATGAAAGTCCTGACATCCCAGGAATCAGTCTGGTAAGACGGAGATAGATAGATAGATTCTTGATTAGTACGGGTGTCAGGGGTTATGGGGAGAGGGCAGGAGAAATGGGGTTAAGAGAGACAGATAGAGAAGCCATGATTGAACAGCAGAGTAGACTTGATGGGCCGAATGGCCTAATTCTGCTCCTGTGACGTGAATTTATGAAAAGCTTTCATTTCTTGGGCGTGCATGTCTTTGAGGATGTTACCTGGACCCAATTCACCGATGCAATTGTAAAGAAGGCCCATCAACGCCTCTAGTGTCTGAGAAGATTGCGAAGGTTCGGTATGTTTAGTTTAGTTTAATTTAGAGATACAGCGCGGAAACAGGCCCTTCGGCCCACCGAGTCCGGGCCGACCAGCGATCACCCGCACACTAACACTATCCTACACCCACCAGGGACATTTTACAGTTTTTTACCAAAGCCAATTAACCTGCAAACTCGCACGTCTTTGGAGTGTGGGAGGAAACCGGAGCACCCGGAGAAAAGCCACGTAGGTCACGGGGATAACGTGCAAACTCTGTACGGACAGCACCCGCGGTCAGGATCGAACCCGGGCCTCCGGCGCTGTGAGGCAGCAACTCTACCGCTGCGCCACCGTGCTTCCTCTTGAACACCTACAGGTGTACAGCAGAGAACATATTGCTTGGTTGCGCTAAAATGGACTTTTAACGGATGCCGCGTAAAATCAATCCCCTCAGACTCAGATATTTGCGGAAAGAAACTATGTAGAGAAACTTTGCAATTGTGGGAAATCCACAAAACTCAATGTTTAACTTCTGTGGGTTTAAGTGTGGAGTTAACACATTAAAGGGCCTGTCCCACCAGCATGCAACTCTATGCGATTAGCGCGACCTAACGTGGTCGCTTGAGCCGGGGCCGGTCCCACTTTGATCGCCGGAGCCGTGCGGAATTGTGCGGAGTTAGTCCCAAGTTCGTCCCGACATTGCGCGGGGCTCCGAAAAACTGACTATGTCCAAAAATTCCGCGCGCCAACGGCTTGTCGGCTCACAGTCGCCTCGATATTTACACGCCACCCCGACATCGTGCCTCCATGAACCTATTTGTAAGTGCCTCCGTGACCCTCTATGTGTGTGGCTCCGTGGCCCTCTGTGTGTGTGTGTGCCTCTGTGCCCCTCTCTGTGTGCCCCTCTCTGTCCTGGCGAACTTACCTTAGACTTCGCTCAAAGTTCGCCTCACTTTGCGCCGCGTTGCGCCACTCACCCGACCTCCGCACGGCCCTCGCTGCCATTTGGTTGCGCTTGCCACATGCAGGCGCATGCTGGTGGGAACGGCCCTGTACAGGGGATCACCCGACCTCCGCGCGGCCCCCACTTCTAGTTTGACCGCGTTCATCGCATGGAGTTGCATGCTGGTGGGACAGGTCCTTAACTCCCCCTCCCATTTCCACACTGACCGTTCTGTCCTGGGCCTCCTCCACTGTCAGAGTGAGGCCCAGCGCAAATTGGAGGAGCAGCACCTCGTATTTTGCTTGGGCAGCTTACAGCCCGATGGTATCAATATTGATTTCTCAAACTTCAAGTAACCCTTGCTTTCCCTCTCTCTCCATCCCTCCCCCATCCTCATTCTCCGACAAGTTTCACTGTCCTCCTGATTAAACATAGAAACATAGAAATTAGGTGCAGGAGTAGGCCATTCGGCCCTTCGAGCCTGCACCGCCATTCAATATGATCATGGCTGATCATCCAACTCAGTATCCCGTACCTGCCTTCTCTCCATATCCTCTGATCCCCTTAGCCACAAGGGCCACATCTAACTCCCTCTTAAATATAGCTAATGAACTGGCCTCAACTACCCTCTGTGGCAGAGAGTTCAAGAGAGACCCACCACTCTCTGTGTGAAAAAAGACCTTCTCATCTCGGTCCTAAAGGATTTCCCCCTTATCCTTAAGTTGTGACCCCTTGTCCTGGACCTCCCCAACATCGGGAACAATCTTCCTGCATCTAGCCTGTCCAACCCCTTAAGAATTTTGTAAGTCCTTTATATATTACTGATTATATTACTGTAATTATAAATTACTGACTGTATACCTCGTTTTCACCTTCCCCTCAGCTAACAATGAATTATTCTAGGGTGCACAAAAAGCTGGAGAAACTCAGCGGGTGCAGCAGCATCTAAGGAGCGAAGGAGATAGGCGACGTTTCGGGTCGAGACCCTTCTTCAGACTGGTCAGGGATCAGGGAAACGAGAGATATAGACGGTGATGTGGAGAGATAAAGAACAATGAATGAAAGATATGCAAAAAAGTATCGATGATAAAGGAAACAGGCCATTGTAAGCTGTTTGTAGTGTGAAAATGAGACTTGGGTGGGGGAGAGATAGAGAGAGAGGGAATGCCAGGGCCCGAGGGCTGAGGGAGAGGTGGGGAGGGGAGGAGACAGCAAGGGTTAACAGAATTGAGAAAATTCAATGTTTAAGCCCAGAGGATGCAGACTCCCCAAGCGGAATATGAGGTGCTGTTCCTCCAACTTGCGGTGTTGCTCACTCTGGCCGTGGAGGAACTATTCTACATTTCCTTGATCATTGTCCCCTTTCATCTGAGTTTAGTTCAGTTTAGTTTAGTTTGGAGATACAGCGCGGAAACAGCCCCTTCGGCCCACCGTGTCCGCGCCGCCCATTGATCCCCCCGCACATTAACACTATCCTACACCCACCAGGGGCAATTTTTACATTTATACCAAGACAATTAACCTACAAACCTGCACGTCTTTGGAGTGTGGGAGGAAACCGAAGATCTCGGAGAAAACCCACGCAGGTCACAGGGGGAGAACGTACAGGCAGCACCCGTAGTCGGGATCGTACCCGGGTCTCCGGCGCTACAAGGCAGCAACTCTACCGCTGCGCCAACACGACCGCCCGAGTTGGCGCAACAATCGCTAAATCGCAAGAACCTGCTCAGTCTCCAAGATGGTTTCAGTGAGGGGCCTCTCGGATGTAACATTTGTAGGTCTACAAAGAAACATAGAAACATAGAAACATAGAAAATAGATGCAGGAGGAGGTCATTCAGCCCTTCGAACCAGCACCGCCATTCATTGCGATCATGGCTGATCGTCCGCTATCAATAACCCGTGCCTGCCTTCTCCCCATATCCCTTGACTCCACTAGCCCCTAGAGCTCTATCTAACTCTCTCTTAAATCCATCCAGTGATTTGGCCTCCACTGCCCTCTGTGGCAGGGAATTCCACAAATTCACAACTCTCTGGGTGAAAAAGTTTTTTCTCACCTCAGTCTCAAATGGCCTCCCCTTTATTCTATGACTGTGGCCCCTGGTTCTGGACTCGCCCAACATTGGGAACAGTTTTCCTGAATCTAGCTTGTCCAGTCCTTTTATAATTTTATATGTTTCTGTAAGATCCCCCCTCATCCAAAGGTGTGAAAATGAGTGATGTGGATTTGGAATGTCTGAAGAAGGGTCTCGGTCCGAAACGTTGCCTATCTCCTTCGATGCTGCTGCACCCGCTGAGTTTCTCCAGCCTTTTGGGTACCCTGGATTCAGAGCAGTTTCGTTTGTTGGCACATGCATGGAGGTACAGTTGCGTGCTGCTATCCAGTCCGTAAATACATGATTACAATTGAGCCATTTACTGGGGATCATGACAGAAGCATCCTCGTGGAGATCCCTGGAAGCGACGGCGCGATGCACTCTCTGACGCGACAATTCTGTCAACACGTTGGTCGACAACATGAGCGAGCTACATCGTCTGACACAAGAACGAACGAACGAACGAACGAGCCATTTACAGTGTACAGATACATGATAAGGGAATAACGTTTAGTGCAAGGTAAAGCCAGCAAAGAAGTCCCACTGAAGGTAGACAAAAATGCTGGCGAAACTCAGCGGGTGAGGCTGCATCTACGGAGCGAAGGAATAGGCGACGTTTCGGCACGAGACCCATCTTCAGCTGTTCGGAGAGAGGAGAACTTCTTCAAGGTAGACATGCCTTGATGAGATTTCGCAGTGGAGCAGACGAAATGTTTAAGAAGGAACTGCAGATGCTGGAAAAATCAAATGTAGACCAAAATGCTGGAGAAACTCAGCGGGCGAGGCAGCACCTATGGAGCGAAGGGATAGGCGACGTTTTGGGTCGGGACTCCGAAGAAGGGTCTCGATCGGAAACGGCACCCGTTCCTTCTCTCCAGGGATGCTGCCTGTCCCGCTGAGTTACTCCAGCATTTTGTGTCCATTTTCAGTGTAAACCAGCATCTGCAGTTCCTTCCGACACAAATTCAATGTTTTCACGGTTACCAATTTGAACACCAGTCGGGGAGAGATCTCATCGGCATTCCAGAGAGTAATCCCTCATGGACTGTACATTTTTCCTCGTGGAGTCTGTTGCCATCAGTACAACCATATGTGTCCTATTAGTGAGGAATGCCTCTGCCCGGAGTTCCTTGAGATTCCTTTGACTTTTTGAAATTGCATTAAGTCCTTGCCAAACCCGATTGAGATTGGGGCATGTGGAGCAAGCTTAATTAGTCTGCTACAAGCAGCAGGCGATAGGCAAACAGTAAATACAGGCAAAACATATACAATCCCTCAACCCCCACAATTAAAATGTGGATTCAGGGAAATGACTGAGACCTTGCATTTGGAAAAACATAAGATTTGTCTTAATTGCCAAACCAGAAATATTTAAAAAATATATGATCTACATTTATTGAATAAAAAAAAGTAAACTGGTTTAACACCAAATTAAAGTTACAACTTGAGTTTAGGGTTGGATGGACAACTATACTCAACATCTCACGGATCATATAACCATATAACAATTACAGTACGGAAACAGGCCTTCTAGGCCCTTCCAGTCCGTGCCGACCATGTGTGCGTGCGTGCGTGGGTGCGTGTGTGTGTGTGTGTGCGTGTGTGTGTGCGTGTGTGTGCGTGCGTGCGTGAGTGTGTGTGTGTGTGTGTGTGTGTGGATGTGTGTGTGTGTCCGTGCGTCTGTGTGTCCGTGCATGTGTGTGTCCGTGCGTGTGTGTGTCCGTGCATGTGTGTGTGAGTGTGTGTGTGTGTGTGTGTGTGGGTGTGTGTGTGTGTGAGTGTGTGTGTGTGTGTGTGTTTTTAATTCCAAGAGTATAGGCCGGGCCTCAGGCTTTGAGGCCAAATGGTGTAGACCAGGAGATTTAGCCCCAGGATAAGAGTTTGACCATATAACCATATAACAATTACAGCACGGAAACAGGCCTTCTCAGTCCGTGCCGACCATTTATTCTCCCCTAGTCCCATCTACCTGCACTCAGTCCATACCCCTCCATTCCCTTCCCGTCCATATACCTATCCACTATGCTTTTAAATGTTAAAATCGATCCTGCCTCCACCATTTCTGCTGGAAGCTCATTCCACACAGCCACCACTCTCTGAGTAAAGAAGTTCCCCCTCATGTTACCCCTAAACTTCTGTCCCTTAATTCTCATGTCATGCCCTCTTGTTTGAATCTTCCCTACCCTCAATGGGAAAAGCTTATCCACGTCAACTCTGTCTATCCCTTTCAACATTTTAAAGACCTCAATCAAGTCCCCCCTTAACCTTATGCGCTCCAAAGAATAAAGGCCTAACTTGTTCAACCTTTCTCTGTAACTTAGTTGCTGGAACCCAGGCAACATTCTAGTAAATC
>OY740786.1:3818992-3861492 GCA_963514005.1 Raja brachyura
CCCCCCTCTCCCCTCCCCCCCTCTCTCTCCCCCTCTCTCTCCCCCTCCCCCCCTCTCTCCCCCTCCCCCCCCCTCTCTCCCCCCCCTGCAGCTGCAGTTTTGACCATTGGTGCTAATTATCATGGCATCTGTTTCTCCATTACGTGAGATTTAGGGGTGACACAGCGGTAGAGTTGCTGCCTTACAGCGCCGGAGACCCGGGTTCGATCCCAACTGCGGAGTCTGCACGTTCTCCCCGTGACCCGGCTGGGCTTTCTACGGGTGCCCCGGTTTCCTCCCACACTCCAAAGACGGACAGGTTTGTTGGCCAATTGGCTTCTGATGTGCAGGATAGTGCTGGTGCACGAGGTGGTCACCGGTCGGTGCGGACCCGATGGGCCGAAGGGCCTGTTACCACGCTGTATCTAAGTAAACGGTTAATGGACATTTTGTTTCTTATTGTCACGTGTAAAACGTGGTCACAGAGACATAGCATGGAATCAGGCCCTTCGGCCCAACTCATCCATGCCGGCCAAGATGCCTTGTATTTGGTTGGAAGGTCTCCAATGATGTAGGTGGGAGGTAAGGAACGCTCTCTGGTTGGTGAGTGGACGGTTCAGTTGCCTGATAACTGGCATGTTTAGTTTTAGTTTCGAGGTACAGCGCTGAAACAGGCCCTTCGGCCCACCGAGCCCATACCGACCACCGATCCCCGCACACTTACACTACCCTACACACACTGGGCACAATTTACACACACACCTCACCAATTAACCTAGTTGCCTAACTAGGTGTACAGGTGGCAGATTAGGAAAGGGGGAGATGCAGCGAGACCTGGGTGTCATGGTACACCAGTCATTGAAAGTAGCCATGCAGGTGCAGCAGGCGGTGAAGAAAGCGAATGGTATGTGAGCTTTCATAGCAAAAGGATTTGAGTATAGGAGCAGGGAGGTTCTACTTCAGTTGTACAGGGTCTTGGTGAGACCACACCTGGAGTATTGCGTACATCTACGTACCCAAATATCAGACGTACCCGCTACGTACATCTGATTTTTTTAAAACTCGGGAGAGCTCTTGAATTACCTCGTACAGTGGGGCAGGCCCTTAACACTATCCTACACACACTAGAGACATTTTTTACATTTACACCAAGCCAATTAACCTACAAACCTGCACGTCTTTGGAGAGTGGGAGGAAACCGGAGATCTCGGAGAAAACCCACGCTTGTCACGGGGAGATCGTGCAAACTCCATACAGACAGCGCCCGTAGTCAGGATCAAACCTGGGTCTTTGGCATTTTAAGGCAGCAATACTTTAGACTTCAGACGTTAGAATTTAGAGAAACAGGCCCTTCAGCCCACCGAGTCCTCGTCGACCATCAGTCAGCCGTTCACTCGTTCTCTCCGACATTAGGGACAATTTGCAGGCGCCATAGGGACAATTAACCGCCTTTCCTATGTTCAGTGCAGTTTAGTTTATTGTCACGTGTACCGAGGTACAGTGAAAAGCTGTGGTTGCGCGCTAACCAGTCAGCGGAAAGACAATACACGATTATAGTCGAGACATTCACAGTGTATAGATACATAGAGTCATAGAGTGATACAGTGTGGAAACAGGCCCTTCGGCCCAACTGGCCCACACTGGCCAACAACGTCCCACCTACCAATGGGTCAGGCAGCGACTCTGCAGAGAAGGAATTGGTGCCTCGACCCGAAACGTCACCTGTTCCTTTTCTCCAGAGATGCTGTCTGACCCGTTGAGTTACTCCAGCGTTTTGTGTCTGTCTTCAGCTTAAAGCAGCATCTGCAGTTCCTTCCAAAACTAGACAAACGATTTGCCCGCGAGTAAACTGACGCTGAGTCACAAATAGACAGAAACCAGTTGTGAGGCCTCGCGAATCTGTGATACTGGAGCTCTTATCGTGACTGGGTTCACGTCATGCTTTCAGTCTGCGTCTGGGAAGGGTTCGAAGCTTGTCATAACAGCAGAGATTAATGGGTCTGCAGACCTGACCTCTGCCATGACTGTCTAAGAGGACTTTCTCCGCGATGATTTGAGGCGCAGTGGATTGAGAGGTGACAATATAATCACACAAGCATGGAAACATAGAGGGTTACACAAAAAGCTGGAGAAACTCAGCGGGTGCAGCAGCATCTAAGGAGCGAAGGAGATAGGCGACGTTTCGGGTCGAGACCCTTCTTCAGAGATAGAAACATAGAACATAGGTGCAGGGGGAGGCCATTCGGCCCTTCGAGCCAGCACCGCCATTCAATGTGATCACGGCTGATCATCCACAATCAGTACCCCGTTCCTGCCTTCTCCCTGTATCCCTTGATTCTGTTAGCCCTCAGACCTCCAGCGAATCTATCTCCCTCTTGGAAACAAGATTGTCTCGACCCAGTTACCGCAAGGAAGTAGAAGCTGTTTTAGTTGATTTTATGTGTCAGCAAGAACTGCAGATGCTGGTTTAAAACCGAAGATGGACACAAAATGCTGGAGTAACTCAGCAGGACAGACAGCATCTCCGGTGAGAAGGAATGGATGATAACCATAGAATAATATAACCATATAACAATTACAGCACGGAAACGGGCCTTCTCGGCCCTTCCAGTCTGTGCCGACCATCTATTTTCCCCTAGTCCCATCTACCTGCACTCAGACCATACCCCTCCATTCCCTTCCCGTCCATATACCTATCCACTTTACTTTTAAATGTTAAAATCGATCCTGCCTCCACCACTTCTGCAGGAAGATCATTCCACACAGCCACCACTCCCTGAGTAAAGACGTTCTCCCTCATGTTACCCCTAAACTTCTGTCCCTAATGATGTTTCGGGTCGAGACCTTTCTTCAGATTTTATGTTCAAGTCGCCTTGTCTAAAAAACACAAGAACACAAGAACACCCCAGCGGTACGAACATTGGCTTCTCCAATTTCAGGTAGTCCCTGCTTTCTCCCTCCTTCCCCTCCCCTTCCCAGCTCTCCCACTGCCCACTGTCTCCACCTCTTCCTTTCTTCTTCCCGACCCCCCCACCCACCCCCACTTCAGTCTGAAGAAGGGTCTCGACCCGAGACGTCACCTATTCCTTCGCTCCGTAGATGCTGCCTCACCCGCTGAGTTTCTCCAGCATTTTATTGTCTACTTTCGATTTTTCCAGCATCTGCAGTTCTTTCTTAAACCGAAAACAAGAATATTTTAGTTAGAAACATAGAAACATAGAAATTAGGTGCAGGAGTAGGCCATTCGGCACTTCGAGCCAATGAACTGGCCTCAATTACCCTCTGTGGCAGAGAGTTCCAGAGACCCACCACTCTCTGTGTGAAAAAAGTCCTTCTCATCTCGGTCCTAAAGGATTTCCCCCTTATCCTTAAGCTGTGACCCCTTGTCCTGGACCTCCCCAACATCGGGAACAATCTTCCTGCATCTAGCCTGTCCAACCCCTTAAGAATTTTGTAAGTTTCTATAAGATCCCCTCTCAATCTCCTAAATTCTAGAGAGTATAAACCGAGTCTATGCGGTCTTTGTTCATAAGACAGTCCTGACATCCCAGGAATCAGTCTGGTGAACCTTCTCTGCACTCCCTCTATGGCAATAATGTCCTTCCTCAGATTTGGAGACCAGTACTGTACGATTTTGTAAGTTTCTATAAGATCCCCTCTCAATCTCTTGAATTAGCTGGCACAGTGGGACAGGGCCTTTAGTGTGCGGGGTGATCACTGGTCGGCATGGTCTGGGTGGGCGGAAGGGCCTGTTTCAATGCTATAATTCTGAACTAGACTGAACTACACAACTCCGTTAAACTTTGTTCCTCTCTCCTTAAGGTCATACAGTCATAGAGTCACAGTGTGGAAACAGGCCCTTCAGCCCAACATGCCCACACCAGCCAAACATCTCCCATCTACACTAGTCCCACCTGGCTGCGCTTGGTCCATATCCCTCCAAACCTGTCCTATCCATGTACCTGTCTAACTATTTCTTAAACGATGCGCTGGTCCCAGCCTCAACTACCTCCTCTGGCAGCTAGTTCCACACACCCACCACCCTCTGTGTGAAAAAGTTACCCCCTCAGTTTTGTAAATTCTTCACAGAACTGTCTGGAAGTTCTGGTGCTTAAATATCTCATCCTGCTAAAGATTAAATATTTATATGTTTCTGTAAATAGAGTGAAACAGATGATTCACTTACAGGGATTAATTTTAACTCAGAACAGACTTTGAGAGGAAGGTCAACTACTTTTAAAACTTAACTACAGTCTGAACTTTTCTCTCAGAATGGGAAAAAAATCAAATCAGATTTTTCGAGGACGTAGCTTCAATGTGAGGGGAAAGTTTAAAGGTCAGAGAGTGATGCAGTGTGGAAACATGGAAACATAGACAATAGGTGCAGGCGTAGGCCATTCGGCCCTTCGAGCCTCCACTGCTATTCAATATGATCATGGTTGATCATCCATCTGACTGTTTCTTAAACGTTGGGATAGTCCCAGCCTCAACTACCTCCTCTGGCATCTTGTTCCATACACCCACCACCCTTCTGCGTGAAAAAGTTACCCCCTCAGATTCCGATTAAAACTTTTCCCCTTCACCTTAAACCTTGTGTCCTCTGGTCCTCGATTCCCCTACTCTGGGCAAGAGACCCTGTGTGTCTACCCGATCTATTCCTCTCATGATTTTGTACACCTCTATAAGATCACCCCTCATCCTCCTGCGCTCCATGCAATAGAGACCCAGCCTGCTCAGCCTCAGGCACTCGAGTGCCGGCAACATCCTCGTAAATCCTCTCTGCACACTTTCCAGCTTGAAAAAATGATTGTGTGGGCAGATTGTTAACACAGAGGGTGGTGGAGGCCCGGAACGCACATTGCTGAGGCTAGTGGTGGAGGCAGTAACGATAGTGGCATTAGAGAAACATTTGGATAGGCGCATAGATATGCAGGGGATGGAGGGATAGGGATTATACAACCATATAACCAAATAAACCACATAACCATATAACAATTACAGTACGGAAACAGGCCTTCTCGGCCCTTCCAGTCCGTGCCGACCATTTATTTTCCCCTAGTCCCATCTACCTGCACTCAGACCATACCCCACCATTCCCTTCCCGTCCATATACCTATCCACTTTACTTTTAAATGTTAAAATCGATCCTGCCTCCACCACTTCTGCTGGAAGATCATTCCACACAGCCACCACTCTCTGAGTAAAGAAGTTCCCCCTCATGTTACCCCTAAACTTCTGTCCCTTAATTCTCATGTCATGCCCTCTTGTTTGAATCTTTCCTACCCTCAATGGGAAAAGCTTATCCACGTCAACTCTGTCTATCCCTTTCATCATTTTAAAGACCTCAACCAAGTCCCCCCTTAACCTTCTGCGCTCCAAAGAATAAAAGACTCGGCTTGTACTCGCTGGAATTTAGAAGATTGAGGGGGGATCTTATAGAAACTTACAAAATTCTTAAGGGGTTGGACAAGCTAGATGCTGGAAGATTGTTCCCAATGTTGGGGGAGTCCAGAACAAGGGGTCACAGTCTAAGGATAAGGGGGAATTCCTTTAGGACCGAGATGAGGAAAACATTCTTTACACAGAGATTGGTGAGTCTCTGGAATTCTCTGCCACAGAAGGTAGTTGAGGCCAGTTCATTGGCTATATTTAAGAGGGAGTTAGATGTGGCCCTTGTGGCTAAGGGGATCAGGGGGTATGGAGAGAAGGCAGGTACGGGATACTGAGTTGGATGATCAGCCATGATCACATTGAATGGCGGTGGAGGCTCGAAGGGCCGGATGGCCTACTCCTGCACCTATTTTTCTATGTTTCTATGTTTCTATGTACGGGGTGATCGGGGCAGACTCGGTGGGCCGAAGGGCCTGTTTCCGTGCTCTATCTCTAAAGCCAAAAGTCTACCGTCTAAAGTCTTATTCATAAATATAGCTTAATATTTAATTGGTAGTTTCAACGTGTCCTTTGTGCTGCAAAAAAAAATGCACTGACACTTGGAATGTAATTCTAATTCAACATTCACAAGTTGATATTTTAAAAATATTTTTAATCAGTGCTGATTTAACAAACCTGGTTAAAATCTGTAGCAGACTGTGTTCGACATTGCAATCATCGTGACTGATCGCTATGGCCAGTGTTTATACACATGTAGGGGATGGCACGGTGGCACAGCGGTAGAGTTGCTGCCTCACAGCGCCAGAGACCCGGGTTCGATCCTGACTATGGGTGCCATCTGTACGGAGTTTGTACGTTCTCCCCGTGACCTGCGTGGGGTTTCCTCCGAGATCTTCGGTTTCCTCCCGCGCTCCAAAGTCGTACAGGTGTGTAGGTTGATTGCTTTGGTATCAATGTAGAATTATCCCTGCTGTGTGTTGGGCGGTGTTAATGTGCGGGGTGATCGCTGGTCGGTGCAGACTCGGTGGGCCGAAGGGCCTGTTCCGCGCTGTATCTCTTAACTAAACTAAACAAAACTAAACTAAACTAATGCGGCAACAGTAGATTGGCACGAAATACTGGAGTGTCTCAACGAGCTAGGCCGCATCTCTCTAGAGAAGGAATGGGTGACGTTTTGGGTCGAGACCCTTCTTCAGACTGAGAGTCAGGGGAGAGGGAGTCATAGAGTGATGCAGTGTGGAAACAGGCCCTTCGGCCCAACTCGCCCACACCGGTCAACAAACTCCCAGCTACACTAGTCCCACCTGCCTGCGCTTGGTCCATATCCCTCCAAACCTGTCCTATCCATGTGCCTGTCTAACTGTTTCTTAAATGATGGGATAGTCCCAGCCTCAACTACCTCCTCAGGCAGCTTGTTCCTTACACCCACCACCTTTTGTGTGCAAAAGTTACCCCTCAGATTCCTATTAAATATTTTCCCCTTCACCTTGAACCCTGTGTCCTCTGGTCCTCGATTCCCCTACTCTGGGCAAGAGACTCGACCTGATCTATTCCTCTCATGATTTTATACACCTCTATAAGACCAGCCCTCATCTTCCTGTGCTCCATGGAATAGAGACCCAGCCTACTCAACCTCTCCCTATAGCTCACACCCTCTAGCCCTGGCAACATCCTCGTAAATCATTTCTGAACCCTTTCAAGCTTGACAATATCTTTCCTATAACACGGTGCCCAGAGCTGAACACAATATTCTAAATGCGGCCTCACCAACGTCTTATACAACTGCAACATGACCACCCAACCTCTATACTGGGTCTCGACCCGAAACGTCGCCTATCTCCTTCGCTCCTTAGATGCTGCTGCATCCGGTGAGTTTCTCCAGCTTTTTGTGTAACCCTCTATACTCAATACTCTGACTGATGAAGGCCAATGTGCCAAAAGCCTTTTTGACCACCTTATCTACCTGCAACTCGACCTTCAAAGAACCATGCACCTGTACTCCTAGATCCCTCTGCTCTACAGCACTACCCAGAGGGCTACCATTTACTGTGTAGGTCCTGCCCTTGTTTGACGTCCCGAAATGCAACACCTCACACTTCTCTCTGTATTAAATTCCATCAACCATTCCTCCGCCCACCTGGTCAATCGATCCAGATCCTGCGCAATCGTTCACAACCATCTTCACTATCTGCAAAACCACTCACTTTTGTATCATCTGCAAACTTGCTAATCTTGCCCTGTATGTTCCCATCCAAATCATTGATGTAGATGACAAACAGTAACGGGCCCAGCACCGAACCCTGGGGCACACCGCTAGTCGCAGGCCTCCATTCTGAGAGGCAACCTTTCACCACCACCCTCTGCTTCCTTCCATGGAGCCAATTTGCTATCCATTCAGCTATCTCTCCTTGGATCCCACGCGATCTAACCCTCCAGGTCGGACCCTGCCAAAGGGCCCCTGCACGAAATGTCACCTGGTCATGTTCTCCAGAGATGCTGCCTGACCCACTGAGTTACTCCAGAACTTTGTCTCGTTTTCTCATACTATGTATCAGTTCAGTTCAGTTTCAGTCCAGTCTAGTTTATTGTCACGTGTACTGAGGTACGGTGAAAAGCTTTGTTGCGTGCTAAGCAGCCAACGGAAAGACAATACATGATTACAATCGAGCCTTCCAGAGTGTACAGATACATGATAAAGGGAATAACATCTGGCCTGTCTCTACCCCAGAATTATTCATTAATAAACCGAGTAAGCTTCCCCTGATGAAGCTTCACGCATTCTTCAGAGAACGGGGGTTCCCCTCCCCCACTATAGATGAGGCTCGCACCAGGGTCTCCTCCATACCCCGCAACTCTGCCCTCTCTCCCCATTCCCCCACTCACAACAAGGGCAGAGTCCCCCTGGTCCTCACCTTTCACCCCCACCAGCCGGCACATGCAACACATAGTCTTCCGCCAGTTTCGCCACCTCCAACGTGACCCCACCACTCGCCACATCTTCCCCCCCCCCCCCCCCCCCCCGTCTGCCTTCCGCAACTCCCTTGTCAATCCTTCCCTTCCCTCCCGCTCCACCCCTTCCCCGGGCACTTTCCCTTGCAACCGCAAGAGATGCTACACTTGTCCCTTCACCTTCCCCATCCACTCCTTTCAGGGACCCAAGCAGTCCTTCCAGGTCCGGCAGAGGTTCACCTGCACCTCCTCCAACCTCATCTACTGCATCCGTTGCTCCAGATGCCAGCTGATCTACATTGGTGAGACCAAGCGGAGGCTGGGCGATCGTTTCGCCGAACACCTCTGCTCGGTCCGCAATAACCAACCCGACCTCCCGGTGGCTCAGCACTTCAACTCCCCCTCCCATTCCGTATCCGACCTCTCGGTCCTGGGCCTCCTCCACGGCCAGAGTGAGCAACACCGCAAGTTGGAGGAACAGCACCTCATATTCATCTCGGGGAGTCTGCATCCTCTGGGCTTAAACATTGAATGTTCTCAATTCTGTTAACCCTGGCTGCCTCCTCCCCCTCCCACCTCTCCCTCAGCCCTCGGGCCCTGGCATTCCCTCTCTCTCTATCTCTCCCCCACCCAAGTCTCATTTTCACACTACAAACAGCTTACAATGGCCTGTTTCCTTTATCATCGATACTTTTGTGCATATCTTTCATTCATTGTTCTTTATCTCTCCACATCACCGTCTATATCTCTCGTTTCCCTGATCCCTGACCAGTCTGAAGAAGGGTCTGGACCCGAAACGTCGCCTATCTCCTTCGCTCCTTAGATGCTGCTGCACCCGCTGAGTTTCTCCAGCCTTTTGTGTACCCAACAGAGTAAGCTTCAGTGCTTTAAAAAAAAAAGGATTCTTTGAGAAAACAAAACTCTTGTAAAGATGTAAAGCAATTGACAAACTCGTCGGGAAGGCCGGCTCCGTCCGGGAGGGGCGGGGTTGGAGTTGGATTCACGGGAGGTTGGTCTTGGAGGGGAGGATGCTCCTCAAACTGCGGAGACAATACGGCTCACCCCCTCCGTGACACAGTGGACAACCTGAGGAGCACCTTCAGCAACAGACTGGTCCCACCAAGATGCAGCACAGAACGTCACAGGAGATCCTTCTTCCCTGTGGCTATCAAACTGGACAACCCCTCCCCCTTGTGTCGTGGGGTAGACTGAGACCGACTCCCCCCCCTCCCCAATCTTTGCACATCCCCAATCCTTTCCACTCGTCACTTTAATGTATTAATGTCACTTTAATTTCATGTTTACACGTATCCTGTGTTTTTATGAGTGTTGGCAGTTCAATTTCCTTCCTGGGATTAATAAAGTTCTATCGCATGGTATGGTGTCGTAACGGACTTGTCCCGCTTGGCCATTATTTCGGCGACTGCCGGCATCATCGACTGGCGTACGAGGTCTCCGGAAAATACGCGCTGACCGGACGACACATCGCACAAGATCGCCGCCCCTCCCGGACCGAGAGGGACATCCTCGAGGCAAAGGCCGGAGTTGGCAGGCTCGCACCCATCCCGCCATGGGACATTTCGCCCGCATGTGCCGTCGGCCCTCCGGGACTGCCCCTACGTTTTCCTGCGCCGTGATGCCCACCGGCCGCCACTCCAGAGGCCGTACGAGGGCCCGTTCCGAGTGCTTGAACACGGGCAGACAGCCTTTGCGTTGGACACGGGGGGCCGGCCGGAGGCCGTGTCAATTGACACATCTGGACATTGACCAGCCTGGACATTGACCATCGACCTCGAGGGCGCCCCCCCCCTTCACGGCTCCCTCCCTCACGCCCGTCACTCCACCTGTCCTCCCTCCGCTCCCTCCACCTGTCCCTACATCTGTCTCCCCGCCAGCCCCTCGGTCGGCTAACTTCCGCACGCTGTCCAGCTGTGTTGTGCGCCAGCCGGTGCGTTTCGTCCCTCGGGTTCTGGGGGGGGATCGAGGTCCTGTGGCGGTTCCCAAGGGTCGGGCCATCCCAAGGGTCTAACCCCTCGGCATGGGAATGGATCAGTCCAGAGGCGGCCCTTGACCAGAGGGTTTAAAGGCGAGGGTTTTGGGTGCTATCTACCTCTCGTGGACTTCCTTCCAACACGAAGGGGACAAAATAAAGGTATTTCCCACTACACCTGGCTTCTCGCTTTAATTTCGGGATGGTACCCCGCAGCGGCGTGTTGGCGTATGACGCGGTGATGACGTGCGGTGTTTTTTCAAGTGTCGGAACATTTTCTTTGTCGCCCGCTGGAGTTTGAAATGTTCAAAATCTTTTGGCGACACTGATAGGACGCCATCAAAACCGCCACGTGGGACAGCCCCTTACTTCTCTGTGAATTTTAATTGGGGCCACGCGGTTTGGTTCAGCTGACATGGTGTGTAAAAAATTACTGTGCTACTGAAATATGGATCAGGATTGACACTCATTCCTGTTTTTCTTGGGTGGGTTTGAGTCACAGCGCCAAATGTATATTATTTTCCTGTTTCCGCCTTTCCTGTTTGCATATACAATCACAGAGGAATAAATGCGGAGTATGATGCACAGTCTTTAACCCGGTGTGGAGGACTCAGGAACCAGAGGGCATGGTTTTAGGCGCAGGAGGACTAGGCCATTCGGCCCTACGAGCCAGCACCGCCATTCAATACGATCACGGCTGATCATCCACAATCAGTACCCCGTTCCTGCCTTCTCCCCATATCCCTTGATTCCGTTAGCCCTAAGAGCTCTTTCTAAATCTCTCTCAAAGTGGGAGGGGGAAGATAGAAACATAGAACATAGAAATTATGTGCAGGAGTAGGCCATTCGGCCCCTCGAGCCTGCACCACCATTCAATATGATCATGGCTGATCATCCAACTCAGTATCCCGTACCTGCCTTCTCTCCATACCCTCTGATCCCCTTAGCCACAAGGGCCACATCTAACTCCCTCTTAAATATAGCCAATGAACTGGCCTCAACTACCCTCTGTGGCAGAGAGTTCCAGAGACCCACCACTCTCTGTGTGCAAAGAATTCCTTCTCATCTCGGTCCTAAAGGATTTCCCCCTTATCCTTAAGCTGGGACCCTTTGTCCTGGACCTCCCCAACATCGGGAACAATATTCCTCCATCTAGCCTGTCCAACCCCTTAAGAATTTTGTAAGTTTCTATAAGATCCCCTCTCAATCTCCTAAATTCTAGAGAGTATAAACCGAGTCTGTCCAGTCTTTCTTCATAAGACAGTCCTGACATCCCAGGAATCAGTCTGGTGAACCTTCTCTGCACTCCCTCTATGGCAAGAATGTCCTTCCTAAGATTTGGAGACCAGAACTGTACGCAATACTCCAGGTGTGGTCAGAGGGACCAGAGGGGTAATTTCTTCACATAAACATGTGGCGGGTAAAGGGCCTGTCCTACAAGCATGCAACTCTATGCGATGAGCGCGACCTAACGTGGTCGCTTGAGCCGTCCGGCGTCGCGGGGCCGGTCCCACTTCGATCGCCGGAGTGCAGAGTTCGTCCCGACATCGCGCGGGGCTCCGAAAAACTGACTATGTTCAAATATTCCGCGCGGCAACGGCTTGTCGGCTCGCAGTCGCCTCGACACATTACACACCGTCTCGACGTCATGCCTCCGTGACCCTCTCTGTGTGTGGCCCCGTGGCCCTCTGTCTGTGCGTGCCTCTGTGCCCCTCTCTGTGCGTGCCTCTGTGCCCCTCTCTGTCCTTACCTTAAGACTTCGCTCCAAGTTCGCCTCACTTTGCGCCGCGTTGCGCCACTCACCCGACCTCCGCGCGGACCCTGCTGCCGGTTTGGTCGTGCTTGCCGCATGCAGGCGCATGCTGGTGGGAACGACCATGTACAGGGGATCACCCGACCTCCGCGCGGCCCCCGCTTCTAGTTTGATCGCGTTCATCGCATAGAGTTGCATGCTTTGTAGGACAGGCCCTTAAGTTATTATAAAGAAGGACATCCTTGTGATTGAGGCAGTCCAGCGTAGGTTGACAAGATTGACCCCTGGGATGGCGGGACTGTCATATGAGGAAAGATTGAAAAGACTAGGCTTGTATTCACTGGAGTTTAGAAGGATGAGGGGGGGATCATATAGAAACATATAAAATTATAAAAGCACTGGACAAGCTAGATGCAGGAAAAATGGTCCCAATGTTGGGCGAGTCCAGAACCAGGGGCCACAGTCTTAGAATAAAGGGGAGGTCATTTAAGACTGAGGTGAGAACAAAACGTTTTCACCCAGAGAGTTGTGAATTTGTGGAATTCCCTGCCACAGAGGGCAGTGGAGGCCAAGTCACTGGATGGATTTAAGAGAGAGTCAGATAGAGCTCTAGGGGCTGGTGGAGCTCTGGGGGCTAAGGGATATGGGGAGAAGGCAGGCACGGGTTATTGATTGGGGACGATCAGCCATGATCACAATGAATGGCGGTGTTGGCACGAAGGGCCGAATGGCCTCCTCCTGCACCTATTTTCTATGTTTCTATCTTTCTATGAGTTTCGTTTATTGTACTGAGCTTCAGTGAAAAGCTTTTGTTGCATGCTAGACAGTGGAAAGACCATACATGAGTACAATTGAGCCATTCACAGTGTACACAGAGTGATACAGCGTGGAAACAGGCCCTTCAGCCCAACTTGCCCATACCGGCCAACATACCCCAGCTACACTAGTCCCACCAGTCTGCATTTGGCCCAGATCCCTCCAAACCTGCCCTGTCCATGTACCTGTCTAACTGTTTCTTAAAGTCCCTGCCTCCATTATCTCCTCTGGCAGCTCGTTCCATGCACCCACCACCCACGAAAAAAAGGGAATAGCATTTAGTGCAAGATAAATCTAGTAAAATCCGATCAGGTATACGGAACGAGCCGCTGGAGGAGGTAGTTGAGGCGGGGACTATCGCAACGTTTAAAGAAGATTCGGACAGGTACATGGATACATCCTGAGAAGATTACGGAGGTGGTCTGTCAAGGAGGACTCTCTCTAACTTCTACAGGTGCACAGTAGAGAGCTTGCTGACCGGTTGCATCGTGGCTTGGTTCGGCAACTTGAGCGCCCTGGAGAGGAAAAGACTACAAAAAGTAGTAAACACTGCCCAGTCCATCATCGGCTCTGACCTTCCTTCCATCGAGGGGATTTATCGCAGTCGCTGCCTCAAAAAGGCTGGCAGCATCATCAAGGACCCACACCACCCTGGCCACACACTCATCTCCCTGCTACCTTCGGGTAGAAGGTACAGGAGCCTGAAGACTGCAACGTCCAGGTTCAGGAATAGCTACTTCCCCACAGCCATCAGGCTATTAAACTTGGCTCGGACAAAACTCTGATCATTAATATCCCTCCATCTGTTATTTGCACTTTATTAATTTATTAATTCATGGGTGTATTTATGTATATAATTGTAGTCAATGCCTTCTATGTTCTGTTGTGCTATGCAAAGAAAGATTTTCATTGTCCTGTCAGGGACACATGACAATAAACTCTTTTGACTTTGACTTTGACTTTTTGATAGGACAGGATCTGATCCAAACGCAGGCAGGTGGGACTAGTGTAGACGGGGTATGTTGGTCGGCGTGGATGAGTTGGTCCGAAGGGGCCTGTCTGCACAATGTAGGGAGCCGCGCGCGGTTGGAGCAGCGCAGGCCCGATCCACCCGCCAAACAACCGCGGTGCCGACAACCGGTGCGACCGGAACGCGCCTGACCCTCCGCACCGGTCTCCCGGGGAACTGCAGAGAAGCCGGGCGGCGAGGCCTGTCTGGGCCGAAGGAGCCTCGACGGCGGTGGCAGGAGCCTCGGCGGCGGTGGCAGGAGCCTCGGCGGGTGGCAGCGAGAACCTGGGTGGCGGTGGAGCCTGGGGGTGGGGCGGGGGGGGAAGACAATGGAGACCTGGCGAGGGATGGAGAGAGAACAGGAAGGGGGCGAGGGCAATCTAGTTTAGAATCCTCTGCACCGGAAATTTGTCTGTGTTTGTTTGTTCGTTTGTTCGTTCGTTCGTTTGTTCGTTTGTTCCAGAGAAGGTGCTGTGCACACACCAGCCAGACACAACAGTCACCTGCCCTTTTCTATTCTTTTTTACTTTTAATTTCAAGTTTTCCGTGTACAAGTTTTGCGTGTTGTGACTGTTGGCAGATAACGTTTATCGTATGATACGTGTACCCTATGAATGGCTCGATTGTAATCATGTATGATCTTTCCGCTAACTGGTTATCACGCAACAAAAGCTTCTCAATCGACAATAGACAATAGACAACAGGTGCAGGAGTAGGCCATTTGGCCCTTCGAGCCAGCACCGCCATTCCATGTGGTCATGGCTGATCATCCCCAATCAGTATCCCGTTCCTGCCTTCTCCCCATATCCCCTGACTCCGCTATCTTTAAGAGCCCTATCTAGCTCTCTCTTGAAAGCATCCAGAGAACCTGCCTCCACCGCCCTCTGAGGCAGAGAATTCCACAGACTCACAACTCTCTGTGAGGAAAAGTGTTTCCTCGTCTCCATTCTAAATGGCTTACTCCTTATTCTTATAGTGTGGCCCCTGGTTCTGGATTTCCTCAACATCAGGAACATGTTTCCTGCCTCTTGCGTGTCCAAGCCTTTAACAATCTTATATGTTTCAATAAGATATATCCTCTCATCCTTCTAAACTCCAGAGTGTACAAGCCCAGCTGCTCCATTCTCTCAGCATATGACAGTCCTGCAATCCCGGGAATTAACCTTGTAAACCTACGCTGCACTCCCTCAATAGCAAGAATGTCCTTCCTCAAATTAGGGGACCAAAGCTGCACACAATACTCCAGGTGTGGTCTCAATAGGGCTCTGTACAACTGCAGAAGGACCTCTTTGCTCCCACATTCGATTCCTCTTGTTACAAAGGCCAACATGCCATTCGCTTTCTTCACTGCCTGCTGTACCTGCATGCTTACTTCCATAGACTGATGTACAAGGACCCCCAGATCCCGTTGTACTTCCCCTTTTCCCAACTTGACGCCATTTGGCTCGCTGTACCTCGGTGCACATGACAATAAACTAAACGTATAATAACTCATACCCAGCAAACTTTGTGCTAAAATGTCCCCCCCCACCCCCCCCCCCCCCCCCCCCAGGTTACTTTTAAATCTTTCCCCTCACACTTTAAGTCTGTGCCCTCTGGTTCTCTAGTGCATGCAGGGTAGTGTTATGAGCCTGTCCCACGGGCGATTTCTTTGGGCGACTACAGGCGACTTCTACAAGATTTTCAACATGTTGACGAATTCCTGGTTTTGGTTTGGATTCCAGTGTCTGGGGTCACGGATTGATGGAGTTGGTTTAGTTTAGATTAGTGAGACAACATGGAAGCAGGCCCTCCGGCCCACCGAGTCCGCGCACACGAAGCCTGTCCCACTTACGCAACATAGAAACATAGAAAAATAGGTGCAGGAGTAGGCCATTCGGCCCTTCGAGCCTGCACCGCCATTCAATGTGATCATGGCGGATCATCCAACTCAGTATCCCGTACCTGCCTTCTCTCCATACCCCCTGATCCCTTTAGCCACAAGTGCCACATCTAACGCCCTCTTAAATATAGCCAATGAACTGGCCTCAACTACCTTCTGCGGCAGAGAATTCCAGAGACTCACCACTCTCTGTGTAAAGAATGTTTTCCTCATCTCGGTCCTAAAGGAATTCCCCCTTATCCTTAGACTGTGACCCCTTGTTCTGGACTCCCCCAACATCGGGAACAATCTTCCTGCATCTAGCTTGTCCAACCCCTTAAGAATTTTGTAAGTTTAAGATCCCCCCTCAATCTTCTAAATTCCAGCGAGTACAAGCCGAGTCTATCCAGTCTTTCCTCATATGAAAGTCCTGACATCCCAGGAATCAGTCTGGTCAACACTTTAACACTTTAAGCGACTTTTTGGTGACCTGATACGTCAGTCGATGATGCCGGCAGCCGCCGACAATATTGCCACGTGGGACCGGCTCTTAAAATTAGTTGTATTAAAGAAGGAACTGCAGATGCTGGAGAATCGAGGGTTACACAAAAAGCTGGAGAAACTCAGCGGGTGCAGCAGCATCTAAGGAGCGAAGGAGATAGGCGACGTTTCGGGTGACAAAGTGTTAAAGAAGGAACTGGAGATGAAGGAGTCTCGACCCAAAACGTCGCCTATCCAAAATGTCGCTCCATAGATGCTGCCTCGCCCGCTGAGTTTCTCCAGCATTTTTGTCTACATTGATTTTTCCAGCATCTGCAGTTCCTTCTTAAACATTTCGTCCGCCCCACTGCGAAATCTACTCAAGGTATGTCTACCTTGAAGAAGTGTCTCGACCCGAAACGTCGCCTATCTCCTTCGCTCCTTCGATGCTGCTGCACCCGCTGAGTTTCTCCAGCTTTTTGTGCAACCCTCTTAAAATTAGTCCCTGCCAGTCGCCTTATGCCCCTGTCCCACTTAGGAAGCCTGAACGGAAACCTCTGGAGACTTTGCGCCCCACCCAAGGTTTCCGTGCGGTTCCCGGAGGTTTTTTGTCAGTCTCCCTAATGGTCGAAACTGACAAAAACCTCCGGGAACCTTCGGGAAACCTTGGGTGGGGCACAAAAAGTCTCCAGAGGTTTCCGTTCAGGTTTCCTAAGTGGGACAGGGGCATAAAGAGTTGCCTAGGTGGGACAGCCCATTAGTGTGCGCAGGTCGGCGCGGATCCGGTGGGCCGGAGGGCCTGCTTCCACGCTGTATCGCTAATCTAAACTAAACTAATTCCCTCAATCCATCACCCCAGACACTGGAATCCACAACCAAATCCAGGGAGCAGTGGAATTCAAAACAAGGGATGCCGAGCAACACAGGCAGATAAACAGGAAGACGCACAAGGGAGCAACACTTCCTGAACACAAGGGAAGGGAAACATCCTGAACTAATCTCACAACCAAACAATCTTACACGGGCTGACAGAGCCAGAATCCACATTCCCAGAATCCAGAATACACATCTCCTGTCGAGTTTTAATTTTCGCAGCTTCACAGGTTATTGGAGTAGAATTAGGCCGTTCGGCCCAGCGGGTCCACTCCGCCATTCAATCATGGCTGACCGCTGCCTAATCCCATTCTCCTGCCTTCTCCCCGTAACCCTTGACACCCGTCAGGAATTTGTCTATCTCTGCCTCCACAGCCCTCTGTGGCAATGAGTTCCATGGATTAACTACCCTCTGACTAAAGAAGTTCCTCCTCGCCTTCTTTCTAATTCTTAATTCTGAGGCTGTGACCTTCCATTCATTTCTCCTATATCTCCGTCTATATCTATCGTTCCCATTTCCCCAGACAATAGACAACAGGTGCAGGAGTAGGCCATTCGGCCCTTCGAGCCAGCACCGCCATTCAATGTGATCACGGCTGATCATCCCCAATCAGTACCCCGCTCCTGCCTTCTCCCCATATCCCCTGACTCCACTATCTTTAAGAGCCCTGTGGAACATAGAACGGTACAGCACAGGAACAGGCCATTCGGCCCTCAGTGTCTGTGCAGAACATGATTGCAAAACCAACTTTGTGCGGGGGGGGGGGAGGGGGGGGGAGTGAAATCAGTGTCCAATACACTTGAGTATGTTCACTAGCGGACTATCTAGCTCTCTCTTGAAAGCATCCAGAGAACCGGCCTCCACCGCCCTCTGAGGCAGAGAATTCCACTCTGTCTGAAGAAGGGTCTCGGCCTGAAACGTGGCCTATTCCTTTTCTCCAGAGACGAAGCCTGACCCGTTGAGTTACTCCAGCGTTCTGTGTCTGAAAACTGGCTGCATCTAGCGGTACTGGCTTGAAGGGCCGAATGGCCTCCTCCTGCACCTATTTTCTATGATTTCTATGCATTCACGGTCGGGAGGTTGAGATGGGAGTTAGATACGGAACCATATATAGATTTATTCTCCTCGTTTTCGATTCATTTTACACAAGACAAACAAAAAAAAAATGGAGCGGGTCGCCTAGGTTTTGACGTGGTGGAGGAACATCTTGTTGACCCGTTGCCTGTGGACCAGGCAGCAGGCCAGGACGGTGGCCAACCCCAGGAGGCTGGTCACCAATATCAGGATGAGGACGGCCCAGGTTGGCCGGTCCCTGGGCATCTCCTGGCAGAGGCCGGGCCGGGCGCTGAACAGGTACGCCAGCGAGTGCCCGCTCACGTCCGGGTAGCGGCACAGCACCGACCACCGGTCCACCACGTCCACCTGGGCCAGCCACCTCACCCAGGCGGCCCGGCAGCAGTTGAACGGGTTGCCGGACAGCTGCAAGGTCCTCAGCGTCCCGTTCAGCATCTCCATGGACCTCTCCTCCAGGCCGCCCAGCGTGTTGTTGCGGAGGTCCACGTTCTCCAGGGAGAGGTTCCTGGCGGTGACCAGGAATTCGCTCAGCTGGTTGTGGGACAAGTCCAACGTCCGCAGGTTGGCAAAGTGGGACAGGTTGACGCTGAGCGAGGACAGGCCGTTGCCTCCCAGGGACAGGTAGGTCAGCGGGACCTCGAGGCCGGAGAACCCCTCGGGATGGATGTCGATCCCGGAATTCATGGATAGATCCAACTCTACCAAGGGCGTCTGGTGGAAGGCGTGAGGTGGCAAGTACCTGATGTTGTTGTTGTGGAGGTACAGGTACCTCATCGTGGTGATCCCGGAGAAGAACATGCAGTCATCCACGCCGTTACGGTGCCGGGGGAGCCCCTGGCAAACGTTGATGTCGTTGTTTTGGAGACGAAGGAAGTGGATGCTCGAGAGGCCACTGAAGATGTCACAAGGCAGGCGGTGAAGGTTGTTGTCCTGCAGGTAGAGGTACCGGAGTCGGTGGAAACTGCGGCTGGCCAGGGAGAGGTTCTGCAAGGCATTGGAGCTCAGGTCCAGTTCCACCAGGGAGTTGAGAAGGTGAGGCCGGTCCACCACAAAGCCCTTGAGGCAGTTCCTGCTCAGGTTGAGGAACCGCAGGGACTTCATGCCGCAGAAGAACTCGGGAGGGATGGAGGTAATCTCGTTGTAGCTCAGGTCCAGGTACACCAAGTCGGAGAGGTGGCCCGGCGGGGCGGTGCGCGTTTGGTTCGCTCGGAGGAGCTGGTCCGGCCTTCCTTCCGGGCACTCCCACCGAAGGCCGAGGGCATCCGGGGACAAGCCCTGGATGGAATTGCGCGAGAGGTCCACGTGCCTGAGCCGGTTCCTCTTGGGGAAGACGGGGAAAGAGGGCAGGTTGTTGTCGCTCAGGTCCAGCCACTGGAGGTGGTACTCCTCCTCAGATTCCTCCACGAGGAAGACCTCGATGCTGTTCCTGCTCAGGTTCAAGACCCGCAGCTGCTTGAGGTCGAAGCCGGTGATGCAGGGGATCGAGTTCATGGCCAGGTCGAGGACGGACAGATTGGCGAGCGGCTGGAACGCCCCCGACTCTATCTCGATGATGATGTTGTGCGTCAGGTTCACGTGCGTCAGGGCCGGGCTCCCGCGGAACGTGCCCCCCGAGAGTTTGGTGATGCTGTTCCGAGCCAAGGACACTCGCTCCAGCGAGGGGGCGTCCTGCAGGAACTCCTCCACCATGCCCGTGTACAGGCTGTTCCTGGACAACTCCAAGCTCCTCACGCGAGGCAAACTCCCGAGGCCACCCTTGCTCTGGTCCAGCAGGTTGTGGGCGAGGTTCAACACTTCCAAGTTTGGTAGCCGGGCAAAGGACCCCGGCTGAATAAACTCCAGATGATTGGATTCCAAGTCCAAGTGTTGGATGGAGTCGTACTGGGCCAAATTCTCCAGCGACAGCTTCCGGATGCGGTTGACGGAGAGATCCAGCTTCCATATATCACGCGGTAAGCCCACGGGAATGTCGTCGAGGGACTTGTTCTGGCACAAGGCTTCTGCCTCGATCTACGAGCGAAAGGAATAGCAAAATAAGTTACTATTATCCAGAATCAAAAGGGCCAGATGCTTAAACCCCCTGTCCCACTGTACGGGTTCATTCCAAGAGTTCTCCCGAGTTTGCCCTGATTCGAACGCGGAGATTTACGGTAATGGCCGCTCGTCGGTACTCGGGGCTCTCGTGGACATTTTTCATCACGTTGAAAAATCCTCACGAGTCTTCCCGTGCTTACCTGCCGTTAGCGCGTCTTCCCGAGTACCTGCCGTTAGCGTTACGAGCCGCTAAGAGACGTCCCCGAGCTCCGACGTACCCGCTACGTTCATCCTCCGTGCTTACCACGAGTTTTGAATTTTTTTTAACTCGGGAGAGCTCTTGGAATGAACTCGTACCGTGGGACAGGGCTGTTAGAATAAAGAGGACGCCATTTAAGACTGAGGTGAGAAAAAACGTTTTAACCCAGAGAGTTGTGAATTTGTGGAATTCCCTGCCTCAGAGGGCAGTGGAGGACAAATCACTGGATGGATTTAAGAGAGAGTTAGATAGAGCTCTAGGGGCAAGTGGAGTCAAGGGATATGGGGAGAAGGCAGGCACGGGTTATTGATTGGGGATGATCAGCCATGATCACAATGAATGGCTGTGCTGGCTCGAAAGGCCAAATGGCCTCCTCCTGCACCTATTTTCTATGTTTCTATATATTATGTGTAGCAAGAACCGCACTTGCTGGTTTTAATCGAAGATAGACACAAAATGCTCATCATATGTTCGACCCCGACTTGGTGAGGCCACACCTGGAGTATTGTGTACAGTTTTGGTCTCCAAATCTGAGGAAGGACATCCTTGCCATAGAGGGGGTTCAGAGAAGGTTCACCAGACTGATTCCTGGGATGTCAGGACTTCCATATGAAGAAAGACTGGATAGACTCGGCTTGTACTCGCTGGAATTTAGGAGATTGAGGGGGGATCTTATAGAAACTTACAAAATCCTTAAGGGGTTGGACAAGCTAGATGCAGGAAGATTGTTCCCGATGTTGGGGGAGTCCAGAACAAGGGGTCACAGTCTAAGGATAAGGGGGAATTCCTTTAGGACCAAGATGAGGAAAACATTCTTTACACAGAGAGTGGTGAGTCTCTGGAACTCTCTGCCACAGAAGGTAGTTGAGGCCAGTTCATTGGCTATATTCAAGAGGGAGTTGGATGTGGCTCTTGTGGCTAAAGGGATCAGGGGGTATGGAGAGAAGGCAGGTACGGGATACTGAGTTGGATGATCAGCCATGATCATATTGAATGGCGGTGCAGGCTCGAAGGGCCGAATGGCCTACTCCTGCACCTATGTTTCTATGTTTCTATGACCCGAAACGTCACCTGTTGCTTTTCTCCAGAGATGCTGCCTGACCCGCTGGGTTACTCCAGAATGTCGGGTGCAAACCTGCACCTGCAGTTCCTTCCTGCACGTGAGTGCCATGGTTCCTAATTGTTGCTATCTTACATACAGTCAAGAGCCAAGAGACAGTGGAACAACAATGGCAGGTATTTCTGGGAATAACACTGAAGGTGCAGGATCAGTTCATTATATAGAGGAAGAATGATTCCACGGGGAGTAATGGGGGCAACCGTGGCTGACAAGGGACTTCAGGGGCAGTATAAAAATAAAAGAGAAGAAGTACATCGTAGCAAGATGAGCGGGAAGCAACCTAGCCAAGAATATAAAGGAGGAGAGTAAAAGCTTCTATAGGTATGTGAAGAGGATAACATTAGTTGAGACAAAAGTTGGACCCCTGAAGACCGAAAAGGGTGAATATATTATGGGGAGCAATATCACCTTCGAGCCAGCACCGCCATTCACTGTGATCATGGCTGATCATCCCCAATCAGTACCCCGTTCCTGCCTTCTCTCTACATGTCCCCTTGACTCCGCTATCTTTAAGAGCACTATCAAACTCCCTCTTGAAAGCATCCAGAGAATCGGCCTCCACTGCCTTCTGGAGCAGAGAATTCCACAGATTCGCAACTCTCTGTGTGAAAATGTTTTTCCTCATCTCCGCTCTATACGGCCTACCTCTTATTAACCATATAACCATATAACAATTACAGCACGGAAACAGGCCTTCTCGGCCCTTCCAGTCCGTGCCGACCATTTATTTTCCCCTAGTCCCATCTACCTGCACTCAGACCATACCCCTCCATTCCCTTCCCGTCCATATACCTATCCACTTTACTTTTAAATGTTAAAATCGATCCTGCCTCCACCACTTCTGCAGGAAGATCATTCCACACAGCCACCACTCTCTGAGTAAAGAAGTTCCCCCTCATGTCAATAGGCGCTAAAAAAAGTTGCCTATTTCCTTCGCTCCATAGATGCTGCCTCACCCGCTGAGTCTCTCTAGCATTTTTGTCTACCTTCGATTTTCCAGCATCTGCAGTTCCTTCTTGAACACTAATCAAGAACATGTCAATCTCTGCCTTAAAACTATCTCTTGTCCAGGGTAGGGGAATTGAGGACCAGAGGACATAGGCTTAAGCTGAAGGGGAATAGATTTAATAGGAATCTGAGGGGTAACTTTTTCACACAAAGGGTGGTGGGTGCATGGAACGAGCTTCCATAGGAGGTAGCGGAGGCAGGGACTTGCAGGGAATATTTAAGAAACAGTTGGACAGGTACATGGATAGAAACATAGACATAGAAACATACAAACATAGAAAATAGGTGCGGAAGGAGGCCATTCGGCCCTTCGAGCCAGCACCGCCATTCATTGTGATCATGGCTGACCGTCCGCTATCAATAACCCGTGCCTGCCTTCTCCCCATATCCCTTGACTCCACTAGCCCCTAGAGCTCTATCTAACACTCTCTTAAATCCATCCAGTGATTTGGCCTCCACTGCCCTCTGTGGCAGGGAATTCCACAAATTCACAACTCTCTGGGTGAAAAAGTTTTTTCTCACCTCAGTCTTAAATGACCTCCCCTTTATTCTAAGACTGTGGCCCCTGGTTCTGGACTCGCCCAACATTGGGAACATTTTTCCTGCATTTAGCTTGTCCAGTCCTTTTATAATTTTACATGTTTCGATAAGATATCCCCTCATCCTTCTAAACTCCAGTGAATACAAGCCTGGTCTTTTCAATCTTTCCTCATATGACAGTCCCGTCATCCCAGGGATCAACCTCGTGAAGCTACGCTGCACTGCCTCAATCGCAAGGATGTCGTCCCTCAAATTCGGAGACCAAAACTGGATGCAATATTCCAGATGTGGTCTCACCAGAGCCCTATACAACTGCGGAAGAACCTCTTTACTCCTGTACTGAAAGCTTAGACTTTTCAATCTTGCCTCATATGACAGTCCCGCCATCACTGGGATAGGACAGGTTTGGAGGGATAGGGACCAAATGCGGGCAGGTGGGACTAGTGTAGCTGGGACATGTTGGCCGGTGTGGGCGAGTTGGGCCGAAGGGCTCACTCTATGACTATGACTCAATGACCTTTCCTCCATATTTACCAGACTGATTCCTGGGATGTCAGGACTGTCTTATGAACAAAGACTGCATAGACTCGGTTTATACTCTCTAGAATTTAGGAGATTGAGAGGGGATCTTATAGAAACTTACAAAATTCTTAAGGGGTTGGACAGGCTAGACGCAGGAAGATTGTTCCCGATGTTGGGGAGGTCCAGGACAAGGGGTCACAGCTTAAGGATAAGGGGGAAATCCTTTAGGACCGAGACGAGAAGGACTTTTTTCACACAGAGAGTGGTGGGTCTCTGGAACTCTCTGCCACAGAGGGTAGTTGAGGCCAGTTCATTGGCTATATTTAAGAGGGAGTTAGATGTGGCCCGAAACGTCGCCTATCTCCTTCGCTCCTTAGATGCTGCTGCACCCGCTGAGTTTCTCCAGCTTTTTGTGTAACCCTAGATGTGGCCCTTGTGGCTAAGGGGATCAGAGGATATGGAGAGAAGGCAGGTACGCGATACTGAGTTGGATGATCAGCCATGATCATATTGAATGGCGGTGCAGGCTCGAAGGGCCGAATGGCCTACTCCTGCACCTAATTTCTATGTTTCTATGTTCTATATCCATCTGTGGCAAGGAATTCCAAAGATTCACCATCCCCCGACGAAAGAAATTCCTCCTCATCTCCTTCCTCAAGGAACGCCCTTCCAAAAGGTTAGCATGCGGCAAGAGCTGTTCACTGTACCCCGACAATAGACGCAACTGAATAATCCAAACTCACACTCGATGGCGAAGCTTATATCAGTACTCACCGTCCTGCAGGGGTCGCTCGGCCGAAATGTCGCAGCTACGCCCGACAAGGTCACCAGGAGGAGGGCGGGCGAGAGTTTCATAGTTCCTGCACGCAAAGGTGGGCGGGTGGAAGCAAAAAGGGGGGATGCTTTAGTGAGATGAAAGCTGCGGCGAGCTGGCACAAAACAAGAATCAACTGGGAGGCAAGCAGCACTATAATGGAACGTCGGGGCTGGAATTTTTTTACAGGGCTATAATATAAATTCCAAACAGTGCTGCAATGCAAAACATGGCTGTGGTGCAAAAAGCAACGTGTCATTAGCAGCACTGTGTTATTAAAAGTGCCACCGAATGTTTAAACCATAACTCTGGCGAAAGACGGAATATTTTGTGCCTGCGTTTTGGAGCAGAAGGGGACAGGTGAGGTCCTCGTTCAAACATTAGGGGAGGGTCTGAAGGAGGGTTTCCACCCTCCTTTCAAGAGAGAGCTAGACCCTATCTAGCTCTCTCTTGAAAGTATCCAGAGAAATGGCCTCCACCGCCCTCCGAGGCCGAGAATTCCACAGACTCACAGCTCTCTGTGAGAAAAAGTGTTTCCTCATCTCTGTTCTAAATGGCTTACCCCTTATCCTTATATTTTATTGCCTCGTGTGACTAGGCGCAGTGAGATTCTTTATTCCACCCATTCCTTCCATCCGGAGATGCTGCCTTTCAGTCGACAATAAAGGACTGAAGGAATCAAAGGATAGGGGAGAAAGCAAGAATGGGGTACTGATTTTAGGATGATCAGCCATGATCATATTGAATGGCGGTGACAATAGACAATAGACAATAGGTGCAGGAGGAGGGCATTCGGCCCTTCGAGCCAGCACCGCCATTCAATGTGATCACGGCTGATCATCCCCAATCAGTTCCCCGTTCCTGCTTTCTCCCCATATCCCCTGACTCCGCTATTTTTAAGAGCCCTATCTAGCTCTCTCTTGAAAGCATCCAGAGAACCGGCCATCACCGCCCTCTGAGGCAGAGAATTCCACAGACTCACACCTAACTCTCTGTGAGATAAAGTGTTTCCTCGTCTCCGTTCTAAATGGCTTACCCCTTATTCTTAAACTGTGGCCCCTGGTTCTGGACTCCCCCAACAACGGGAACATGTTTCCTGCCTCTAGTGTGCCTCTAGCCTTTAACAATCTTATATGTTTCAATGAGATCCCCTCTCATCCTTCTAAACTCCAGAGTGTACAAGCCCAGCCGCTCCAGCTTTCCTGCTAAGTTACTGCAGCACTCGGCTTGATTTGACGGATGTCGACATGAGATATAGGAGCAGCCATTTGGCCCATCGAGCCAGTTCTGCCGTTGCCAGGTCGGCGCGGTGGCGCAGCGGTACTGTTGCTGTCACACGAGGCCAGAGAGCCGGGTTCGATCCTGACTACGGGTGCTGTCTGTGCAGAGTTGGCACGTTCTCACCGTGATCACGAGGGTTTTGTCCGTAGACCTCCGAGACTAGGATTGTGTCGAGACACAGATCTGGGGAAGGGTATAAAACAGTTTCTGCAGCATTGCAGGTCCCGAAGAGCTCAGGGGCCTCCGTCATTCTTAAATGGAACAACTCTGGAACCACCAGGACTCTAGAGCTGCCACCCCTGGCCAAACTGAGCAATTGGGGGGTGAAGGCCCTTGGTCAGGGAGGCGTTAGAGGCGGGAAACATGTTCACGATGTTGGGGGAGTCCAGAACCAGGGACTGCCATATGCTGAGAGAATGGAGCTTGTATACTCCTGCACCTATTGTCTATTGCCTGAGAGAACGGAGCAGCTGGGCTCGTACACTCTGGAGTTTAGAAGTTTTTTTTAAAATATATTTTTATTAGAGGCCATACATATTACAAATAATATGATAATTTTTTACGACAAGTAAACCAACTTGGCGAAAGGCCACAACATCAGAACGGAGGACATTGGTGGTTGAGGAGGTGCGGCGACAGGAGGAGGCCGCAAGAAGTGCAAAGGCAGTCTCTCTTGCCAAACAGGGGCAATGGATACAGTGGGAAGGTGTGGAGCGGAGGAAGATCAGCTGGAAAGAACTATGGGAAATGGAATCAAGCACGATCAGCTTCATCATCAGAGCGACATATGACGTGCTTCCATCACCAAAGAACCTCCATCAGTGGTACGGCGAGGATCCAACCTGTGCCCTCTGCCCAACTCCAGCGACCCTCAAACACATCATGGTAGGCTGCAAGACCAGCCTCACACAAGGAAGATACACGTGGCGGCATAATCAGGTACTAAAAAGCCTGGCATCAGCCCTTGAGAACAGGCGGTGTGCGTCCAACTCCTTGCCTCCGAGAGCAAGCAACCACCCTTTAAGGGCAACAACCTTTGTCCGAGAAGGACAGAAAATGCCTAAACATCCTTCCACCAGATCAGAAGAAGGAAACCTATGCAGGGCCCGTGACTGGAGGATGTTGGCAGACATCGGCCGACAACTAATCTTTCCACCTGAAATTGCCTTAACCAACCTCAGGCCAGACTTGGTGTTCTGGTCCCCTTCACAGAAGACTGCTTACATCATAGAGCTCACAGTTCCATGGGAGAACTCTGTTGAGGAGGCCTATGAGCGTAAGAAGCTGCGCTACGCAGAGCTTGCAGCAGAGGCAACGCAGCGTGGCTGGAACATCAATGTCTATCCAGTTGAAGTGGGATGCAGAGGATTTGTTGCATCATCTACCATCAGACTGCTGAAGGAGCTTGGAATCCACGGTCAGGCTCTGCGGAAGACCATAAGATCACTCTCAGACGCGGCTGAAAGAAGCAGCCGTTGGATTTGGCTCAAGCGGAAAGACCCATGCTGGACCCCAAGTACATCATGGTGAATCTTTGGGACAGTTTGACACGGGACACGCGCTGAGGGCTGATCATCCTGCAGCGGGCCGCCCTTGTGGAGGGTGTATAGTGTTAAAAGGCCGAAACACCCAGTGATGCAAGGGTACACTACTGATGATGTGTCCTGTGCCCAACTGTCCTGAAAGTTACCCAGCCCAAGATATACGTATACGTATCCCCCCCCTCCCCTTCCCCCCCCCGATGTTGAGCGTCTACCACTCTCAACAATCAACGAATGTCGTGAAATGCTCCCCACCTACTGGCACAAGGGACTTCTTAACACCTTGTCCTGTGTATTTGATTCTTACATCTTTCCAAAATTATATAAATATTACCAAGCCATATATATAGGCCTCAATTTTTTTAACAGTGTGAAAAAGACAAAAAGTAAATGAATAAAGAAAGAATAGTGAATAATTTAAAGAGTGTGATTATACTTGATTAGAAGAGAAAAAGGTTAGAAGGAAAAATATATATATATAATTAAAAAAAAAGAAAAAACATATGACTAATAAACAATTATTATACTTAAGGTAAAAAAAACCAGTATGCATTTTATCAATGGTTACACAAAAAGCTGGAGAAACTCAGCGGGTGCATTTTATCAATGAATGGAACAATTTCTAACTATAATATATGGAGACAAGTATATAAATCTCAGATTAAACATTTTTCGTTTGATCTTCCCACCGGGTACTTGTTGACTTTCAATGCCGAGCCCAGCTACCCCTTCATATAATCAGTGAATGGAGACCATATTTGTTCAAAAAGCTCGGGTTTATCCATGGGGATAAACCTAATTCTCTCCAATTGCAGCGTCTCCAACATTCCCGCTGTCCACATTTTAATTGTCGGGGGTAATGGTCCCTTCCAAAATTTTAATATCAATTTTTTTCCAATTATTAAACACTAATCCAGAACATTTCTTTGATTTGCTGTTAAAGTTTGGTTTGAATCTGAAACCCCAAATATAATTAATTTTGGGTCAGGAATTAATGTAATCTTTAAAACTATGGAAATAATTTTGAAAATCTCAATCCAATAACTATTAACTTTTGTACATATTACAAAACTATGAGTTAAATCAGCTCCTGGAGTTTAGAAGTTTTGGTCTCCTAATTTGAGTAAGGACATTCTTGCTATTGAGGGAGTGCAGCCTAGGTTTACAAGGGACTGTCATATGTTGAGAGAATGGAGCGGCTGGGCTTGTACACTCTGGAGTTTAGAAGGATGAGAGGATATCTCATTGAAACATATAAGATTGTTAAGGTGTTAAAGAAGGAACTGCAGATGCTGGAGAATCGAGGGTTACACAAAAGGCTGGAGAAACTCAGCGGGTGCAGCAGCATCTGAGGAGCGAAGGAGATAGGCGACGTTTCGGGTCGAGACCCGTCTGAAGAAGGGTCCCGAGCCGAAACGTCGCCCATCTCCTTCGCTCCTTAGATGCTGCTGCACCCGCTGAGTTTCTCCAGCCTTTTGTGTACCTAAGATTGTTAAGGGTTTGGACACGCTAGAGGAAGGAAACATGTTCCCGATGTTGGGGGAGTCCAGAACCAGGGGCCGCACAGTTTAAGAATAAGGGGTAAGCCATTTAGAACGGAGATGAGGAAACACTTTTTCACACAGAGAGCGGTGAGTCTGTGGAATTCTCTGCCTCAGAGGGCGGTGGAGGCCGGTTCTCTGGATACTTTCAAGAGAGAGCTAGATAGGGCTCTTAAAAATAGCGGAGTCAGGGGATATGGGGAGAAGGCAGGAACGGGGTACTGATTGGGGATGATCAGCCATGATCACATTGAATGGCGGTGCTGGCTCGAAGGGCCGAATGGCCTGCTCCTGCACCTATTGTCTATTGTCTATTCCCTCTCTCTCGGCCCGCCCCCCTGCCCTAGTTGTTGTGAATGTGGGCCTGGTGCGTTTCATTGTCTGTAACTGGCTTTCAGCGAACAATGGCCTGTTTCCTTTAGCATCGTTCATTTTCTTTCTTAAGGGCCATTCCCAACAGCATCCGACTCCATGCGATGAGCGCGATCAAACTAGAAGCGGAGGCCGCGCGGAGGTCGGGTGATCCCTCACACAGGGCCGTTCCCACCAGCATGCGCCTGCATGCGGCAAGCGCGACCAAACCGGCAGCGAGGGCGACTAGTTCCCAGAATGCGGGATCTCCTCGCGACCTTGAAGGAGACTCGCCAGAGACCACCAGCGCACATATGACGAGCGCAGAGTCTCCTGCACGCGCCTAAAAAGTCGCCTAAGTGGGACAGCCCCATTACACGACCCTACACGCACACAGTGATAATTTATAATTTTCCTTCGCCAATTAGCCTACAAACCTATACATCTTCGGAGTGTGGGAGGAAACCGGAGATCCCGGAGAAAAACCCCACGTGGTCACGGGGAGAACGTACTAACTCTGTACAGACTGCGCCCGTATTCGGGGTCGAGCCCGGGTCTCTGGCGCTGTAAGGACTGTCTTATGAACAAGTACACTCTGGAGTTTAGAAGGATCAGAGGGGATCTTATTGCAACATATAAGATTATTAAGGGTTTGGACACGCTAGAGGCAGGAAACATGTACCTGATGTTGGGGGAGACCAGAACCAGGGGCCACAGTTTAAGAATAGGAAGGACATTATTGCCATAGAGGGAGTGCAGAGAAGGTTCACCAGACTGATTCCTGGGATGTCAGGACTGTCTTATGAACAAAGACTGCATAGGGACGTCGAGTCTGAAGAAGGGTCTCGACCCGAAACGTCGCCTATCTCCTTCACTCCTTAGATGCTGCTGCACCCGCTGAGTTTCTCCAGCTTTTTGTGTAACCCAAAGACTGCATAGACTCGGTTTATACTCTCTAGAATTTAGGAGATTGAGAGGGGATCTTGTAGAAACTTACAACATTCTTAAGGGGTTGGACAGGCTAGATGCAGGAAGATTGTTCCCGATGTTTGGGGAGGTCCAGGACAAGGGGTCACAGCTTAAGGATAAGGGGGAAGTCCTTTAGGACCGAGATGAGAAGGACTTTTTTCACACAGAGAGTGGTGGGTCTCTGGAACTCTCTGCCACAGAGGGTAGTTGAGGCCAGTTCATTGGCTATATCATTGTTAGATGTGGCCCTTGTGGCTAAGGGGATCAGAGGGTATGGAGAGAAGGCAGGTACGGGATACTGAGTTGGATGATCAGCCAGGATCATATTGAATGGCGGTGCAGGCTCGAAGGGCCGAATGGCCTACTCCTGCACCTAATTTCTATGTTTCTATGTTTCTAAGCGCTCATCATGGGCTAACCTACTCATTCCTGGGATCATTCTTCTACATCTCACCAAATGAGACCAAATCTCACCAAATCACATTGTGATGCATTCCGATAGTTAGCATGCCGTAGATAATTGTGCAACACAACATCTAACAGCCCTGTCCCACAGTACGAGTTCATTCCAAGAGCTCTCCCGAGTTTTTAAAAAATCAAACTCGTGGTAAGCACGGAGAATGAACGTAGCGGGTACGTCGGAGCTCGGGGACGTCTCTTAGCGGCTCCTAACGCTAACGGCAGGTACTCGGGAAGACTCGCTAACGGCAGGTAAGCTCGGGAAGACTCGCGAAGATTTTTCAACGCGTTGAAAAATGTCCACCAGAGCCCCGAGTACCGACCAGCGGCCATTACCGTAAATCTCCGAGTTCGAACCAGGGCAAACTCGGGAGAGAGAGCTCTTGGAATGAACTCGTAAACGTGAGACAGGGCTTTAACACTGTTTGGGTTCTTCCCACATTCCCAAACCCTAGGATAATGGTTACAATAAAAAAAATAGTTTCCAAACCCACCTGTTTTGGGATACGGGAAGAAACTGGAGCATCCGGAGAAAAACCTACAGTCGTAGACGGCTGTGGAGGCCAAGCCAATGGAAATCCTTAAGGCAGATATAGATAGATTCTTGATTGGTACGGGTGTCAGGGGTTATGGGGAGAAGGCAGGAGAATGGGGTTAGGAGGGAGAGATAGATCAGTCATGATTGAATGCGGAATAGGCTTGATGGGCCGAATGGCCTAATTCTGCTCCTGTTACATATGAACTTATGACCTTATGATAGTCACAGAGAGTGCATACAAACAATGAATTCTCCAATATTAAGTTACTGCAAGCCCAACCCTGCCTCTTCTTCTCCTATCACCCCTAGTTCCCCCCCCCCCCACCTCCCTATCTCCCCAGTTCCTCACCTGACCTCACACCTATCTCTCCCCTCCCCATCCCCCGCCACCTTCATTCCTTCCTCCAGCTTCGCAACTCGCAACTCAATAGCCAATAGGTGCAGGAGTAGGCCATTCGGCCCTTCGAGCCAGCACCGCCATTCAATATGATCATGGCTGATCATCCCCAATCAGTACCCCGTTCCTGCCTTCTCCCCATATCCCCTGACTCCGCTATCTTTAAGAGCCCTATCTAGCTCTCTCTTGAAAGCACCCAGAGAACCGGCCTCCACCACCCTCTGAGGCAGAGAATTCCACAGACCCACAACTCTCTGTGAGAAAAAGTGTTTCCTCGTCTCCGTTCAAAAAATGGCTTACCCCTTATTCTTAAACTGTGGCCCCTGGTTCTGGACTCCCCCAACATCGGGAACATGTTTCCTGCCTCTAGCGTGTCCAAACCCTTAATAATCTTATATGTTGCAATAAGATCCCCTCTCATCCTTCTAAACTCCAGAGTGTGCAAGCCCAGCCGCTCCATTCTCTCAGCACATGACAGTCCCGCCATCCCGGGAATTAACCTTGTAAACCTACGCTGCACTCCCTCAATAGCAAGAATGTCCTTCCTCATATTAGGGGACCAAAACTGCAGACAACTCTTCAATCCTTTTGCCTCACATCTTCTGGCCTTTGTTCAACCATCTGTCTAACACAATACCCCCTCCCCTGTCCTGCAGAGTTGCTCCAGCACTTTAAGTCTTTTTTGGTAAACCAGCATCTGCAGTTCCTTATTTCTATTATAGAGCGCCTCAACATGGACTTATTCTATTTTCTGATTGTGTTTTGCACTAAAGTCTTGTTTTCTTCACACAGTTTTTTTTTCATTTTCCTAACTTGCAGAATTTTATGTGTATTTTTATATATAATTCATGTTTTTGTGTGTTTGTCTGAGTCTAGGCGTCTTTGATGCTGCTGCAAACCATATTGGCAATGTACATGACCCCTTCTTGTACTTGTGCCTATAATAATAAAATTGGTTTAGTTTAGTTTAGTCCAGTTTAGTTTAGAGATACAGCACGGAAACAGGCCCTTCGGCCCACCGAGTCCGCGCCGACCAGCGATCCCCGCACACTAACACCACCCTGCACACACTATGGGGGCAATGTTTACATATATAACCAAGCCAAATAACCCACAAGCCAGTACCTCATTGGAGTGCGGGAGGAAAGCAAAGATCTCGGAGAAAGCCCACGCAGGTCACGGGGAGAACGTACAAACTCCGCACAGACAGCACAGCACGCACCCGTAGTCAGGTTCAAAGCCGTGACCTGCGCGGGTTTTTTCCGGGTGCTCCGGTTTCCTCCCACACTCCAAAGACGTGCAGGTTTGTAGGCTAATTGACTTCTGTAAATGGTAAATTGTCTCTAGTTTGTGTGGGACAGTGTTGGTGTGGGCGATCGCTGGTCGGCACGGATTCGGTGGGCCGAAGGGCCTGTTTCAACGCTGTATTTCTAGAGCAAGCTAATCTAAGCATCAATGATGACTGGAAGAGACAGTCTATGCGGTAGCAACGTATTTGCAAATCTAGCAACGTCAGTGTAGTCTCAGTTTTATATAGTCTGCTCTTTCACTCTCATTCACACACTAGTCATTGTAGCATCTAAGGCATTTCTGTTCTTACCACGTAATGACTGCCTGCTCCAACAATTAGAAGCATTTGACTCTGTAAAATATAGTCATAGCAATGAAATATGACCAAGGTGCCATTTATGATGAATCATTGCATCACTGTTCGCCATTTAAGTGTTTCGTCTAAACATTTACATTCACACGTTTAGTTTTGTTCAGATAGACACAAAATGCTGGAGAAACCCAGCGGGACAAGCAGAATCGCTGGATTGAAGGAACGGGTCGAGACCCTTCTTCAGACTGAGAGTCAGGGGAAACGTAGAAAAATAGGTGCAGGAGTAGGCCTTCGAGCCAGCACCGCCATTCAATATGATCGTGGCTGATCATCCAACTCAGTATCCCGTACCTGCCTTCTCTCCATACCCTCTGATCCCCTTAGCCACAAGGGCCACATCTAACTCCCTCTTAAATATAGCCAATGAACTGGCCTCAACTACCCTCTGTGGCAGAGAGTTCCAGAGACCCACCACTCTCTGTGTGAAAAAAGTATTTCTCATCTCGGTCTTAAAGGATTTCCCCCTTATCCTTAAGCTGTGACCCCTTGTCCTGGACTTCCCCAACATCGGGAACAATCTTCCTGCATCTAGCCTGTCCAACCCCTTAAGAATTGTGTAAGTTTCTATAAGATCCCCTCTCAATCTCCTAAATTCTAGAGAGTATAAACCGAGTCTATCCAGTCTTTCTTATTAAGAAAGTCCTGACATCCCAGGAATCAGTCTGGTGAACCTTCTCTGCACCCCCTCTATGGCAATAATGTCCTTCATCAGATTTGGAGACCAAAACTGTACGCAATACTCCAGGTGTGGTCTCACCAAGACCCTGTACAACTGAAGTAGAACCTCCCTGCTCCTATACTCAAATCCTTTTGCTATAATATGATCGTGGCTGATTATCTAAAATCTGTACCCCATTCCTGCTTTTTCCCCATATCCCTTGATTCCGTTAGCCTTAAGAGCTAAATCTAACTCCCTCTTGAAAACATCCAGTGAATCGGCCTTAATTACCTTCTGTGGCAGAGAATTCCACAGATTCACAACTCTCTGGGTGAAAATGTTTTTCTCAGTCCTAAATCTCAGTCCCAAATCGCCGACCCATTATTCTTACACTGTCGGTAGACAAAAATGCTGGAGAAACTCAGCGGGTGCAGCAGCATCTATGGAGCGAAGGAAATAGGCAACGTTTCGGGCCGAAACCCATCTTCAGACTCTGTGATCTTACACTGTGATCCCTGGTTCTGGACTCACCCAACATAGGGAACACTTTTCCTGCATCCAGCCTGTCCAATCCTTGAAGAATTTGATATGCTTCTATAAGATCCCCCCCCCACCCCCATCGTTCCAAATTCCAGTGAATACAAGCCCAGTCGACCCATTCTTTCATCATAATGCTGATGGAGAGGGAGGCACAGAGATCTGGAAGGGTGAGGCGTGAACATGAGAGAACAAAGGGGATGAGGTTCAAGGAAAATGTAGATCATAGTTAGCTCGAGGATTTTGTGACTATCTTTGGTGTAAACCAGCATCTGCAGTTCCCTTGTACACATTTAGCTTAGTTTAGTTGTGTTTGGCTTGGTTTTATTCAGTTTAGTTCAGTAGTTTAGTTTAGTTTGAGGTGCAGCGTGGATACAGGCCCTTCGGCCCACTGAGTCCATACTGACCAACCATCACCGTTCACATGTTCTATGTCCGCGACCTGGGTGTCATGGTAACACCAGTCATTGAAAGTAGACATGAAGGTGCAGCAGGCAGTGAAGAAAGCGACTGGTATGTTAGCTTTCATAGCAAAAGGATTTGAGTATAGGAGCAGGGAGGTTCTACTTCAGTTGTATAGGGTCTTGGTGAGGCCACACCTGGAGTATTGCGTACAGTTCTGGTCTCCAAATCTGAGGAAGGATATTATTGCCATAGAGGGAGTGCAGAGAAGGTTCACCAGACTGATTCCTGGGATGTCAGGACTGTCTTATGAACAAAGACTGGATAGACTCGGTTTATACTCTCTAGAATTTAGAAGATTGAGAGGGGATCTTATAGAAACTTACAAAATTCTTTAGGGGTTGGAAAGGCTAGATGCAGGAAGGTTGTTCCCGATGTTGGGGAGGTCCAGGACAAGGGGTCACAGCTTAAGGATAAGGGGGAAACCCTTTAGGACCGAGATGAGAAGGACCTTTTTCACACAGAGAGTGGTGGGTCTTTGGAACTTTCTGGCCTACTCCTGCACCTAATTTCTATGTTTCTATGTTTCTATGTTATCCCGGTTTCACATTCTACACAATAGGGGCATTTTACCAAAACCTGTTAATCTACAAACCTGCAAGTTTTTGGAGTGTGGTCAGAACCCGGATCTCCTGGAGATAACACAGAGGTCACAGGGAGAGTGTGCAAACTCCCTATTGACAGCACCCCTGGTCAGGATCGAACCCGTGTCTCTGGTGCTGTCATAGCAGCAACTCTACTGGTGTGCCACTAGTTTACTTAGTAGAGGTACAGTTGTTTGTGTGCTATCCAGTCACATATAAGGCTCCACGGGGTGGCAAGGAGGCAGAGCGACTGCCTTACAGTGCCAGAGGCCAGGGTTCGATCCCGGCTACGAATGCTGTCTGTACGGAGTTTGCACGTTCTCCCCGTGACCTGCGTGGGTTTTCTCCAAGATCTTCGGCTTACTCCCACACTCCAAAGACGCACAGGTTTGTGGGTCAATTGGCTCGGAATAAATGTAAAATTGTCCCTAGTGTGTGCAGGATAGTGTTAGTGTGCGGGGATCGCTGGTCGGCGCGGACTCGATGGGCCGAAGGGCCTGTTTCCACGCTGTATCTCTAAACAAACTAAAGTGAACACAGTCCAGCCGTCCACAGTGTACGGATAAAGGATAAAAGGCAGAATATTTACGGCACAATATAACATTGACGTCTGATAAAGTCCGAGAAAAGCATTCATAGCAAAAGGATTTGAGTGTAGGAGCAGGGAGGTTCTACTGCAGTTGTACAGGGTCTTAGTGAGACCCCACCTGGAGTATTGCGTACAGTTTTAGTCTCTTAATCTGAGGAAAGACATTCTTGCCACAGAGGGAGTACAGAGAAGGTTCACCAGGCTGATTCCTGGGATGGCAGGACTTTCATATGAGGAAAGACTGGATAGACTCGGCTTGTACTCGCTGGAATTTAGAAGATTGAGGGGGGATCTTATAGAAACTTACAAAATTCTTAAGAGGTTGGACAGGCTAGATGCTGGAAGATTGTTCCCGATGTTGGAGAAGTCACAGTTTAAGGATAAGGGGGAAGTCTTGTAGGACCGAGATGAGAAAAACATTTTTCACACAGAGAGTGGTGAATCTGTGGAATTCTCTGCCGCAGAAGGTAGTTGAGGCCAGTTCATTGGCTATATTTACGAGGGAGTTAGATGTGGCACTTGTGGCTAAAGGGATCAGGGGGTATGGAGAGAAGGCAGGTACGGGATACTGAGTTGGATGATCAGCCAGGATCATATTGAATGGCGGTGCAGGCTCGAAGGGCCGAATGGCCTACTCCTGCACCTATTGTCTATGTTTCTATGTTTCTATGTAAAGATGGTTCAATTGAGTCTCCAAGGAGGTAGATGGGAGGTCAGGACTGCAATTTTGACAGACATGATGTTCCCTTACTGATGAGTGAAGTGGAGGAATAATTGTAGAAACAAATGAACTGCAAGTGGAATCAGTAGTAAAGAAACCAAAATGCAATGCCAGCATTTATTTCGAGAAGACCTGTATACAAAAACAGGAATGTAATTCTGAGGATCTACAAGGCGCTGGTCAGGTCACCTTTGGAATATTGTGAGGAGTTTTAGGCACCATATCTGTGGAAGGATGTGCTGGCTGTGGTGAGAGTCCAGAGGAGGTGTAGAAGAATGATCCCAGGAATGAGTAGGTTAGCCCATGATGAGCGTTTAGAAACATAGAAACATAGAAATTAGGTGCAGGAGTAGGCCATTCGGCCCTTCGAGCCTGCACCGCCATTCAATATGATCATGGCTGATCATCCAACTCAGTATCCCGTACCTGCCTTCTCTCCATACCCTCTGATCCCCTTAGCCACAAGGGCCACATCTAACTCCCTCTTAAATATAGCCAATGAACTGGCCTCAACTACCCTCTGTGGCAGAGAGTTCCAGAGACCCACCACTCTCTGTGTGAAAAAAGTCCTTCTCATCTCGGTCCTAAAGGATTTCCCCCTTATCCTTAAGCTGTGACCCCTTGTCCTGGACCTCCCCAACATTGGGAACAATCTTCCTGCGTCTAGCCTGTCCAACCCCTTAAGAATTGTGTAAGTTTCTATAAGATCCCCTCTCAATCTACTAAATTCTAGAGAGTATAAACCGAGTCTATCCAGTCTTTCTTCATAAGACAGTCCTGACATCCCAGGAATCAATCTGGTGAACCTTCTCTGCACTCCCTCTATGGCAATAATGTCCTTCCTCAGATTTGGAGACCAGAACTGTACGCAATACTCCAGGTGTGGTCTCACCAAGACCCTATACAAATGAATAGAACCTCCCTGCTCCTATACTCAAATCCTTTTGCTATGAAAGCTAACATATCATTCGCTTTCTTCACTGCCTGCTGTACCTGCATGCCTACTTTCAATGACTGGTGTACCATGACACCCAGGTCGCGCTGCATCTCCCCTTTTCCTAATCGGCCACCATTTAGATAATAGTCTGCTTTCCTTTTTTTGCAGTTGTTTGACGGCACTGGGCCTGTACTCGCTGGAGTTTAGAAGGATGCAGGGGGAAACTCATTGAAACGTACAGAGTAGTGAGAGGCTTGGATAGAGCGGATGTGGAGAGGATGTTTCCACTAGTGGGAGAGTCTAGGACTAGAGATCATAACCTCAGAATTAAAGGACGTTCTTTTAGGAAGGAGATGAGGAGGAATTTATTTCGGCAGAGGGTGGGTGCATCTGTGGAATTCATTGCCACAGAAGGATGACTGTGGAGCCATTGTGGAGGATATACTTAAGGCAGAGAGATAGATTTTGGACTAATACACCTGTCAGGGGTTATGGGGAGAAGGCAGGAGTATGGAGTCCGGCGGGAAATATAGATCAGCAATGATTGATTGGCGGAGTAGACTTGATGGGCCGAATGGCCTAATTCTTCTCTTATCATGCATGAACGTATGGACCACAGATGCTGGTTTTATACCAAAGATAGACACAAAGTGCAGGAGTAAAGGGGGGTTTGAGAGAGAGTTAGATAGAGCTCTAGGGGCTAGTGGAGTCAAGGGATATGGGGAGAAGGCAGGCACGGGTTATTGATAGGGGACGATCAGCCATGATCACAATGAATGGCGGTGCTGGCTCGAAGGGCCGAATGGCCTCCTCCTGCACCTATTTTCTCTGTTTCTATGTTTCTATGTCAGTCAGTGGGTCAGGCAGCATCTCTGGAGAGAAATGATAGGTGACGTTTTGGGTCGAGACCCCTCTGCAGACTCGAACTGACCCGAAACGTCACCTCATCCTTTTCCTCCAGAGATTCTGCCTGACCCGCCAACAATCTTTGCAGGAGTTGATCAGCACACAATTTTAATGGGACTTATAGAGCCACAAGAGCCTGCAGACACTGAAATTGTGAGCAAAACACAAAGTGCTGGAGTAAATGAGTGGGTCGGGCACCATCTGCGGAGGCAGTGGATAGGTAACGTTTCGGATCGGGACCCTTCAACACCAAATAGATCGGGACCCTTCTTCAACACCAAATTGCTTCCCCTCATGCAGGTACAGCAGGCAGTAAAGAAAGCGAATGGGATGTTGACCTTTATAACAAGAGGAGTCGAGTATAGGAGCAAAGAGGTCCTTTTGCAGTTGTACAGAGCCCTAGTGAGACCACACCTGGAGTATTGTGTACAGTTTTGGTCCCCTAATTTGAGTAAGGACATTCTTGCTATTGAGGGAGTGCAGCGTAGGTTTACAAGGTTAATTCCCGGGAGGGCGGGACTGTCATATGCTGAGATAATGGAGCGGCTGGGCTTGTACACTCTGGAGTTTAGAAGGATGAGAGGGGATCTTATTGAAACATATAACATTGTTAAGGATTTGGACACGCTAGAGGCAGGAAACATGTTCCCGATGTTGGGGGAGTCCAGAACCAGGGGCCACAGTTTAAGAATAAAGGGTAAACCATTCAGAACGGAGACGAGGAAACACTTTTTCTCACAGAGAGTTGTGAGTCTGTGGAATTCTCTGCCTCAGAGGGCGGTGGAGGCCGGTTCTCTGGATACTTTCAAGGGAGAGCTAGATAGGGCTCTTAAAGATAGCGGAGTCAGGGGATATGGGGAGAAGGCAGGAACGGGGTACTGATTGGGGATGAGCAGCCATGATCACATTAAATAGCGGTGCTAGCTCGAAGGGCCGAATGGCCTCCTCCTGTACCTTTTGTCTATTGTCTCATATTTTTCATTGATGTTACATTCCCAACGAATTCTGAACTCAAAATACAAAGGTATTATCAACAGAAATGAACACTGCATTTTGCATCAGTGCCAAGATGTTTCATAAATCCTAAGAGCAGAATTGGCCCATCAAATGTACTCCGCCATTCGATCATGACTGATTCACCACCCTCTGACTAAAGAAATTCCTCCCTGTCTCCTTTCTAAAGGTACGTTTTTTAATTCTTGGGATATGACCACTGGTCTTCGACTCTCCCACTAGTGGAAACAACATGAGCAACACTATGACACAAAGTCTCAGGTATTCCAAATGTTGGGCGAGTACAGAACCAGGGGCCACAGTCTTAAAATAAAGGGGAGGTCATTTAAGACTGAGGTGAGAAAAAACTTTTTCACCCAGAGGGTTGTGAATTTATGGAATTCCCTGCCACAGAGGGCAGTGGAGGCCAAGTCACTGGATGGATTTAAGAGAGAGTTAGATAGAGCTCTAGGGGCTGGTGGTGTCAAGGGATATGGGGAGAAGGCAGGCACGGGTTATTGATAGGGGATGATCAGCCATGATCGCAATGAATGGCGGTGCTGGCTCGAATGCAGGAAGATTGTTCCCGATGTTGGGGGAGTCCAGAACAAGGGGTCACAGTCTAAGGATAAGGGGGAATTCCTTTAGGACCGAGATGAGGAAAACATTCTTTACACAGTTTGTGAAGAATTCTCTGCCACAGAGGGTAGTTGAGGCCAGTTCATTGGCTATATTCAAGAGGGAGTTGGATGTGGCTCTTGTGGCTAAAGGGATCAGGGGGTATGGAGAGAAGGCAGGTACGGGATACTGAGTTGGATGATCAGCCATGATCATATTGAATGGCGGTGCAGGCTCGAAGGGCCGAATGGCCTCCTCCTGCACTTATTTTCTATGTTTCTATGTGTATTGCAGATCTAATCAGAAGCAATTGTGGAGGGAAGTGGGCAGATGTGTTGGGACTATCCCTCTAATCTGCCCATTCCGCCCACACACGCTCTGCCAGACCCGCTGAGTTACTCCAGCACTTTGTGTTTTGCTCAACTTTTTAAGTGTATCGCTGCTGGCAAATTCATTTCACTGCACCTTCAGGTGTATGTGACGAGTAAAATTGACGTTGACTTTGACTTTAGATCAGATTGAGGGAGTTTCGTGAATATAGCTGGTAGAGAGAGAGTTGAGGGGATGGGATGAAGCGTGGGCAAGTGATGCCAACACCAATTCCTTTTGCCTACACATAATCCTCATCCCTCCATTCCCTGTAGACGCATGTGCCTATCAAAATACATTTTTATTTTAGCTTACTTTTGAGATACAGCGCAGAAACAGGCCCTTCGGCCCACCGAGTCCGTGCTGGCCAGCGATCCCCGTACACTAGCACTATCCTACACACCCGAGCAGCAGGGTGGAGCAGAGGTAAAGTTGCTGCCTCACAGCGCCGGAGACCCAGGTTCGATCCCGACTACGGGTGCTGTCTGTACGGAGTTTGCACGTTCTCCCTGTGACCGCGTGGGATTTCTCCGAGATCTTCGGTTTCCTCCCGCACTCCAAAGACGTACAGGTTTGTAGGTTAATTGGCTTGGTATTTTAAAAAATAGTCAAAATTGTCCCTGGTGTGTGTGGGATAGTGTTAATGCGCGATGATCGCTGGTCGGTGCGGACTCGGTGGGCCGAAGGGCCTGTTTCTGCGTTGTATCTCTGGAATCCTGAGCAAATGCTGGAGTAACTCAGCGGGTCAGGAAGCCTCTGTGGAGGGAATGGACAGATTGGAAGGATAGGATCAAGATAAGACCTTGTCATGTGGACCGAGGTGTAGTGAGAAGCTTTCGAAGTTTTAGAAGCTTCGAAAAGCATCTAAAAGTTCACCAAGCTTTGGTGAACAAAGAACAAAGACTGCATAGACTCGGTTTATACTCTATAGAATTTAGGAGATTGAGAGGGGATCTTATAGAAACTTACAAAATTCTTAAGGGGTTGGACAGGCTAGATGCAGGAAGATTGTTCCCGATGTTGGGGAGGTCCAGGACAAGGGGTCACAGCTTAAGGATAAGGGGGAATTCCTTTAGGACCGAGATGAGAAGGACTTTTTTCACACAGAGAGTGGTGGGTCTCTGGAACTCTCTGCCACAGAGGGTAGTTGAGGCCAGTTCATTGGCTATATTTAAGAGGGAGTTAGATGTGGCCCTTGTGGCTAAGGGGATCAGAGGGTATGGAGAGAAGGCAGGTACGGGATACTGAGTTGGATGATCAGCCATGATCATATTGAATGGCGGTGCAGGCTCGAAGGGCCGAATGGCCTACTCCTGCACCTAATTTCTATGTTTCTATGTTTCTATGTTTCTATGTGTATATAGGATGTTGGTGAGGCCACATTTAGTGTTCAGTTCAGGGCACCATGTTATTGGAAAGAAGTTATGCAGTTGGAAAGGGTACAGAGAAGATTTACGAGGATGTTGCCAGGACTTGAGGGTGTGAGCTACAGGGAGAGGTAGAGTAGGCTGGGTCTCTATTCCATGGAGCGCAGGAGGATGAGGGGAGATCTTATAGAGGCGTATAAAATCATGAGAGGAATAGATCGGGTAGATGCACAGAGTCTCTTGCCCAGAGTAGAGCAATCGAGGACCAGAGGACACAGGTTTAAGGTGAAGGGGGAAACATTTTATAGGAACCTGAGTGGTATTTTTTTCCCACAGAGGGTGTTGGGTGAATGGAACGAGCTGCCGGAGGAGGTAGTCGAGGCTGGGACTATCGCAGCGTTTAAGAAGCAACTAGACGGGTACATGGATAGGACAGGTTTGGAGCGATATGGACCAAGCGTAGGCAGGTGGGACTAGTTGGGGCGGCACGGTGGCGCAGCGGTATAGATGCTGCCTTAAGCCCCTGTCCCACTTTCCCGAGATACT
>OY740786.1:3863992-4013992 GCA_963514005.1 Raja brachyura
AGTGGGTGAGTGGGTGAGTGGGTGTGAGAGAGTGGGTGAGTGGGTGTGAGTGAGTGGGTGGGTGAGTGCGTGAATGAGTGAGTGAGTGAGTGAGTGAGTGAGTGAGTGAGTGAGTGAGTGAGTGAGTGAGAGAGTGGGTGAGTGGGTGAGTGGGTGAGTGAAAGTGAGTGAGTGGGTGAGTGGGTGAGTGGGTGAGTGGGTGAGTGAGTGAGTGAGTGAGTGACTACTGGAGGAACTCAGCGGGCAGGCAGCGTCTGTGGACAGGGGAATGGGCGGACTGGCGATGTCCAGGGTCGGGGTCCCTTCTCCAGAACTCAATCGATTCCGTCTCCCTTTCCAAACTGAAGTTTGAGTCCCCTTTGAGTGGAAACAAGGACTGCAGATGGCGTTAGACTGTGACAGACTTATACAGTGAGCTGCAAACCTGGCAGATCTGAAGAAGAGTTAAGGCCCGAATAACGTCGCCTATCTCCTTCGCTCCATAGATGCTGCTGCACCCGCTGAGTTTCTCCAGCATTTTGTGTAACCCTCGATTTTCCAGCATCTGCAGTTCCTTCTTTAACAACCTGGCAGTCACGGTGGCACAGCGGTAAGAGTTGCTTCCTTACAGCAAAATGCAGCGCCAGAGACCCGGGTTCGATCCCGACTATGGGTGCTGTCTGGAGTTTGTACATTCTGGGTTTCTTCCGAGAACTTCGGTTTCCTCCCACACTGCAAAGACCTACAGGTTTGTGGGTCTCCAAAGAGACCCATAATTGTTTTTTTTTCAAAAACCTCCTTGGCTTTAAAAAATAAATTTAAAAAATGTAAAATTGTCCAATTTTATGCAGAGTACTACAAAATTCAGATGGTTCAGAAGGTACATCTTTGGAAGGTAGACAAAAATGCTGGAGAAACTCTGCGGGGTGAGGCAGCATCTGTGGAGCCATGGAATAGGTGACATTTCGGGTCTTCAGACCCTTCCTTCTTCAGACCGATCCTTTCTGAGAGAGCTGAGAAGACGAGAGAGAGAAGGGGGGGGGGGGGGGGGGGGGGGGGGGGGGCGCATTGCAAAATGTAAAACATAATAATTTGCAAACGTGAAATAAATGTTGCCCGATGGATATCGCAACATATCCACTCCTGAATCTCAAACTGCCGACGACGCCGTATTTGGGGAACGAGGGCACAGGGAAATGCAGATGTCGGAAATCTTGAACAAAAACACAGAGTGCTGGAGGAACTCAGCGGGTCAGGCAACATCTGTGGAGAAGGGTTTGGCCCGAAATGTTGTATATTTCCTTCGCTCCATAGATGCTGCCTCACCCGCTGAGTTTCTCCAGCATTTTTGTCCCCCCCCCCCCCACCACCCGTAATGGGATAGTGTGGTGACACACAGCTGTAAAAGCAGCTGCCTCACAGCACCAGAGACCCGGGTTTGATCCTGATCTCGGCTGTGACCGCCCCCCCCACCTCTGTGACCGCGTGGGTCTCCTCCCGCTGCGCCGGGTTCTGGGTTAATTGGCCATCTGTGAATAGTCAATAGACAATAGGTGCAGGAAACATAGAGACATAGAACATAGAAACATAGAATTTAGGTGCAGGAGTAGGCCATTCGGCCCTTCGAGCCCGCACCGCCATTCAATGTGATCATGGCTGATCATCCAACTCAGTATCCCGTACCTGCCTTCTCTCCATACCCTCTGATCCCCTTAGCCACAAGGGCCACATCTAACTCCCTCCTAAATATAGCCAATGAACTGGCCTCAACTACCCTCTGTGACAGAGAGTTCCAGAGACCCACCACTCTCTGTGTGAAAAAAAGTCGTTCTCATCTCAGTCCTAAAGGATTTCCCCCTTATCCTTTAGCTGTGACCCCTTGTCCTGGACCTCCCCAACATCGGGAACAATCTTCCTGCATCTAGCCTGTCCAACCCCTTAACAATTTAAAGGCCATTCGGCCCTTCGAGCCAGCACCGCCATTCAATGTGATCATGACTGAACATCCCCAATCAGTACCCCGTTCCTGCCCTTCTCCCCATATCCCCTGACTCTGCTATCTTTAAGAGCCCTATCTAGCTCTCTGTTGAAAGCATCCAGAGAACTGGCCTCCACCGCCCTCTGAGGCAGAGAATTCCACAGACTCACCACTCTCTGTGAGAAAAAGTGTTTCCTCGCCGCTGCTGTGCAGGGAGTAGATGGGAAAGTAGGATAAACCCACATTTAAAAGATTCTCCAGCTTTTTGTGTAACCCCCTAACATAGAACTAGTGTGGGTACACAAAAAGCTGGGGAAACTCAGCGGGTGCAGCAGCATCTAAGGAGCGAAGGAGATAGGCGACGTTTCGGGCCGAAACTCTTCTTCAGGCTAGTGTGGACGGGTGATCAATGAAATGCGAGGATTCTGTAGCTTCCTGTGTAGTCTACACTTTAAACGCGAGAGAGACCAAAAGTCAGACACAGAGTGCTGGTGTAACTCAGTGGGACAGGCAGCATCTCTGGAGAAAAATAGGAACAGGTGACATTTCGGGTCGGGACCCTTCTCCTGTCCATTCCCTCCACAGATGCAGTCTGACCCGCTGTCTGTTCCTCCAGCACTTTGTCATTCAGTTTCCTGTGTCCTTTATCATCGATACCTTTTTGCATATCTTTCATTCATTGTTCTTTATCTCTCCACATCACCGTCTATATCTCTCGTTTCCCTGATCCCTGACCAGTCTGAAGAAGGGTCTCGACCCGAGACGTCGCCTATCTCCTTCGCTCCTTAGATGCTGCTGCACCCGCTGGGTTTCTCCAGCTTTTTGTGTAACCCTCGATTCTCCAGCATCTGCAGTTCCTTCTTTAACAAACAGTATGAGAAAGCATTCCGATTGTGACTGAAGAAGGGTCTCGACCCGAAACATCACCCATTCATTCCTTCGCTCCAGAGATGCTGCCTCACCCGCTGAGTTTCCCCTTGGCATTTTTTTTTGTCCACCTTCGATTTCTTTTTCACCAGCATCTGCAGTTCCCTCTTAAACAACTGACTGTGACTTGTTCATATCAATTTATCAGCAAGAAATCCATGCAGCTTCTTCTGTTGTGTTAGGAAGGAACTGCAGATGCTGGTTTGCACTGAAGATAGACACACACACACACACAGACACACACAGACACACACACACACACACACAGACACACAAACAGACACACAGACACACACACAGACACACACACACACAGACACACACACAGACACACACACAGACACACACACAGACACACACACAGACACACACACACACACACACACACAGACACACACACACACACAGACACACACACAGACACACACACAGACACACACACACACACAGACACACACACACACAGACAATAACACACACACACACACACAAGCTGGAGCAACTCAGCGAGGGGCAGGCAGCATTTCTGGAGAGAAGGAATGGATGGGCCATACTTCATAGAGGCATAGAAACATAGAAATTAGGTGCAGGAGTAGGCCATTCGGCCCTTCGAGCCCGCACCGCCATTCAATATGATCACGGCTGATCATCCAACTCAGTATCCCGTACCTGCCTTCTCTCCATACCCTCTGATCCCCTCAGCCACAAGGGCCACATCTAACTCCCTCTTAAATATAGCCAATGAACTGGCCTCAACTACCCTCTGTGGCAGAGAGTTCCAGAGACCCACCACTCTCTCTGTGTGTGAACAAAAGTCCTTCTCACCTCGGTCCTAAAGGATTTCCCCCCTTATCCTTAAGTCGGCTCCCGACCTTTCTCCCCAGCTCCAACTTATTTCGTTACTTGTTTTGGCCACATGTGTCCCAAATAACAAAAAAATCAACAATCCTAAACCGCGGATGGTCAACGAGAGTACATTCCAGTGAGCGGCGGAGGTGGGGGGGTCGAGATAGCTTTAAGATGCATTTCTGTTTGGTTTGATAACACTCAATTGAGATTTAAGTCTGGCATAGGTTGTTCAGGAGACAGAGACAAGCGAAATCATGGAACAAGCCAACACACATGCAGCAAATAAGACAGACGGGGAAAGCTGAGAATAATTAGAAAACGTGTTACCTGGTTCGGAGGCAGATTCGATGGAGAGAGTGTAGTGTGTGTGTGGGGTGTGTTTGTGGGGTGGGTGAGAACTGAAATCCTCGCTTTTTTTTCCCCTTCTCACATCTCTGGCGTCTGTCCCTAAAAGTCTCAAGTCTTTGACTCCGAGACCCCATATAGCACCGAAGGAAGGCGGACTTCTCCGCCCGTTGATCCCATCCCACCGACTGGTCATCAGAGGAGGGGAGACGCCAAGAGCATTTCTTCACTCACTCACTCACTCACTGGGCTCGGAATCTCGCCCCATATTAGGAAGGTTGCGCTCATTAGGAAGACATTCCCGACTTCAGGGATAGGGAGATTTGGGCCGGCGTTAATTCGGTGCCTCGTTTTTTTTTTCAACACCGCTTACAGGAAACTCAAAACGGCAAAGGAAATTGATCCAAAGGGGAATTCAGGGCGTTTCCTAACACGGCGCCTACAAGCCTTTCCCCCCTTCATTGTTACTGGCGATTCGGGAGATCACATCTGCAATCCAATGCAAACGGGCTTGGCCCCGTTATCCTAGGTCTAACAGGCCCTTCGGCCCGACTTGCCCACACTGGCCCACATCTACACTAGTCCCACCTACCCGCATTTGACCCCATAGCCCTCCAAACCTGCCCAGTCTAAATAACGTCAAGTTGGGAAAAGGGGAAGTACAGCGGGATCTGGGGGGGGGGGGGGGGTCCTTGTTCACCAGTCTATGAAAGTAAGCATGCAGGTACAGCAGGCAGTGAAGACATTCTTGCCATAGAGGGGGTACAGAGAAGATTCACCAGACTGATTCCTGGGATGTCAGGACTTCCATATGAAGAAAGACTGGATAGACTCGGCTTGTACCTGTTGGAATTTAGAAGATTGAGGGGGGATCTAATAGAAACTTACAAAATTCTTAAGGGGTTGGACAAGCTAGATGCTGGAAGATTGTTCCCGATGTTGGGGAGGTCCTGGACAAGGCGTCACAGTTTAAGGATAAGGAGGAATTCCTTTAGGACCAAGATGAGGAAAACATTCTTTACACAGAGAGTGGTGAGTCTCTGGAATTCTCTGCCATAGAAGGTAGTTGAGGCCAGTTCATTGGCTATATTTAAGAGGGCGTTAGATGTGGCACTTGTGACTAAAGGGATCGGGAGTATGGAGAGAAGGCAGGTACGGGATACTGAGTTGGATGATCAGCCATGATCACATTGAATGGCGGTGCAGGCTCGAAGGGCCGAATGGCCTACTCCTGCACCTATTTTTCTATGTTTCTATGTTTCTAAAGCGAATGGCATGCTGGCCTTTATAAGAAGAGGAATCGAGTATAGGTGCAAATAGGTCCTTCTGCAGGGTTACACAAAATGCTGGAGAAACTCAGCGGGTGCAGCAGCATCTAAGGAGCGAAGGAGATAGGCGACGTTTCGGGTCGAGACCCTTCTTTAACAATAGGTCCTTCTGCAGTTGTACTAGTGAGACCACACCTGGAGTATTGTGTGCAGTTATGGTCCCCTAATATGAGTAAGGACATTCTTGCTATTGAGGGAGTGCAGCGTAGGTTTAGAAGGGACTATCATATGTTGAGAGAATGGAGCGGCTGGGCTTGTACACTCTGGAGTTTAGAAGGATGAGAGGGGATCTCATTGAAACATATAAGATTGTTAATGGTTTGGACACGCTAGAGGCAGGAAACATGTTCCCGATGTTAGAGGGCTATGGGGTCAGAATTTTCTCAATTCTGTTAACCCTGGCTGCCTCCTCCCCTTCCTACCTCTCCCTCAGCCCTCGGGCCCTGGCATTCCTTCTCTCTCTATCTCTCCCCCACCCAAGTCGCACTAGCTTCTCATTTTCACACTACAAACAGCTTACAATGGCCTGTTTCCTTTATCATCGATACTTTTTTGCATATCTTTCATTCATTGTTCTTTATCTCTCCACATCACCGTCTATATCTCTCGTTTCCCTGATCCCTGACCAGTCTGAAGAAGGGTCTCGACCCGAAACGTCGCCTATCTCCTTCGCTCCTTAGATGCTGCTGCACCCGCTGAGTTGCTCCAGCTTTTTGTGTAACCCAACGTGTTCCCGATGTTGGGGGAGTCCAGAACCAGGGGCCACAGTTTAAGAATAAGGGGTAAGCCATTTAGAATGGAGACGAGGAAACACTTTTTCTCACAGAGAGTGGTGAGTCTGTGGAATTCTCTGCCTCAGAGGGCGGTGGAGGCAGGTTCTCTCATTTCATTCAAGAGAGAGCTAGATAGGGCTCTTAAAAATAGCGGAGTCAGGGGATATGGGGAGAAGACAGGAACGGGGCACTGATTGGGGATGATCAGCCATGATCACATTGAATGGCGGTGCTGGCTTGAAGGGCTGAATGGCCTACTCCTGCACCTATTGTCTACTGTCTATCCGTGTACCTGTCCAATTGTCTCTTAAATGTTATGATTGTCCCTGCCTCAACTACCCCCTCCAGCAGCTCTTCCATGTACCCTTTATGGGTATACCCTGTAAGAAACAACACTCTGTATGGATCCATACCCTGTATGGAACAAGCTCCTCTGGCAGCCTGTTCCACTGTTTATAACAAGATGAATCAAATATAGGAGCAAAGAGGTCCTTCTGCAGTTGTACATAGACCTAGTGAGAGTATTGTGGGAACGTTTTTCCTGCATCTAGCTTGTCCAGTCCGTTTATAATTTTAAATGTTCCTATAACATTCCCCCCTCACCCTTCTAAACTCCAGTGAATACAAGCCTAGTCTTTTCAATCTTTCCTCATGTGACAGTCCCGCCATCCCAGGGATCAATGTCGTGAACCTTCGCTGCACTGCCTCAATCACAAGGATGTCCTTCCTCAAATTAGGGGACCAAAATTGTACACAATACTCCAGGTGTGGTCTCACCAGAGCCCTATACAACTGCAGAAGAACCTCTTTACACCTGTACTGAAATCCTCTTGTTATGAAGGCCAACCTTCCATGAGCTTTCTTCACTGCCTGCTGTACCTGCACACCAACTTTCAGTGACCGGTGTACAAGGACACCCAGGTCTTGCTGTACCTCCCCCTTACCTAATCTAACCCCATTGAGATAATAATCTGCCCCCTTGTTTTTTGCCGCCAAAGTGGCTAACCTCACATTTATCTATATTATACTGCATCTGGCACGCATCTGCCTATTCACATTCCAAAGACATACTAATTGGCTTGGTAAAAATTGGAAATCATGTCTAGTGTGCAGGAGTGTGTTAGTGTGCGGGGATCGCTGGTCGGCACGGAGTCGGTGGGCCAAAAGTCCTGTTTGCACGCCATAACTAAACCCTTCATCTGTAAACTAAACTAAACTAAACGACCCTACTGTACGGAAGGGCCCTTTAGTGGGTGGCACAGCGGTAGAGTTGCTGCCTCACGGCGCCAGAGATCCGAGTTCCATCCTGACCTCAGGTGCTGTCTGTGTGGAGTTTGCACGTTCTCCCTGTGACCACGTGGGTTTCCTCCGGCGGCTCCAGTTTCCTCCCACATTCCAGAGACATGCTGGGGTTTGTAGATTAAGTGGCCTTTGTAGATTAAACGCCCCCTTGTGCGTAGGTTGCGAGATTGCGATGGCATAGATCTAGCGTATGGGTGACCAATGGTCGGCATACACTCGGTGGGTCGAAGGTAGACACGGAATGCTGGAGTCACTCAGCGGGACAGGCAGCATCTCTGGAGAGAAGGAATGGGCGACGTTTCGGGTCGAGACCCTTCTTCAGACTGATGTCATTGGAGGGAGACAGTGAGACTAGTGGGAGAGTGTTAAAGAAGGAACTGCAGATGCTGGAGAATCGAGGGTTACACAAAAAGCTGGAGAAACTCAGCGGGTGCAGCAGCATCTAAGGAGCGAAGGAGATAGGCGACGTTTCGGGTCCAGACCCTTCTTCAGACTGGTCAGGGATCAGGGAAACGAGAGATATAGACGGTGATGTGGAGAGATAAAGAACAATGAATGAAAGATATGCAAAAAAGTATCGATGATAAAGGAAACAGGCCATTGTAAGCTGTTTGTAGTGTGAAAATGAGACTTGGGTGCGGGAGAGATAGAGAGAGAAGGAATGTCAGGGCCCGAGGGCTGAGGGAGAGGTGGGAAGGGGAGGAGGCAGCCTGGGTTAACAGAATTGAGAAAATTCAATGTTTAAGCCCAGAGGATGCAGACTCCCCAAGTGGAATATGAGGTGCTGTTCCTCCAACTTGCAGTGTTGCTCACTCTGGCCGTGGAGGAGGCCCAGGACCGAGAGGTCGGATACGGAATGGGAGGGGGAGTTGAAGTGCTGAGCCACCGGGAGGTCGGGTTGGTTATTGCGGACCGAGCGGAGGTGTTCGGCGAAACGATCGCCCAGCCTCCGCTTGGTCTCACCGATGTAGATCAGCTGGCATCTGGAGCAACGGATGCAGTAGATGGCGAAACGGTATCGAGTAGTGGGAGAACTGGGATGGGATAGTCCCCAGGGGAGGGGATGGAGAGAGAAAGCAAGGGCTACTTGAAGTTAGTAATGTCAATGTTCATACCGTCTGCATCGTGGAGACTGTGGGCCCGGTGCTGAGCCTGGGACTCAGGTAAAAGTCAAAGGGCCTGGTATCACAACGTATCTCTATACTCTAAGCTCTAAAGTCTGATAACAGAGGGGAAGGGGCTGTTCCTGAGTCTGGTGGTGCGCGCTTTCAAGCTTCTGTACCTTCTGCCCGATGGGAATAGACAATAGACAATAGGTGCAGGAGTAGGCCATTCGGCCCTTCGAGCCAGCACCGAGATGTTCGGTTTCCACCCACTCGCCAAAGACATAGAGATTTGTAGGTTTATTGGCCTGGTATAAATGTAAATTGTCCTTAGTGTGCGTAGGATAGTGTTAGTGTGCGGGGATCGCTGGTCGGCGCGGACTCGGTGGGCTGACGTGGCTGTTTTCACATTGCATATGTACACTAAACTAAACTGAACTGAACTGAACTAAACTAAGAGGGTGTGGTGATGCTATTGTATTATATGAGATCCAAAGAGGGAACAGCAGGGCAGAGGTTGGGATGTTTTTATGAGTTTCGCGATAAAATATCTGCCTTTGTCTAGGCAAATAATTGCTTTCACAGAGGGCGGTGAACCTCTGACACTCGCTATTCCAAGAAGGATATAGAGACAGAGATCGTCAGAAGGATTTCATCAGTTCATAAGACACAGGAGCAGAATAAGGCCATTCGGCCCATCAAGTCTGCTCCGCCATTCAATCATGGCTGATCTTTTTCTCTCTCAACCTTATTTTCCTGCCTTCTCCTCTAAGCCCCTGACCCCAATCTGTCAATTTCTGCCTTAAAAATACCCATTGACTTGGCCTCCGCAGCCATCAGTGGCAATGAATTCCACAGATTCACCACCCTCTGACTAAAGGCATTCCACCTCATCTCTTTTCTAAAGGTATGTCCTTGTAGTCCGAGGCTGTGGCCTCTTGCCCTAGACTCTCCCACTAGTGGAAACATCCTCTCCACATCCACTCTATCCGGGCCGTTCACTATTCTGTAAGTTTCAATGAGGGGACTCCTCATCCTTCTAAGCTCCAGCGAGTACAGGCCCACTGCCGTCAAATTTAGGGAGGATTTACTGTGGAGTTGAAACAGGTGGAGTTGGATAGAGCTCTTAAAGATAGCGGAGTCAGGGGATATGGGGAGAAGGCAGGAACGGGGTACTGATTGTGGATGATCAGCCACAATCACAGTGAATGGTGGTGCTGGCTCGAAGTGCCGAATGGCCTGCTCCTGCACCTATTGTCTATTTTCTATTGTCTATTGTCTATCGGGGGAATTGAGAGTTTGAGGTTCGCTGCAAGCCAGACGCAGCCATCGAGTCAGACAGCATGGAGACAGGCCCTTTGGCCCATCGCCTCATGCTGCCCAAGAATGCTTTATCCATTCACCCACATTTTGTTTCCAGATATACCGTGGAAACAGGCCCTTCAGCCCAGCAGGTCCATGCCGTCCAATGCGTACATCAGTTTAGTTTAGTTTAAAGATACAGCTCGAAAACAGGCCATTTGGCTCACCGAGTCCGCACTGATCAGTGATCTCCGCAAACCTACACATACTAGGGACAATGTTATATTCATGGTAAATGGTAGGGAATTGAAGAATACAGTTGAACAGAGGGATCTGGGAATAACCGTGCATAGTTCCTTGAAGGTGGAATCTCATATAGATAGGGTGGTAAAGAAAGCTTTTGGTATGCTAGCCTTTATAAATCAGAGCATTGAGTATAGAAGCTGGGATGTAATGTTAAAATTGTACAAGGCATTGGTGAGACCAAATCTGGAGTATGGTGTACAATTTTGGTCGCCCAATTATAGGAAGGATGTCAACAAAATAGAGAGGGTACAGAGGAGATTTACTAGAATGTTGCCTGGGTTTCAACAGCTAAGTTACAGAGATAGGTTGAATAAGTTAGGTCTTTATTCTCTGGAGCGCAGAAGGTTAAGGGGGGACTTGATAGAGGTCTTTAAAATGATGAGAGGGATAGACAGAGTTGACGTGGACAAGCTTTTCCCTTTGAGAATAGGGAAGATTCAAACAAGAGGACATGACTTTGGAATTAAGGGACGGAGGTTTAGGGGTAACACGAGGGGGAACTTCTTTACTCAGAGAGTGGTAGCGGTGTGGAATGAGCTTCCAGTGGAAGTGGTGGCGGCAGGTTCGTTGGTATCATTTAAAAATAAATTGGATAGGCATATGGATGAGAAGGGTATGGAGGGTTATGGTATGAGTGCAGGCAGGTGGGACTAAGGGAAAAAAGTTGTTCGGCACGGACTTGATGGGCCAAGATGGCCTGTTTCCGTGCTGTAATTGTTATATGGTTATATGGTTATTCATATTTAATTAACCAACAAACCTGCACATCTTTGGGATGCGGGAGGGAAACCGAAGATCTCTGAAAAAAAACCCCACGCAGGTCACAAGGAGAACGTACAAACTCCATACGGACAGCACCCGAAGTCAGGATCGAACCCGGGACTCTGGTGCTGTAAGCTCTACCGCTGCGCCACCGTGCCGCCCTTAGAGTGCCGACCAGTCCTATCCCGCACACTTGCGACAATTTACAGAAGCAAATTAACCCGCAAATTAACCCTAGACACGTCTTTAGAGAGTGGGAGGAAACCGGAGCACCAGGTGAAAAACCACTTGGTTCACTGGGAGAACATACAAACTCTGTATGGACAGCATCCATAGTCAGCATCGAATCTGGGTCTCTGGCGCTGAGAGGCAGCAACTCTACCGCTGCACCAATGTGCCACCCTAAGTTCATACAGTAAGTCATAGACAATAGACAATAGGTGCAGGAGTAGGCCATTCGGCCCTTCTAGCCAGCACCTTCATTCAATATGATCATGGCTGATCATCCCCAATCAGTACCCCGTTCCTGCCTTCTCCCCATACCCCCTGACTCCGCTATCTTTAAGAGCCCTATCTAGCTCTCTCTGGAAAGCATCCAGAGAGCCGGCCTCCACCGCCCTCTGAGGCAGAGAATTCCTCAGACTCACTGTTGTGTTAAAGAAGGAACTGCAGATGCTGGAGAATCGAGGGTTACACAAAAAGCTGGAGAAACTCAGCGGGTGCAGCAGCATCTAAGGAGCGAAGGAGATAGGCGACATTTCGGTCTGAAGAAGGGTCTCGACCCAAAACGTCACCTATCTCCTTCGCTCCTTAGATGCAGCTGCACTCGCTGAGTTTCTCCAGCCTTTTGTGTAATCCTCAGACTCACCACTCTCTGTGAGAAAAAGTGTTTCCTCGTCTCCGTTCTAAATGGCTGACTTAAATGCCTGGAAAAAAATGTTGAAAAGCAGAAATGATCCCACATTCTGTGGTGACATTACAGGGAGGATGGGAACACATACCTTGCCCAATCCTGTTAACGATCGACCAGAAGACAAACACTTCACTCTAATCAGACCACACTGATCCTCTCAACTTGCAGACAGACCGGTCTGTGGCAGCGACTGATGCATCAACACAGGACTTCAAAGCGATCGCATCCGTGGGGGAATTCCCGAGATGCTAAAAGGTGATGTAAGTTATTTCTGTCTTTCAATTGTTCTGCCTTTGAGCGGCACGGTGGAGCGGCGGTAGGGTTGCTGCCTCACAGCGCCGGAGACCCGGGTTCGATCCCGACTGCGGGTGCTGTCTGTACGGAGTTTGCACGTTCTGCCCGTGACCTGCGTGGGTTTTTCTCCGAGATCTTCGGTTTCCTCCCACACACTCCAAAGACGTAGGTTAATTGGCTTGGTATAAATGTGACATTGTCCCTAGGAGAGTAGTGCTAGTGTGCGGGGATCGCTGGTCGGCGCGGACTCGGGGGGCTGCTCTATCTCTAAACTAAACTGACCTTTATTTTTCCTTCTTTCTTCTTCACTTCCTCTCTTCTTTTTCTCTTTAACTTCCCTTCCCCTTCCCCCCCCCCCCCCCCTTTCACATCTCTTTCTCTTCTCGGTTCAGCTAATTACCAGGATTGGTCTGATTGTTTGAAACAGGCCCGTCGGCCCACCGAGTCCTCTCCGGCCAGCGATCACCCGCACGCACGGGACAATTTACGATTTACAGAAGCCAATTAATCCACAAACCCGCAGGGTCTTTAGAGTGCGGGAGGAAACCGGAGCACCCGGAGAGAACCCACGCAGGTCACGGGGAGAACGCGCAAACTCCGTACAGACAGCGCCCGCGGTCAGGATCGAACCCGGGTCTCTGGCACTGTGAGGCAGCAACTCTACCGCTGCGCCTCTACTACTAGCCCTCTGCCAACTATTAGTTCACTGGTCATACAGAACAATGCACCTGTCTGGGTGTAGACGTCACTTTATGTCATGTATGCCACTGTATGTCATGTTGTTACTTGCGGACGGAGCACCAAGGCAAATTCCTTGTATGTGAATACTTGGCCAATAAACCTACTTACTTACTTACCTAGACGCAAACAAAAACAGTTAAGATTCAGTAACCTGGACATCATTTACTGGTAGGTCGACAAAAGTGCTGGAGAAACTCAGCAGGTGAGGCAGCACCTATGGAGTAAAGGAAATAGGGAATGTTTCGGGCCAAAAACGTCACCTATCCATGTTCTCCACAGATGCTGCCTGACCCGCTGAGTTACTCCAGCACTCTGTGAAACGTCACCTAACCATGTTCTCCACAGACGCTGCCTGACCCGCTGAGTTACTCCAGCACTCTGTGAAACGTCACCTATCCATGTTCTCCACAGATGCTGCCTGACCCGCTGAGTTACTCCAGCACTCTGTGTCTATCTTTGGCGGAAACCAGCATCTGCAGTCTGAAGAAGGGTCTCAACCCGAAGCGTCACCTATTCCTTCGCTCCACAGATGCTGCCTCACCCGCTGAGTTTCTCCAGCACTTTTGTCTACCTTCAATTTTCCAGCATCTGCAATTCCTTCTTAAGGGGTCACAGTCCAAGGATAAGGGGGAATTCCTTTAGGACCGAGATGAGGAAAACACTCTTTACACAGAGAGTGGTGAGTCTCTGGAATTCTCTGCCACCGAAGGTAGTTGAGGCCAGTTCATTGGCTATATTTAAGAGGGCGTTAGATGTGGCACTTGTGGCTAAAGGGATCAGGGGGTATGGAGAGAAGGCAGGTACAGGATACTGAGTTGGATGATCAGCCATGATCACATTGAATGGCGGTGCAGGCTCGAAGGGCCGAATGGCCTACTCCTGCATCAATTGTTCTATGTTCTATGTTTCTATGTGAGCATTAACTGGTAAACGACTTTGATCTTTAATAAGTTTAAACCTCTCAGATTGTGTTATTCTTATAAAATTATTTTCACAGGCAAAGCTGTCCCATTATATTTGACGCAGGCACCAACACTTTAGTGTGAAGATAGACTCAAGAGTCAAGAGAGTTTTATCGTTATGTGCCCCAGATAGGACAATGAAATTCCTGCTTGCTGCAGCACAACACAATATGTAAACACAGTACATGATAAGCGAGAGAAAAAAAGTTCCGTGTGTGTATATACACATGCACACATACTCAAAAATAAACCAAATATGGCTCAATAATAATAATATTCTGTTGTAGTTCAGAGCTTATTTGTTGTCGAGCTTAATAGCCCGATGGCTGTGGGGAAGTAGCTATTCCTGAACCCGAACGTTAAGGGCCTGTCCCACCAGCATGCAACTCTATGCGATTAGCGCGACCTAACGTGGTCGCTTGAGCCGTCCGGCGTCGCGGGGCCGGTCCGACTTCGATCGCCGGAGCCGTGCGGAATTGTCCCGAGTTCGTCCCGACACCGCGCGGGGCTCCGAAAAACCGACTATGTTCAAAAATGCCGCGCGGCAACGGCTTGTCGGCTCGCAGTCGCCTCGACATTTACACACCGCCCCGACATCGTGCCTCCGTGAACCTATTTGTAAGTGCCTCCGTGACCCTCTATGTGTGTGTGCCTCTGTGCCCCTCTCTGTCCTGGCGAACTTACCTTTAAGACTTCGCTCCAAGTTCGCCTCACTTTGCGCCGCGTTGCGCCACTCACCCGACCTCCGCGCGGCCCCCGCTGCCGGTTTGGTCGCGCTTGCCGCATGCAGGCGCATGCTGGTGGGAACGGCCCTGTACAGGGGATCACCCGACCTCCGTGCGGCCCCCGCTTCTAGTTTGATCGCGTTCATCGCATGGAGTCGGATGCTGGTAGGATAGGCCCTTTACAGTTTTCAGGCTCCTGTACCTTCTTCCCGATGGCTGTGGTGAGATGAGTGTGTGGCCAGGATGGTGCGGGTCTTTGATGATGTTGGCTGCCTTTTTGAGGCAGCGACTGCGATAGATCCCTTCGATGGTGGGGAGGTCAGAGCCAGTGATGGGCTGGGCAGTGGTCACAACTTTCTGCAGTCTTTTCCGCTCCTGGACGTTCAAGTTGCCGAACCAGGCCACGATGCAACTGGTCAGCATGTTCTCTACTGTGCACCTGTAGAAGTTCAGGAGGACCCTCTTCGACATGCCGGCTCTCCGTAATCTTCTCAGGAAGTAGAAAAGTGGAAAGACTAAAGACACGGAAACGAGTACGGCGACTAGGGTGGGGGAGGGACGGAGAGAGAAGGGAGGCAAGGTTTACTTGTAATCAGAACAATCTATATTCATACCGCTGGGGTGTAAGCTGCCCAAGTGAAATATGAGGTGCTGTTCCTCCAATTTGTGTTGGGCCTTATATTACAAACCTGCACGTCTTTGGAATGTGGGTGGAAACAGGAGCACCCGGAGAAAACCCACGTGGTCACAGGGAGAATGTACAAAATCCGTACAGATCTCTTTGATCTGAAAATCTCGAAATATGACTAATTATGAATCATCTTGTCACAACCAGAGGGCAGCCCTGAACTACTATCTACCTCATTGGCGACCCTCGGACTATCCTTGATCAGACTTTGCTGGCTTTACCTTGCACTAAACGTTATTCCCTGATCATGTATCTGTACACTGTAAATGGCTTGATTGTAATCATGTATTGTCTTTCCGCTGACTGGATAGCACACAACAAAATCTTTTCACTGTACCCCGGTACACGTGACAATAAACCAAACTGAAATCTGGAAACAGGCCCTTCGGCCCACAGATTCCCTGCCGAACCGTTCACTAGTTCTATCCTACATTGGCGGCTTGGTGGCGCAGCGGTAGATTTGCTGCCTTACAGCGAATGCAGCGCTGGAGACCCGGGTTCGATCCCGACCACGGGTGCTGTCTGTACGGAGTCTGTACGTTCTCCCCGTGACCCGCGTGGGTTTTCTCCGAGATCTTCGGTTTCCTCCCACACTCCAAAGACATCCAGGTGTGTAGGTTAATTGGCTTGGTGTAAATGTAAAAATTGTCCCTAGTGGGCGTAGGATGGTGTTAGTGTGCGGGGATCGCTGGTCGGCGCGGACCCGGTGGGCCGAAGGGCCTGTTTCCGCGCTGTATCTCTAAACTAAACAAAAGGGCCTGTCCCACTTGCATGCGATTGCGTGCGTCTGGCGCGACCAAACGGAAGCGGAGTTCACGCAAAGTTCGCGCTAAGTACGCGCGTGACGTAATTTGCGTCATGCTCACCAATCAGCTGGGCAGGAGGTGGGCCGACTGAATTTGGACGTCGCACGGCGTCGGGCGGTGATGTCATCACGCAACGCCACGCCGGGAGGTGACATCATCGCGTAACGCCGCCAAGACGCTGCGTACGCCATCAAGACGCTGCGTACGACCGTAGATTTCGGCCACTGCAAGAATTTCAGAGCGCCTCACGATGTCGGGACCTGCCCCTCAGAACTCCACGCTTCTAAGTGGGACCGGCACCGCGCGGCAATTACGGTGCCCGTACGCTTCAAGCGACCACGAGGTCGCATAATTTGCGAGCCAAGGTCGCGTAAGTGGGACAGGCCCTTAAATCCTAGGGACAATTTACAGAAGCCAATTAACGTACAAACCTGTACGTCTTTGGAGTGTGGGGGGAAACCTGGAGCACCCGGAGAAAACCCACTCAGTTGCAGGGAGAACGAGCAAACTGCATACAGACAGCACCCGAGGTCAGGATTGAACCCAGATCTCTGCCGCTGCAAGGCAACAATAGCTTTTCACTGTACTAAACTAAACTGAACTGAACTGTGGATTATCAGAAACTACCCACCCCCAACCATGTAGTAAACTGAGGTTAGAACAACAACACACGAGGAAATGTAACATTCCAGAAGCAGAACCAGGAAATCCACATTATCAGATTCCTTATCTCGACCCGAAATAACTTCAGATAGCCCTTGCCTTCTCTTCCCATCCCCTCCCCCTCCCCTGACATCGGTCTGAAGAAGGGTCTCGACCCGAAACGTCTCCCATTCCTTCTCTCCAGAGACGCTGCCCGTCCCGCTGAGTTACTCCAGCATTTTGTGTTTATCTTGCGTTGGATTTTTGTGATGGTCTGGGCTGCATCCACAACTATCCGCAATGTCTCGCGGTCTTGGATGGGGCCGTTCCCAAACCACGCTGTGATGCATCCCGGTAAAATGTCCAACAGTGCGTTGTCGGGTCATTTCCGGCTGTTATCAGATTCCCTGTTCTGCTTGGCTGCATCCCACGCTTCCTTTGCAAACAGAAAAGGCAGGGAGAGGCCATTTGGCCCTTCGAGCCTGTTCCATCAGTTTAGTTTAGTTTCGGGATCCAGCGCGAAAACAGGCCCTTCGGCCCATCGAGTTCGCCCCGACCGGCGATCCCAGCACACCAACACTATCCCGCACTCGGGATAATTTACATTCAGGCCAGTTCATTGGCTATATTTAAGAGGGAGTTAGATGTGGCCCTTGTGGCTAAAGGGATCAGGGGGTATGGAGAGAAGGCAGGTACGAGAACACAGAAACATAGACAATAGGAGCAGAAGTAGGCTATTCGGCCCATCCAGTCTATTTCGCCATTGGGATACTGAGTTGGATGATCAGCCATGATCATATTGAATGGCGGTGCAGGCTCGAAGGGCCGAATGGCCTACTCCTGCACCGATTGTCTATGTTTCTATGTTTCTACACCAAGCCAATTAATCTGCAAACCTGTACGTCTTTGGAGTGTGGGAGGAAACCGAAGATCCCGGAGAAAGCCCACGCAGGTCACGGGGAGAACGTGCAAACTCTGCATAGATAGCACCTGTTATCGGGATCGAACCCGGATCTGTGGCGCAGTGAGGCAGCAATTCTACCGCTGCGCTTCCGTGCCTCCATAGTTGATCTTATTTTAACTCCATCGCAGCCTGCACTGGTTCGTGATTTTGTTAAGTATATTATTGTCATGCAGAACGAGTTGCAGTGAGAAGCTTCCACATTGTGTGTTCTCCAGTCAGTGGAAAGGCAGCACTTGATTAAACTCAAGCAGCATCTCTGGAGAGAAGGGTTGGGTGATGTTTTGGGTCGAGACATCTTCTTCAGACAAGGGTCTAGATCTGAAACGTCGCCCGTTCCTTCTCTCCAGAGCTGCTGCCTGGCCCGCTGACAATAGACAACAGGTGCAGGAGTAGGCCATTTGGCCCTTCGAGCCAGCACCGCCATTCAATGTGATCATGGCAATCTCATTGAAACATATAAGATTCTTTAAGGGTTTGGACACACTAGAGGCAGGAAACATGTTCCCGATGTTGGAAGAAGGGTCTCGACCCGAAACGTCGCCTATCTCCTTCGCTCCTTAGATGCTGCTGCACCCGCTGAGTTTCTCCAGCTTTTTGTGTAACCCTCGATTCTCCAGCATCTGCAGTTCCTTCTTTAACACTTCCCGATGTTGGGGGGGGAGTCCAGAACCAGGGGCCACACAGTTTAAGAATAAGGGGTAAGCCATTTCGGACGGAGACGAGGAAACACTTTTTCACACAGAGAGTGGTGAGTCTGTGGAATTCTCTGCCTCAGAGGGCGGTGGAGGCCGGTTCTCTGGATACTTTCAAGAGAGAGCTAGATAGGGCTGTTAAAGATAGCGGAGTCAGGGGATATGGGGAGAAGGCAGGAACGGGGGTTACTGATTGGGGATGGTCAGCCATGATCACATTGAATGGCGGTGCTGGCTCGAAGGGCCGAATGGCCTACTCCTGCACCTATTGTCTATTGTCTATTTACTTGCAGTTTGGTTCATATCTGTCATGTCTACCTTGAACAAATTTGGATTGTTTTCTTGGGAGCGTCAAAAGGCTGAGGGGGGACCTGATAGAAGAATATGAGAGGCTTTGATGGGGTAGACAGTCAGAACCTTTTCCCCAGGGTGGAGCTGAAAAAGACTATTGGGCCTTGCTTTAGTCAGAGGGACAAAGCTTAAAGGAGATGTTTTTACACAGAGGGTGGTGGGTGACTGGAACGGCTTGCCTTGGGCAGCCACAGTGGAGGCAGATACAGTAGTGGCATTTAAGCTGCTATCGCAGCAGTGGAGACCCAGGTTCGATCCTGACCTCGGGTGCTGTCTGTGTGGAGTTTAAACGCGCTCCCTGCAACTGTGTGTATTTCTTTCAGGGTGCTCCCGTTTCCTCAAAGATGTGCGGGTTTGTAGGTTAAGTGGCCCTCTGTAAAATTGCCCCGAATGTGTAAGAGGTCAGCTTAGTTTATTCTCACCTGTACCGAGGTACAGTGAAAAGTATTTGTTGCCTGCTATGCAGTCAACAGAAAGACTATACACGATTACAATCGATCCATTTACAGTGTATATGTACATGATAAGGGAATAACAATTAGTGCAAGGTAAAGCCAGCAAAGTCCGATCAAGGATAGTCTGAGGGTGTCCAATCCAATGAGGTAGATAGTAGTTCAGCACTGGGGTACACAAAATGCTGGAGAAACTCAGCGGGGGCAGCAGCATCTATGGAGGGAAGGAGATTGGTTAGAAGGAGATAGTTCAGCACTGCTCTCTGGTTGTGGTAGAACCAGACTGATTCCTGGGATGTAAGGACTGTCTTATGAACAAAGACTGCATAGACTCGGTTTATACTCTCTAGAATTTAGGAGATTGAGAGGCGATCTTATAGAAACTTACAAAATTCTTAAGGGGTTGGACAGGCTAGATGCAGGAAGATTGTTCCCGATGTTGGGGAGGTCCAGGACAAGGGGTCACAGCTTAAGGATAAGGGGGAAATCCTTTAGGACCGAGATGAGAAGGACGTTTTTCACACAGAGAGTGGTGGGTCTCTGGAACTCTCTGCCACAGAGGGTAGTTGAGGCCAGTTCATTGGCTATATTTAAGAGGGAGTTAGATGTGGCCCTTGTGGCTAAGGGGATCAGAGGGTATGGAGAGAAGGCAGGTACAGGATACTGAGTTGGATGATCAGCCATGATCATATTGAATGGCGGTGCAGGCTCGAAGGGCCGAATGGCCTACTCCTGCACTTAATTTCTATGTTTCTGTGTTTCTATAATGGCTCAGTTGCCTGGTAACAGCTGGGAAGAATCTGGTGTTGGTTTTTACACCTCTGTGCCATGTGCCCGATGGGAGAGGGGAGAAGAGGGAGTGACCGGCGTGCGACTGGTCCTTGATGATGCTGCTGGCCTTGCCGAGGCAGCGTGAGGTGTAGATGGAGTCAATGGAAGGGAGGGTTACACAAAAAGCTGGAGAAACTCAGCGGGTGCAGCAGCATCTAAGGAGCGAAGGAGATAGGCGACGTTTCGGGTCGAGACCCGTTGGTTTGTGAGTTGGTCTGGGCTGCATCAACAAGTTGCAGTAATTTGTTGTGCTGGATGGAGCTGTTTCCTAACCAAGGTGTCTACTTGTGAATTATAGCCTCAGGCAAGCCAGACTGGCCGGTCAGGGAGCAGGAAGTGCTTGCTTCATGGGGTCCACAATACATCAGAGGCAGAGATAAGGTCAGCAGGAGGTTACTGTCTGAGTTCTTCTTATCGAGTCGACATCACACAAGATTATTTGTGGTGCAGCCAGGGCCAGAGCTGAACACACTTCTCGGCATCTGCATACAATTGCGTCTGTCTACAGGGCCTGTCCTACAAGCATGCAACTCCATGCGATGAGCGCGATCAAACTAGAAGCGGGGGCCGCGCGGAGGTCGGGTGATCCCCTGTACAGGGCTGTTCCCACCAGCATGCGCCTGCATGCGGCAAGCGCGACCAAACCGGCAGCGAGGGCCGCGCGGAGGTCGGGTGAGTGGCGCAACGCGGCGCAAAGTGAGGCGAACTTGGAGCGAAGTCTAAGGTAAGTTCGCCAGGACAGAGAGGGGCACACAGAGAGGGCACAGAGGCACACACAGAGAGGGTCACGGAGCCACACACACAGAGGGTCACGGAGGCACGACGTCGAGACGGTGTGTAATGTGTCGAGGCGACTGCGAGCCGACAAGCCGTTGCCGCGCGGAATTTCATTTCGGAGTCTAGTGAGTTCATTGCGGACTGGTGAATTGGTGGGACTCAAGTCCACTGGCAGACCTGAAAGGACCAGTGTGGACTCACCAACCACCAGGACCAGGAAGAGTCATTCAGGTGGAGTCCCGCCACGGTCACCGAGTCCCCCGTGGATTGGAGGACGGGGCCGTACGCCGTCTAGGTCCAGGATTAGGGCAGTCGGCAAGCCCGGGCGGATGTCGGGTCACCACGCCGAGGCGTCAGGTGCCGACCTCTCACCGCGTTTGCCCTCCGAGGCAGCGGGATCAAGCTCCGCCAAAAGGAGGCGTTTGAGCAGATCCGCGCGGGAATCGCTCAGTTTCGCTGCGGCGGCTGGTAGCGACAGTCCTTTCCGGCACCGAGATTACCTCGACGAGGTACGGGCCGATGACAGGAGCCTCAGCAGTTCCGTTGAACATGAGGACTCCGACCGCCCGGGTTCGAAGGGCGAAGGGCGTATTGACAGGATGGAGCGGATGTTGGAACTTCTCCTGCAACAAAACCAGAGGCGGGAGACATCTAGTTCCAGAGGGCACATGGAGTTATCCCCATCGTCAGCGGGAAGCCTGAGACAGCCGGAGGATGAGGACATTTTGGTCCATGCACCATCTACATCAGGGCCCCTCGGGAGGAGCTCCTGGATGTGGCAACTAAATTTGCACTGTCGGAGTCATCAGGACAACCCCTCAACCCCAAACTGGCTGCCACCGTGGACTTCCTGACGAACCATCAGCTTCAGGAGGAGGTCCCGCTGGAGGCCATGAATAGGCACAAAGCCCCAGCTAACTGCAACTCCCTCAACATGCCCATCGTCAATACGCCGATTTGGGGCAACATCAGCCCAGGGATCAGGACCCAGGAGATGAAGTTGCAACGGATCCTGAAGCTGCTCACTGCTGGGATTACCGCGTTTGCAAGGTCGGTGGACGGGGAGGATCTGAACACCGAGCAGGAGGATGCTCTGGCTCTACTGTGCAACACACAGTACGAAATAAACGCATTTAGGAAGAGCATTATTAAACCCACACTGAACCCAAAATTTGCGGGACTATGCAAAGCACCTCCTACGCCGCCACCCAGACAGTTGTTCGGGGAGGACCTCCCGAAGCGGGTCAAGGAGCTGGATGACCACGCTAAGACGGTGGGACTCATGAGGTCACATATCTCGACCAGGCAGCCGGCCAGGAAAGTGCTATTTTTCAGGCCACGAGGCCCTGCCGTTAGACCAGCAAGGACCTACGCTCCAGCACCACCTCAATTTCAGCAGCCTCAACAACCTAGGCCTTTTTTAGGGCTAGGCCCCCAGCGGCCACCATGGAAGATGCGGACGCCGCATTATCAGCTCAACCCAGCACCTCCACGTCCCGCCAAACATATCAAGGACCGTCGGTAACCATGGAGGTAAGGCGGTCTGGTTTTCATGCGCCTGCATGCTTAACTTCACATGTTGGTGGGCGACTACGGTTCTTCACGGAGGCATGGGGAACCATCACTTCTGATGAGTTTATCTTACAAAGTATTCAAGGCCATGAGATTGAATTCATCAATGGTAAAATTCCTCCATCCCAGCATATGCCAGATCGGAAATGTACACTGTCCAGCAAAGAAACGGCAGTAGGCTATGCTGAAATCTTAAGGCTACAAGAAAAAGGCGTGATAGAAAGAACTATTCACGAACCAATTGAATTTGTATCCAACGTATTTACAAAAACCAAGAAGGATGGAGGATGTCGGGTTATTATTGATCTGACCCATTTGAATACCTTTGTAAAATATACCCATTTCAAAATGGACACGTTCGAAACAGCCAAGTTACTGATTTCTGAGGGCTGCTTTATGGCATGCATTGATTTAAAAGATGCATACTATTCAGTATCCATTTAGAAACACCACAGGAAGTTCTTGAAATTTACCTGGATAGATCAGCTCTGGCAATACAGAGCTTTGCCAAATGGGCTTACCACAGCCCCTAGGTTATTTACTAAATTGCTCAAACCAATACTGGCTACACTAAGGAGACAAAATCATATAGTGATGGCCTATCTAGATGATATCCTAATTATTGGGAACACCCTGGAATCAGCGGAACTGGCAGTTTCAGCCACCGTGGAAATTTTTCAGAAAATGGGGTTCATTATCCATCCAGATAAATCAAAGTTCTACCCTTCACAGGTCATGGATTATCTGGGGTTCACAGTGGATTCCAATCGCATGAGGGCCACCATACCAACTAACAAAGTTGGGGATGTCATCCAAGTATGCAAGAATCTAGTCTGCGTCAGTATACCATCAATTAGACAAACTGCTAAGGTGATTGGCAAGATCGTAGCAGTTTTTCCAGCTGCCCAATACGGACCTTTGCATTATCAAAATCTGCAGAGAGCCAAGATCTCAGCGTTAAAACTGAACGCTGGACATTTCGATAGACCTATGCAGCTGCCTCAAAAGGCAAAAATTGAGTTACAATGGTGGATTGACAATATTTGTGACTCATTTAAACCCATCATTTTGCCCAATCCGATGGTATACTTACAAACAGACGCAAGCTCCCATGGCTGGAGAGCCACGGACAACTACTCTAGTTGTGGAGGCAGATGGGGCACCCTTGAAAGATGGGGCACCCTTGAATCTACCCTGTTGTTGTCACAAGGGATAAACTATTTGGAGATGCTAGGAGCATTTCATGGACTTCAAGCTTATTGTTCTAACCTTACTGACGCTCATGTCCGTCTCCAAATAGATAATACCACTGCGGTGGCATATCTAAATCATATGGGCGGTACCAGGTCAGTTTCATGTGATGAATTGGCAAATACAATTTGGCTCTGGTGCATTCGACGGAATATTTGGATTTCAGCTACCTGTTTACCAGGTAAGCTCAATACAGTGGCGGACACCAGGTCACGCAAATTCAATGACAACATCGAGTGGATTTAAAATTCCCAAATATTCGCTAAAGTTACAGCCAAATTTCTTAAACCGGATATCGACCTTTTTGCGTCACGGTTGAACCATCAGGTACCAACATACGTTTCGTGGGAACCAGATCCTGTGGCAATGGCGATGGACGCGTTCTCGCTAGACTGGGGGAAATGGTTTTTCTATGCATTTCCTCCATTTTGCCTCATCAGTCGGGTATTGCGGAAAATCCAGTCAGATGCTGCTAAGGGCATTCTTATCATACCCGACTGGCCTACGCAGCCATGGTATCCAGTGGCCCTTGATTTGATCAGTCAACCATGGGTCCTCTTAGAGGGTTGCCCACAATTGGTGACGAACCCTGTCTCAGGGGAACCACATCCCTGCCACAGTCACCTAAACCTATTGGCTCGCAGGTTCTGAACAGGCCATTACTGCGGTATGGCCTATCATCCAGAACCATGGATACCATTGGAGCGTCATGCCGGGAGTCCACCAGGCGGCAATATCTCACACATATCCGGAAATGGGAAACCTACTGCGGCCGCTCCCACATTGCATACGACTCCGTTACCATCACCGACGTATTGGAATTCCTGGCGGGGTTGCACCATGATGAACACCTCAGCTACAGTGCCATCAAAAGCGCCAGGAGTGCGCTGTCATTCTACCTCAATATTGAGGTAGGATCCAACAGGCTGGTGTCCAGACTCATGCGGGGAATATTTAATTCTTATCCGCCCAGACCTCGTTATGACATCACCTGGGATATCGGGAAGGTATTAACCCTGCTCAGGATGTGGTCGTCCATGGAGGGGCTTGAATTGGACAAACTCACCCTGAAGCTGGTGATGTTACTGGCACTGACTTCAGCGCAGAGGGTACAGACACTCCACAAGGATGATCTCTACCCCTGCAGAAGTAATCTTCTTCATAGATGAATTACTCAAGCAGCATAGACCTGGGTTCACAGGGCTGCAGCTGAAGTTTCCGGCATACCCCGCTGATGCAAGTCTATGTTTAGCCGCCCATATCCGCCACTATATCAAAGTGACGAGAAAATTGAGGGGAATGGAGAAATACTTGCTCATCAGCCACAAGAAACCTCACCATAGAGTGACGGTACAGACGATCTCCAGGTGGCTCAGGATCGTCTTGGGTGAGGCAGGTATTGACACTAATGTCTTTAAATCCCATTCCACCAGGGCTGCATCGACGTTGGTGGCAAGGGTCATGGAGGTGCCCATGGACCATATTCTTGTCACAGCAGGATGGGCGAACGAAGCCACCTTCCAGCGGTTTTACAATAAACCTGTTGCCGCTCCTGCATTGTTCGCGGAGGCCGTGCTGAATGCAGGTCAAGAACGTGCAGATGTCCCCCAGTGAGGGTTTTTTTCCTTTGTTTGTTGTTAATAAATATTGTTATTATTTTTTCAGTACAAGCAGTCTGGAAAGTTGATTACTCCTATCCATCCTTATAAGTGGTGTGTGACAGCATGGACGTGGTCCAGGGCATGGAATCACAGAGCTTTGAAGTCTTCACGAAGTCACTCACGTGACTCCGAAATGAAATAGTAAGATTAAACGAGACCGTACCAGTTCGAAGGTTGATCTTTATTTTATGAAGAGTTGCGATGAGGGATTTCGTGCCCTCCGCTCCCAACCCTCGATCATAAATCAACTGGTAATTAGAGTCTCTTCAATCTTACTATAACAAGTCATTTCTCTGTTGTTGGTTCTGTGATTCCACACCGCTACTTTGAAGTATGTCGCGCATGCGTGCTGGCGGGTTCTTCACGAAATCCCTCATCGCAACTCCTCATAAAATAAAGATCAACCTTCGAACTGGTAAGTTCTCGTTTAATCTTACTATTTTTGAACATAGTCAGTTTTTCGGAGCCCCGCGCGATGTTGGGACGAACTCCGCACAATTCCGCACGGCTCCGGCGATCGAAGTGGGACCAGCCCCGCGACGCCGGACGGCTCAAGCGACCACGTTAGGTCGCACTAATCGCATAGAGTTGCATGCTTGTAGGACAGGCCCTTAACACTTCTTGTGCGTGGTGGTGGAAAGATTGGTGGAAACAGGGGCCGCTCTTTCCTTGACCCCACCGTCTGAGTTGGCGGACAATGAGTAGATTAACCTATGATGAGCGTTTGTCGATCCACTGGAGTTTAGAAGAATGTGAGGTGGGGGGGGGGGGGGGGGGGGGGGGGGAGGAGAGACCTCATTGAAACATACAGAATGAAAGATCCAATAGCGGAGCAAGATAGACCACTCCTGCTAAATGCAATGGGCTGACGTGTAGTACGCAACGGAGCAGAACGTGGGCCTTTTTTTCATCCATTTCCGTAACTGGACCCGACTCGCAGTGTAATCAACGTTGCGGGGCGACAGTTTGTGTTAATAAATTAAAATTCTGAAAATGAGGAGAAGATTTTTGTCAAATAACTTTTAATTTTTACGAGGATGTTTCCCTAGTCGGCTTCCGTCTCCGCACTACTATCCTACGGGATCTTTGGTGCGGAGACGGAAGCCGGTTACGGAAATGGGGCCGAAAATCACCCATGAATCTGCCCATGACCGTACTACGTGTTTTGTGCGGAGTTCGTCCTGACATCGCGCGGGGCTCCGAAAAACTGACTATGTTAAAAAATTACGCACGGCAACGGCTTGTCGGCTCGCAGTCGCCTCGACGCATTACACACCGTCTCGACGTCGTGCCTCCGTGACCCTCTCTGTGTGTGGCTCCGTGACCCTCTCTGTGTGCCTCTGTGCCCCTCTCTGTGTGTCCCTCTCTGTCCTGGCGAACTTACCTTAGACTTCGCTCCAAGTTCGCCTCACTTTGCGCCGCGTTGCGCCACTCACCCGACCTCCGCACAGCCCCTGCTGCCGGTTTGGTCGCGCTTGCCGCATGCAGGCGCATGCTGGTGGGAACGGCCCTGTACAGGGGATCACCCGACCTCCGCGCGGCCCCCGCTTCTAGTTAGATCGCGTTCATCGCATGAAGTTGCATGCTTGTGGGACAGGCCCTGTAGATGCTGCTGCACCCGCTGAGTTTCTCCAGCCTTTTGTGTACCGCCGGCTCTGAACCTCCCCACCGTCGAAGGGATCTATCGCAGTCGCTGCGTCAAAAAGGCGGCCAACATCATCAAGGACCTGCACCATCCTGGCCACACACTCATCTCACTGCTGCCATCGGGAAGAAGGTACAGGAGCCTGAAATCTGTAACGTCCAGGTTCAGGAATAGCTTCTTCCCCACAGCCATCAGGTTATTAATCACTACAACAAATGAGCTCTGAACTGCAACAGATTGTTATTATTGCACTATATTTGTTATTTATTGAGTATGTGTGCATGTGTATATACACACATGGAACTTTTCTTTTCCCGATGTGTACTATGTTTACATATTCTGTTGTGCTGCAGCAAGCAAGAATTTCATTGTCCTATCTGGGACACATGACAATAAAACAGTCTTGACTTGATTTGACCACGTGGGTTTTCTCCGGGTGCACTGGCTTCCTCCCACACTCCCAAATATACAGGTTTGTAGGCTGAAGCTAGACCCAGAAAGCTGGAGTAACTCAGTGGGTCAGACAGCATCTGTGGGCAAAAGGACGAGGTGACGTTTCAGGTCGAGACCCTTTTCTTCCGACCGTGAGTGAGGGGAAATGGGAACGAGGGATAGAGACGGTGTTACGGTGAGATCGAGAAATAATGAGTGAAAGATATGCAAAAAAAATAACAATGATAAAGGAAACAGGGCATTGTTAGTTGTGGGCTGGGTGAAAACGAGTTGCCGACAACGAGACTCTGATGACTTTGAAGCAAGTACCATGACTTAGAAACATAAGCATCTGTGGAGAACATGGATAGGTGACGTTTCACAGAGTGCTGGAGCATCTCAGCGGGTCAGGCAGCATCTGTGGAGAACATGGATAGGTGACGTTTCACATAGAAACATAGAAACATAGAAAAATAGGTGCAGGAGTAGGCCATTCGGCCCTTCGAGCCTGCACCGCCATTCAATATGATAATGGCTGATCATCCAACTCAGCATCCCGTACCTGCCTTCTCTCCATACCCCCTGATTCCTTTAGCCACAAGGGCCACATCTAACGCCCTCTTAAATATAGCTAATGAACTGGCCTCAACTACCTTCTGTGGCAGAGAGTTCCAGAGACTCACGACTCTCTGTGTAAAGAATGTTTTCCTCATCTCGGTCCTAAAGGAATTCCCCCTTATCCTTAGACTGTGACCCCTTGTTTTGGACTCCCCCAACATCGGGAACAATCTTCCAGCATCTAGCTTGTCCAACCCCTTAAGAATTTTTGTAAGTTTCTATAAGATCCCCCCTCAATCTTCTAAATTCCAGCGAGTACAAGCCGAGTCTATCCAGTCTTTCCTCATATGAAAGTCCTGACATCCCAGGAATCAGTCTGGTGAATCTTCTCTGTACCCCCTCTATGGCAAGGGGGTAATCAAAGTGCGTGCGAGATCCCACCCCACTGAATAAGGTGAGCCAAAGGGCTTCTTTCCAGCTTGGGTGGGGGAGAGATTGAGAGAGAGGGGATGCAACGGTTACTTCAAGTGAGAGAAGTCAATGTTCGTACCGCTGGGGTGTAAACTACCCAAGCGAAATATGAGGTGCTGCTCCTCCAATTTGCGCTGGGCCTCACTCTGGCAACGGAGGAGGCCCAGGACAGGGAGGTCAAAGTCAAAGTCAATTTTATTCGTCACATTCACCCGAAGGTGCAGTGAAATGAATTTGCCAGCAGCGATACACTTAAAAACAACACAATCAGATTTAACACGAACATCCGCCACAGCATTCTTCACTGGGGTGGAAGGCAACAAAATTCAGCCAGTCCTCCTCCCTTTGTTCACCTGTGGTCGGGGCCATGGACCCTCCGTAGTCGCCACCACGGACGGCCCCGATGCACAGGCCCTCTCGCCGCGATGATCCAAACTCTGACGTCGGGACGGTGGAACACGCTCCGCGGCTTGGAGAGCCCGAATTGGCACTTTCCAGACCGCGGCTTCAGGACGTTATAGGCGGCAGGCCGGCGGCCAATGTGGGAATGGGAAGCGGAATTAAAGCGTTTAGCAGCCAGGTATGACCAGGTAGGCACAGACTTAGTAGAGAGTGCCGTCCTGTATGGTGTGGCTGCCCAGCCTGCAGCTGTATGTTTTTGCCCTTTTCTTTATTTTATTGTGTTAAAGTGTTTTGTTTTTGGAGCTTATTCTTTTTTATGTGGGGGGTGAGGGGGGGGGAGGGGGAAACTACTTTTCAGGGTCCCTACCTGGTCAGAGAGGCGGTTTTTCTCCGGGCTGCACTTTTGACCCGTCCTCGCGGCCTACCAGCGGGCCTGGAGCGGCGTTTCCAGAGGGGACCGCCCAGAACCTTGGCTTCGGCAGCGACGGGGGGCTGGAGCGCCATCGCGGGGCGGAGCAGGCGATACCTTGCCTGGGTCTCCGGTGAGCTGAGACCGCCGAGACAAACATCGCGGAGCCGCGGGTCTGTGGAGCGGCCGGCTGCGGGCGGCAGCGCTGAACTTCAACATTGGGAGCCAGTGGGGGAGCTCCGTTCAGCGCGGCCTTGTCGGCTTCAGAAGCCGCGGACTCCGGTAAGGAAGCGGCCGTTCCGGGTTTCCCAAGCCGCTGAGAGGATTCTCCGGAAACCGGAGCACCATCACCCGACAAGAACGGCCTGGAACATCGGGCCTCCGTGAAGGCGACTGTGGAGGCCTCAATAGGCCCGACTATGGGTGGACATGGGATGGGGGCTGGACATTGTGCCTTCCCTCATAATGGGAACCATTGTGGGGGGATGGTGTTTTTAATGTTTAAATCTCTTTATTAGTGTTATGTCTGTATTCTTTATTTTGTGTGCTGCATAGCAAGTAACATTTCACTGCACCAATTGGTGTATGTGACAAATAAACTAACCTTGAACCTTGAATCTTGAACAGACGGACTGAGTGAAGGTGCTCAGCAAAACGCTTGCCCAGTCTACCAATTGGCTGGAAACAAGCCGTTTGGCTCACCTGATTCAGTGGGATGGGATTTCCCACGCACCTTGATTACTGTATGCGTCTGCTGGTTATCATTTCCCCTCAAGTTCAGACAAAAAATACTCCCCAAGTTCACAACGTCAGATGATCTCATTGTTGCTCTCGTCAGCACCCTCCACTCCCCCAATGATAAAGTTCCCAACCTGACCACAAACAAATCATCTTGGCACGGAATCTAACAGCCCTGTCTCACGGTGCGAGTTCATTCCAAGAGCTCTCCCGAGTTAAAAAAAATCAAACTCGTGGTAAGCGCGGAGAATGAACGTAGCGGGTACGTCGGAGCTCGGGGACGTCTCTTAGTGCTAACGGCAGGTACTCGGGAAGACTCGCTAACGGCAGGTAAGCAAGGGAAGACTCGTGAAGATTTTTCAACATGTTGAAAAATGTCCACGTGAGCCCCGAGTACCGACGAGCGGTCGTTACCGAGTTCGAATAAGGGCAAACCCGGGAGAGCTCTTGGAATGAACTCGTACCGTGGGACTGGGGGGTTTTAAGGGTTAGGATGGCCACATTCCCAAAAAGTCGAAACGGTAGTAAGCAAGGCCAACGCAATGCTAGCATTTCTTTCGAGAGGGCTAAAATACAAAGCAAGGGATGTACTGCTAAAGGCTCTTTTAGACAATAGACAATAGACAATAGGTGCAGGAGTAGGCCATTCGGCCCTCCGAGCCTGCACCGTCATTCAATATGATCATGGCTGATCATCCAACTCAGTATCCCGTACCTGCCTTCTCTCCATACCCTCTGATCCCTTTAGCCACAAGGGCCACATCTAACTCCCTCTTAAATATAGCCAATGAACTGGCCTCAACTACCTTCTGTGGCAGAGAGTTCCAGAGACTCACAACTCTCTGTGTAAAGAATGTTTTCCTCATCTCGGTCCTAAAGGAATTCCCCCTTATCCTTAGACTGTGACGCCTTGTTCTGGACTCCCCCAACATCGGGAACAATCTTCCAGCATCTAGTTTGTCCAACCCCTTAAGAATTTTGTAAGTTTCTATAAGATCCCCCCTTAATCTTCTAAATTCCAGCGAGTACAAGCTGAGTTTATCCAGTCTTTCCTCATATGGAAGTCCTGACATCCCAGGAATCAGGCTGGAGTAACTCAGCGGGTCAGGCAGCATCTCTGGAGAAAAAGGATGGGTGACGTTTCGGGGCGGGACTTTTGTTCAGACCCTTATTTCCCAGGGTGGAGAGGTCCGACACTAGAGGGCACAGCTTTCAGGTGAGAGGGGGAAAATTTAATGGAGATGTGCGGAGCAAGTATTTTTAAACAGGGAGTGAGAGGTCCGGAACACAATGCCAGGGGTATTTATACAGAAACATAGAAAATAGACACAGAATTGGAGTAACTCAGCGGGACAGGCAGCGGGACAGGCAGCATCTTTGGAAAGAAGGAACGGGTGACGTTTCGGGATCGAGACCCTTCTTCAGACGGGTCCCGACCCGAAATGTCGCCCATTCCTTCTCTCCAGAGATGCTGCCTGTCCCGCTGAGTTACTCCAGCATTTTGTGTCCATCTTCGGTTTAAACCAGCATCTGCAGTTCCTTCCTACAACCTAGAAAATAGGTGCAGGAGTAGGCCATTCGGCCCTTCGAGCCAGCACCACCATTCAATATAATCATGGCAGATCATCCAGAATCAGTACCCCGTTCCTGCCTTCTCCCCATGCCCCTTGATGAGCCCTAAGAGCTAAATCTAACTCTTTCTTGAATACATTAAGAGATAAGCACATGGAGGTGCGGGGAATAGTGTGTCAATGGGCGTCACGATGGCGCAGCGGTAGAGTTGCTGCCTCAGAGCGTGTTAGACCCAGGTTCGATCCTGACTATAGGAGTTTGTACACGCATCGAAGACGTACAGATTTCGAGGTCAATTGGCTTCGGTAAAAATTGTAAATTGTCCCAAGTGTGCAGTGTGCGCCGGCGTACGGGGTGATCGCTGGCCGGCGCGGACAGGGTGGGCGGAAGGGCCTTTATCCGTGCTATATCTCTGTAGCTACAGCACGATGACTGCCATCACAATGGCTCTCTGAAGCTGGGGAATTTAAAATGTATCAGGACCGCCATCTAGTGGACAGTTCATACCAGCAGGGGAACTTTAACAAAACAGCATATAACCATATAACCATATAACAATTACAGCACGGAAACAGGCCTTCTCGGCCCTTCCAGTCCGTGCCGACCATTTATTTTCCCCTAGTTCCATCAACCTGCACTCAGACCATACCCCTCCATTCCCTTCCCGTCCATATACCTATCCACTTTACTTTTAAATGTTAAAATCGATCCTGCCTCCACCACTTCCCTTAATTCTCATGTCATGCCCTCTTGTTTGAATCTTCCCTACCCTCAATGGGAAAAGCTTATCCACATAAACTCTGTCTATCCCTTTCATCATTTTAAAGACCTCAATCAAGTCCCCCCTTAACCTTCTGCGCTCCAAAGCATGGATGAAGCATGAGAGGATGAGGAGTCTGAAGAAGGGTCTCGACCCGAAACCTCACCCTTTCCTTCCCCCCAGAGATGCTGCCTCACCCGCTAAGTTACTCCAGCATTTTGTGTCTATGTTTGGTTTAAACCAGCATCTGCAGTTCCTTCCGACACAACCGACATATTCATTACTGATGTGAACAAGTCACAATCAGAATGCTGTCTCATACTGAATGACAACGTGCTGGAGGAACAGACAGCGGGTCAGACCGCATCTGTGGAGGGAATGGACAGGAGAAGGGTCCCGACTCCTCAAGCGGAATATTTTTTTCTCCTGGGTCCCACTGAGTTACTCCAGCACCTTGTGTCTGACTATTGGACTCTTTCGAGTTTAAAGTTTAGACTAAAGGGCCTGTCCCACCAGCATGCAACTCCATGCGATGAGCGCGACCTAACGTGGTTGCTTGAGCCGTCCGGCGTCGCGGGGCCGGTCCCACTTCGATCGCCGGAGTCGTGCGGAATTGTGCGGAGTTCGTCCCGACATCGCACGGGGCTCCGAAAAACTGACTGTGTTCAAAAATTCCGCGCGGCAACGGCTTGTCGTCTCGCAGTCGCCTCGACGCATTACACACCGCCTTGACGTCGTGCCTCCGTGAACCTATCTGTAGATGCCTCCGTGGCCCTCTATGTGTGTGGCTTCGTGGCCCTCTGTGTGTGTGTGCCTCAGTGGCCCTCTCTGTGTGCCCCTCTCTGTCCTGGCGAACTTACCTTAGACTTCGCTCCAAGTTCGCCTCACTTTGCGCCACGTTGCGCCACTCACCCGACCTCCGCGCAGCCCTCGCTGCCGGTTTGGTCGCGCTTGCCGCATGCAGGCGCATGCTGGTGGGAACGGCCCTGTACAGGGATCACCCGACCTCCGCGCGGCCCCCGCTTCTAGTTTGGCCGCGCCCATCGCATGGAGTCGGATGCTGGTAGGACAGGCCCTTTAGGATGCTACAGAATCCTCGCTGATCATTGATCACCCGTCCACACTAGTTCTACCTTATCCCACTTTCTCACCCACTCCCCGCACAGTTTTTTTTTTCCTTACAAAATGCTTTTATTCAGAACAAGCAAATTACACGATCGTAGTAACACGATCAAAGAATGCCTATATTGGTATTTTACAAAGAAATTACAAATTAAAATATTAACATTTTTATCAATAATACATTCGACCTCCTGCGGTGGCCTCCACTCCCTGCACACTAGGAGTCCTTATAGATATGTTTAAAATCATGAGGGGAATAGATGGATGAATTTGTGATCTGGTATTTTGTTGGTTCACATGCTTGATCAATGGTGTTTTATCATTAATGTTTCATTATTATTAATGTTTAGTGTTTTCTGAGTCATTCGTAACTGTCACTGTATGTCATGTTGTCACTTGTGGGCGGAGCACCAAGGCAAATTCCTTGTATGTGAATACTTGGCCAATAAACTTACTTACTTCATAGGGGGCGCCGTCGAGTATGGCTGCCCTGCCAGCAGCTGTTAGTCTTTTCATTTTATTTTTTATTTTTAGTTAGTTAAAGTGTTTGTTTTTGGAGGTATTTTAGTCTTTTTATGTGGGGGGGTGTGGGAAGGGGGAAACTATTTTCTCAGTCCCTACCTGGTCGGAGATGCGGCTTTTCTCCGGGCCGTGTCTTCGCCCCTTCCTTGCGGCCTACCGACAGTCCGGAGCGCCGTTTCCTGCCGGGACCGGCCAGGACTTCAGCGACGGTACACATCGTGGAGCGGGCGATGCCTCGCCCGGGTCACCGCACGGTGGAGCTCCGGAGGGCTGGGACCGCCGACTTCAACATCGTGGAGCTGCGGTCTGCGGAGCTTCCAGCCGCGGGCGGGTGGCACTGAGCTTTTAAAAACCACGGAGCCCGGGATCGCACGCCGAGATCGCCAGAGTCGGAGCTCCGACCGGCGGGGCCCGTGGACTACGGGAGCGGCGAACTCCGGGGAGGAAGCGGCTGCTCCAGACACTCCGGGCCGCTGAGCGTGTTCACCCGTCGCCAGAGCTCCATCATCCGGCAAGTGGGCCTGAAGGCATCGGGCTGTCGTAACGACAACTGCAGAGGCCTCAATAGGCCCGACTATGGGTGAACTGGGGATGGAACTGGACTTTGCTGCCTTTCCCCACAGTGGGAACCATTGTGGGGGGATGTTTTTATGTTTATTGTTAAATACTCTAGTGTTGTGTGTTATCTTTATTCATGTGCTGCATTGGCAAGTCAAATTTCACTGCACCAACTGGTGTATGTGGTAAAAAATGTCCTTTGTCCTTTGTACTTACTTAAACTTAAACTGAATTCACCGTCTATTACTCAGAGTAGGGGAATCAAGATCCACATCAATGATTGGGATGAGAACATACAGGGCAAGATGCGCAAGTTTGCAGATGATACAAAAGTGAGTGGTTTTGCAGATAGTGAAGATGGTTGTGAACGATTGCAGCAGGATCTGGATCGATTGGCCAGGTGGGCGGAGGAATGGTTGGTGGAATTTAATACGGAAAAATGTGATGTGTTGCATTTTGGGACATCGAACAAGAGCAGGACCTACACAGTGAATGGTCGGCCTCTGGGTAGTTGTAGAGCAGAGGGATCTAGGAGTACAGGTGCATGGTTCCTTGAAGGTCGAGTCGCAGGTAGATAGTGTGGTCAAAAAGCATTTTGGCCATTGGCCTTCATCAGTGGAGTATTCATAAGTCATAAGGTTATAAGTGATAGGAGTAGATTTAGGCCATTGGGTCCATCTAGTCTACTCCACCATTCAACCATGGCTGATCTATCAATCCCTCCTAACCCCATTCCCCTGCCTTCTCCCCGGGGGGATCTTATAGAAACTGGGGGCATCATATGGAAACTCCATAGTTGGAGTATTGCGTACAGTTTTGGTCTCCAAATCTGAGGAAAGACATTCTTGCCATAGAGGGAGTACAGAGAAGGTTCACCAGACTGATTCCTGGGATGTCAGGACTTTCATATGAGGAAAGACTGGATAGACTCGGCTTGTACTTGCTAGAATTTAGAAGATTGAGGGGGGATCTTATAGAAACTTACAAAATTCTTAAGGGGTTTGACAGGCTAGATGCAGGAAGATTGTTCCCGATGTTGGGGAAGTCCAGGACAAGGGATCACAGCTTAAGGATAAGGGGGAAATCTTTTATGACCGAGATGAGAAAAACATTTTTCACACAGAGAGCAGTGAATCTGTGGAATTCTCTGCCACAGAATGTAGTTGAGGCCAGTTCATGGACGGGAAGGGAATGGAGGGGTATGGTCTGAGTGCAGGTAGATGGGACTAGGGGAAAATAAATGGTCGGCACGGACTGGAAGGGCCGAGAAGGCCTGTTTCCGTGCTGTAATTGTATGGTTATTATATGGTTATATGGTTATTGGCTATATTTAAGAGGGAGTTAGATGTGGCCCTTGTGGCTAAAGGGATCAGGGGGTATGGAGAGAAGGCAGGTACAGGATACTGAGGTGGATGATCAGCCATGATCACATTGAATGGCGGTGCAGGCTCGAAGGGCTGAAAGGCCTCTACTCCTGCACCTATTTTCTATGTTTCTATAACCTCTGACTCCTGTTGAGTATAGAAGTTGGGAGGTCATGTTGCAGTTGTATAAGACGTTGGTGAGGCCAACCCTCTCTGGCCAAACCCCTCCCTTCACCACCTCCAGTTTAAATTCCAGTTGGAATATTTTGGAGGACCAAATATCCAAGAAGAACCAAGATGGCCGCCTTCAGAGTATTGTGTTCAGTTCTGGGCACCATGTTATAGGAAAGATGTCGTCAAGCTGGAAAGGGTTCGGTCTGTACCACGCTATGTCACTCTACGAGTCTATGAAGAAATAAGACAAGCCTGCAGATGGTATTGTAATCTTTCCCACCTTTGGTGGACATTTATTAACCATGAATATTTACATAAATATCTTGCTCTGTGAGCTCCATTCCTCAGTAGCTCCCTCGCACGCGGCAGCTTCCCCCGAGTCGGGAAGGTGCTGAGTGATGGACATTCAATTGACATTCAACCACCCCCCCCCCCCCCAGGCCCTTCGGCCCAACTTTCCCACCCCCCCCCCCAACCTCTCCCCTTCCCACCTCGTCTCCCTGACCCAATGGTCATGGGACTGACCCAACATGGCCTCTCCCACTCTCCTCTGGGCCAGAACGTTTTGCTCTCCCCTCCACCCTCAATGCGCTTTGGGCCTTCATCCCACAGTGGGGACTCTGCAGGGGGGGGGGGTTGGGGGGGTGGGGTGGGAGGGAGGGGAGGGACGGTGAACCGCTCTTACACGACCCCCGTCCCCGGTGCAGCTTGACGCTGGACGCCGGTGTGCGGGTACAGCAGGCGTTCAGAGAGGCGCCTATCACTGTCTATAATCGCCTTGGCTCCCACTGGGCAAGCCAGGGGAACGCGGGTGTCATGACAACGGAACTGTCCGTTTGATTAAACCTGATAGAGATATAGAGAGAGATAGGGAGAGATAGAGTGAGAGAGAGGAATAGAGAGTGAGAGTGAGTGTGTGTGTGTGTGTGTGTGGTCACCGCGTGGGGTTGAGAGTATTGTAAACAATGAATGTACTGTTGTACTACAATGAATTGTTTGTTATAGTGTTATTTTGATTATGTTTTGATGTGTTGTATTATATGATTGTGTCGAATAAAGTTTTGAAAAAGGAAAAAAAAAGTGTGTGTGTGTGAGATAGCGATATATAGATGGATGGATGGATGGATGGATGGATGGATGGATGGATGGATGGATGGATGGATGGATGGATGGATGGATGGATGGATGGATAGATAGATAGATAGATAGATAGATAGATAGATAGATAGATAGATAGATAGATAGATAGATAGATAGATAGATAGATAGATAGATAGATAGATAGATAGATAGATAGAGTGAGAGAGAGTGTGTGTGTGTGTGTGTGTGAGAGAGAGAGAGAAAGAGAGTGTGAGAGAGAGAGACAGAGAGTGAGAGAAAGAGAGAGAGAACGAGAGACAGAGAGAGGGAGAGAGAGTTTGAGAGAGAGTGTGAGAGTGTGAGAGTGTGAGAGAGAGAGAGAGAGGGGGAACGTGAGAGAGAGGCAGAGAGAGATAGAGAGAGACAGAGTTTGAGAGAGACTGTGAGAGTGTGAGGGGAGAGAGAGAGAGAGAGTGGGTGTGAGAGAGAGAGAGAGGGAACGTGAGATAGAGGCAGAGAGAGATAGAGAGAGACAGTTTGAGAGAGAGTGTGAGGGTGAGAGAGAGAGAGAGAGAGGAGAGAGAGAGAGAGAGAGAGAGAGAGAGAGAGAGAGAGAGAGAGAGAGACAGTGGGCGTGAGGAGAGAGAGAGAGAGAGGGAACATGAGAGAGAGAGAGAGAGATAGCGAGAGACAGAGTTTGAGAGAGAGTGTGAGAGTGTGAGGGAGAGAGAGAGACAGTGGGTGTGAGAGAGAGAGAGAGAGAGAGAGGGAACGAGAGAGAGAAAGAGAGATAGAGAGAGACAGGGTTTGAGAGAGAGGGTGAGAGTGTGAGGGAGAGAGAGAGACAGTGGGTGTGAGAGAGAGAGAGAGGGAACGTGAGAGAGAGACAGAGAGAGATAGAGAGAGACAGAGTTTGAGAGTGTGAGAGTTTGAGAGAGAGTTGGTCTGAGAATATGTGTGAGAGAGAGAAAGGTAGACAGAGCGAGAGAGAGGTTGAGAGAGTGTGAGAGTGTGAGAGAGAGAGAGAGAGAGAGAGAGAGAGGGAACGTGAGAGAGAGGCAGAGAGAGATAGAGAGAGACAGAGTTTGAGAGAGAGACAACAACTTCTCAGCAACTTCTCTTTTGACTCCTCCCATTTCCTCCAAACACAAGGCGTAGCTATGGGCACACGCATGGGCCCTAGCTACGCCTGCCTCTTTGTCGGGCACGTCGAACAATCTTTGTTCTCGGCGTACCAGGGCCCCACCCCCGACCTTTACCTCCGTTACATTGACGACTGCTTTGGTGTCACCTCCTGCACCCACGCACAACTGACTGACTTCATCCATTTCACCACCAACTTCCATCCGGCACTCAAATACACTTGGACCATTTCCGACATTTCCCTACCATTCCTTGACCTCACCATCTCTATTGCAGGTGATACACTCCTGACTGACATCCACTACAAACCAACTGACTCCCACAGCTACCTGGACTACTCTTCCTCCCACCCTGCTTCCTGTAAGGACTCCATCCCCTATTCCCAATTCCTCCGTCTACGCCGCATCTGCTCCCAGGATGAGGTGTTCCACACCAGGTCATCACAAATGTCCTCGTTCTTCAGAGAACGGGGTTTCCCCTCCCCCACTATAGATGAGGCTCGCACCAGGGTCTCCTCCATACCCCGCAACACTGCCCTCTCTTCCCATTCACCCACTCACAACAAGGGCCGAGTCCCCCTGGTCCTCACCTTTCACCCCACCAGCCAGCACATACAACAGATAGTCCTCCGCCAGTTTCGCCACCTCCAACATGACCCCCCCACTCGCCACATCTTGCCATCTCCCCCCCTGTCTGCCTTCCGCAAAGACCGCTCCCTCCGCAACTCCCTCGTCAATTCTTCCCTTCCCTCCCGCTCCACTCCTTCCCCGGGCACTTTCCCTTGCAACCGCAAGAGATGCTACACTTGCCCCTTCACCTCCCCCATCCACTCCTTTCAGGGACCCAAGCAGTCATTCCAAGTCCGACAGAGGTTCACCTGCACCTCCTCCAACCTCATCTACTGCATCCGTTGCTCCAGATGCCAGCTGATCTACATCGGTGAGGACCAAGTGGAGGCTGGGCGATCGTTTCGCCGAACACCTCCGCTCGGTCCGCAATAACCAACCCGACCTCCCGGTGGCTCAGCACTTCAACTCCCCCTCCCATTCCGTATCCGACCTCTCGGTCCTGGGCCTCCTCCACGGCCAGAGTGAGCAACACCGCAAGTTGGAGGAACAGCACCTCATATTCCGCTTGAGGAGTCTGCATCCTCTGGGCTTAAACATTGAATTTTCTCAATTCTGTTAACCCAGGCTGCCTCCTCCCCTTCCCACCTCTCCCTCAGCCCTCGGGCCCTGACATTCCTTCTCCATCTCCCCCCCCCCCCACCCCAGTCGCACTAGCGTCTCATTTTCACACTACAAACAGCTAACAATGGCCTGTTTCCTTTATCATCGATACTTTTTTGCATATCTTTCATTCATTGTTCTTTATCTCTCCACATCACCGTCTATATCTCTCGTTTCCCTGATCCCTAACCAGTCTGAAGAAGGGTCTCGACCCGAAACGTCGCCTATCTCCTTCGCCCCTTAGATGCTGCTCCACCCGCTGAGTTTCACCAGCTTTTTGTGTAACCCTTGAGAGAGAGACAGTGGGTGTGAGAGTTTGAGAGAGAGTTGGTCTGAGAATATGTGTCAGAGAGAGAAAGGTAGACAGAGCGAGAGAGAGGTTGAGAGAGTGTGAGAGTGTGTGAGAGAGAGAGGCAGTGGGTGGTGCGAGAGAGAGTGTGTGTGAGAGAGAGAGAGAGAGAGAGAGAGAGAGAGAGAGGAGAGAGAGTGGACCATTGCTCTGACCACAAGACCTCACCATGACCAATGCTCCCATTCCTCTCTCCCTCTCTCTCCCCCTCTCTCTGTATACGCTACACATGTATCGAGCCTGTCACTTTGGGGGAACCTCGTCACTCTGTCCTCTCCTCCTCGTTGGAACCGAGGAAACTATGACACCGTCAGCCTACGGCCTCGACCGATCGCAATTAGACAGTCTCCAAGGAAAAGGAGCGTAGCATTCCCCGTCGAGCAACGATTCTCAAAAAAAAAAGGGAAACCCATAAACTATTGTGCAGTGGTGGGACGCGGGACTGAGTGTGTCAGACTCCTTCACCCCAGGGCCGGAATCAGTATTAAGAAGGATTTACCACCTTTAAATAGAAAGCCCTCTGTTACTTCTGCTGCGCTGGGAAGAGCAGAATTAAAGAGATCTGCTTTAATCTGGTTAAAGTGAGGGGGATATCAGTGCGGCTTCCTCCAACAAGCCCTGGCCTCGACGATGAAGGTGATTCCATCTCACGCGTGTGTAATCTCACGCACATCCGCTCACGCCTTCTGCTTGTCGGTCACCTTGTTGCGGAACTGGGTCTTAATATCTTCCGTCACGGTCCTTTGCCAGTTCTCCCTGTGTGTGGGGGTGGGGGGGGGGGGGGGGGGGGTGGGGGGGGGGGAGCAACGAGGGAGGGGAAAAAAAAAAGTTAGTCAGAAAGTTCGGCAGTCGTCAACAACAAATAAACCACAGTGGTAGAAATCAAAAGCAGGTATCTGCTTTTCAGGTATCTCCTCACCTGGAATATTTCGGCTGTGCACACCACACAAAAGAACAAGAGGAGTCGAGTATAGGAGCAAAGAGGTCCTTCTGCAGTTGTACAGAGCCCTAGTGAGACCACACCTGGAGTATCGTGTGCGGTTTTGGTCCCCTAATTTGAGGAAGGACATTCTTGCTATTGAGGGAGTGCAGCGTAGGTTCACCAGGTTAATTCCTGGGATGGCGGGACTGGCATATGCTGAGAGAATGGGAGCGGCTGGGCTTGTACACTCTGGAGTTTAGAAGGATGAGAGGGGATCTTATTGCAACATATAAGATTATTAAGGGTTTGGACACGCTAGAGGCAGGAAACATGTTCTCCCGGTGTTGGGGGAGTCCAGAACCAGGGGGCCACACACAGTTTGAGAATAAGGGGTAAGCCATTTAGAAACGGAGACGAGGAAACACTTTTTCTCACAGAGAGTTGTGAGTCTGTGGATTTCTCTGCCTCAGAGGGCGGTGGAGGCAGGTTCTCTGGGTGCTTTCAAGAGAGAGCTGGATAGGGCTCTTAAAGATAGCGGAGTCAGGGGATATGGGGAGAAGGCAGGAACGGGGTACTGATTGGGATGATCAGTTATGATCACATTGAATGGCGGTGCTGGCTCAAAGGGCCTAATGGCCTCCTCCTGCACCTATTGTCTATTGTCTAGGACACGAAGACCCTTGGTAGACAAAAATGCTGGAGAAACTCAGCGGGTGAGGCAGCATCAATGGAGCCAAGGAATAGGGTCTCGACTATTCCTTCGCTCCATAGATGGTGAAGATCGCTCTGAGTTTCTGCAGCTTTCTGTCTACCTTTGATTTTTCCAGCATCTGCAGTTCTTTCTAAACATGGTCACCGGGAGTCGACTCCTCAGTCGCGCAAAATGTCGTAGCGTCCGTCTGGCCGCCGCTAAATTTTCAACCTTGGAAAAAAACTTCAGCACCAGTGGGTTTGACGTAGCTTGACTTCTCCTGACGTAGGTGCTGTCATAGTAGGTATGTTACAATACCTACCTTTAGCAGCGCTGCAGTTCTGCCGCTCCCCGTGTGCGCGACTTTGGCGCCTTTCAGAGGGGGGCAGGTTTAAAATGCCGATTTTTTTCTAGACAGTCCAAGTCGATCCATGTCGGGCGATTTCGTCGCTAAAGAGAAATCGCTCCGACATTTCATTCATGAAGCTATTTTTAAACTACGCTAGATTATTTATTAACTAGAGTAGTTTAAAATCATCTTCTAAAGCGCTGAACGGTGACAGCGGAACGGACCTAACGTAGGCGATAAAAGAAGCTACACAGTTATTTTTTACATAAAAACTTTGGTTTTTAGGAAGGCTTTAAACACATTTTCACGTTGCGAAAAGGGGACAAAAAAAATGTATGAACCGGGCTGTATTTTTCATACCGACTTCACCGCAAACCGCAACGTTCCAATCCACCGCATTCCACTAAACCCACTCGCTAGTTGATTTAAATATGGCATTAATTTACAGGCATTAAAACACTAAATTCCTTCCATTTAGCCTTTAAAATACATGAAAATTAGATTTAAAAATTATGTTATATTGTGGATTATTGTGTGAATGTTATTTGGACACTTGGGCAATTTAAAAAAAGTTTATCTTTTCTTAAGAAATGGATAGATGTTTAGATCTACTCATTGAATTTTGTAATTAGCTACAATTAGATAACTGACTAATTATATGCTTTCATTCAGGTCATCCAAGTAAGATTGTTTCATATTTGTTTCAGAATGCTTCAATCAATAATAACTGAAAATTTCATTGAGTTCTCTTAATTTTTAAGAAAGTTATGGGCTTTTGACTGTTCCAGATCACAGCTTTTGAGTTAGGTCAATTGAAAGGCAATGGGGAACAAGATGCTAATTTTCCGAGTATGACAATGGTCATAACGTTCTTAATACTGAAGATATGAAAGTGAATTAGGTGTCAAATTAAACTTCTTTTTATGCTTTATCTGATGGGATAAATTGCAGACTTGATTTTTAAAATCTCAAAATTTTGAGATTTTTTCGGAGACCTGCTACGACTATGACAGTCACCGGCAGTTGCCAAATGGGACGGGCCCATAACTCAGCGGATCAGGCAGCGTCTCTGGAGAGAAGGAATAGGTGGCGTTTCGGGTCGAGGCGGAAATACTCAGCGGGTCAGGCAGCGTCTGTGGAGGGGAAGGGTGGCACAATGGCGCAACGGTAGAGTTGCTGCGCCAGCGTTCGATCCAGACTACGAGTGCTGCCTGTACGGAGTGTGTACGTTCTCCCTGTTATCAGGCAACTGAATCATGTACCACAACCAGAGAGCAGGGCTGAACGAGAAACATAGAAACATAGAAATTAGGTGCAGGAGTAGGCCATTCGGCCCTTCGAGCCTGCACCGCCATTCAATATGATCATGGCTGATCATCCAACTCAGTATCCCGTACCTGCCTTCTCTCCATCCCCTTTAGCCACAAGGGCCACATCCAACTCCCTCTTAAATATAGCCAATGAACTGGCCTCAACTACCCTCTGTGGCAGAGAGTTCCAGAGACCCACCACTCTCTGTGTGAAAAAAGTCCTTCTCATCTCGGTCCTAAAGGATTTCCCCCTTATCCTTAAGCTGTGACCCCTTGTCCTGGACTTCCCCAACATCGGGGACAACCTTCCTGCATCTAGCCTGTCCAACCCCTTAAGAATTTTGTAAGTTTCTATAAGATCCCCTCTCAATCTCCTAAATTCTAGAGAGTATAAACCGAGTCTATCCAGTCTTTCTTCATATGACAGTCCTGACATCCCAGGAATCAGTCTGGTGAACCTTCTCTGCACTCCCTCTATGGCAATAATGTCCTTCCTCAAATTGGCACCTTCCTCACCACTCTGTGTGTGAAAAAAGTATTTCTCATTAACTACTATCTACCTCATTGGCGACCCTTCGGTCTAACCTTGACGGACTTTACTGGCTTTACCTTGCACTAAACGTTATTCCCTGATCATGTATCTGTACACTGTAAATGGTTCGATCGTAATCATGTGTTGTCTTTCCGCTGACTGGATAGCGCGCAACAAAAGCTTTTCACTGTACCTTAGTACACGTGACAATAAACTAAACGGAACTGAACTGATTGCGTGGGCTTTCTCCGGGTGCTCCGATTTCCTCCCTCTCCAAAGATGTAGGTTAATTGGACTCGGTAAAAATTGTAAATTGTCCCTAGTGTGTACGATAATGCTAGTGTATGCTAGTGCACGGCACAATCACTGGTCGGTGTGGAATCGGTAGCTGAAGGGCCTACTTCCGCGCTGTATCTCTAAATTCTAACATCTAAAGTCTAAAGTATTGTTGCCTCACAGTGCCAGAGACCCGGGTTCGATCCTGACTACGGGTTGCTGTCTGTACGGAGTTTGCACGATCTCCCCGTGATCTGCGTGGGTTTTCTCCGAGATAGAAACATAGAAACATAGAAATTAGGTGGAGGAGTAGGCCATTCGGCCCTTCGAGCCTGCACCGCCATTCAATATGATCATGGCTGATCATCCAACTCAGTATCCCGTACCTGCCTTCTCTCCATACCCTCTGATCCCCTTAGCCACAAGGGCCACATCTAACTCCCTCTTAAATATAGCCAATGAACTGGCCTCAACTACTCTCTGTGGCAGAGAGTTCTAGAGACCCACCACTCTCTGTGTGAAAAAAGTCCTTCTCATCTCGGTCCGAAAGGATTTCCCCCTTATCCTTAAGCTGTGACCTCTTGTCCTGGACCTCCCCAACATCGGGAGCAATCTTCCTGCATCTAGCCTGTCCAACCCCTTAAGAATTTTGTAAGTTTCTATAAGATCCCCTCTCAATCTCCTAAATTCTAGAGAGTATAAACTGACTATATGCAGTCTTTGTTCATAAGACAGTCCTGACATCCCAGGAATCAGTCTGGTGAACCTTCTCTGCACCCCCTCTATGGCAATAATGTCCTTCCTCAGATTTGGAGACCAGAACTGTACGCAATACTCCAGGTGTTTCCCCACTACCGATGTTAGACTAACCGGTCTGTAATTCCCCGTTTTCTCTCTCCCTCCCTTCTTAAAAAGAGAGATCTTCCTGTTTCCTCCCACACTCCAAAGACGTACAGGATTGGAGGTTCATTGGCTTGGCACAAATGTCAATTGTCCCTAGTGTGTGTAGGATAGTGTTAGTGTGCGGGGATCGCTGGTCGATGCGGCTCGGTGGGCCGAAGGGCCTGTTTCCGCGCTGTATCTAAAAAAAATACAGACAAAACCTACATCAGCGTTACAAAACCTACCATCAGCGGCGCTGCAGATCTGCCACTGCCTGTGCGTGCGATTCCGGAGACTTTGGGGGTGTGGGGGGGGGGGGGGGGGGAGGGGATTAAAATGCAGGTTTGTATTGGTTGTCAGAGAGGGATTTCCTCGAGCTGCTAACTGATGTAGAAAAATCGTTTGCAATTCCGTTCCCGTTTTTTTTTTAGATGTGCTGGACCATTGCATCACTGGATTGAAGTTAAACATAGAAACATAGAAAATAGGTGTAGGAGTAGGCCATTCGGCCCTTCGAGCCTGCACCGCCATTCAATATGATCATGGCTGATCATCCAACTCAGTATCCTGTACCTGCCTTCTCTCCATACCCTCTGATCCCTTTAGCCACAAGGGCCACATCTAACTCCCAATGAACTGGCCTCAACTACCTTCTGTGGCAGAGAATTCCAGAGATTCTCCACTCTCTGTGTGAAAAATGTTTTTCGCATCTCGGTCCTAAAAGATTTCCCCCTTATCCTTAAACTGTGACCCCTTGTTCTGGACTTTCCCAACTTCGGGAACAATCTTCCTGCATCTAGCCTGTCCAACCACTTAAGAATTTTGTATGTTTCTATAAGATCCCCCCTCGATCTTCTAAATTCTAGTGAATTTTAAACGCAACTTTTAACGCCTTCAATGCCTTCAACATCACGGATCGCAATTTCAGGACAAAACAAAGGGTATGTCGTTTATTTAAAATATTACTGAGCTTTTCAGTGTGGCTTAATTTTAATCTTATGATGCGAAAAATGTTATTTAGGCATTTTACGAATCGGCCATGTCTTGCCTGCCGATATGGGCTTAAAATCTATGGCAACAGCAACATTCGATCACATTCCAGAAACATCCACTCTCAAGATATTCAAATTCATTATTTTTTTTGCACAATCATGTCATAAGAACATCTACATCATATTTTATGTTATTGTCTATCCATGATCGATATTTTCATACTAAATATCCACCGTACAGTTTTAGATGTATTGTGCAAAAAATAATGATTTTGATTATCTTGAGTGTGGATGTTTCTGGATTAATTTATGTGAATTGGGCATATCAGTTCATGACAAAGTGAGATTTATAAATCATGTGGTCTTGTGAATTCTTGTGTGAATGGGATCAGTTTGTTATTTGTTATTTCGATTTTTAGGCTATTTAAATTGTTTAGCCTTTTCTTAAGAAATGGATAGAGGTTTACATCTGGTAATTGAATTTAGATGAATTTTATTTATTTGATGAAACTGATGAATATGAATTTTTTGTTGGGTATTTACTATTTGTTTTAGCGTTTAACTTTATCATTTCTACATTTTTTTTCTAAAACTGCAAATAATAATTTATTTCTGTTAATGCCGTTCAGTGTTTTTTTTTCCGTTACATTTTAAACAGATGTCTCCGAAAATGAAATGTAAAATTGTCAATCCAAATGCCAAGTAAAAGAGACTGATTTAGACAGCATTCGCAGAGATTATGCGAATTTGGACTACTCCAAATGTGATTATCTACAGGACATTCTTAATGGGAAAATGCGGAAAGGCATGTCATGCGTGGTTTGAAGAGCAAAAACGTGTAGTTTACAATGCCAAAATTGAAAAGTTGAGAAAAAACAAGGTGTACAGAGTTGCTTATTGGTTACAATCTGAGGAGTATGATGATGCTACTGATTATGATATGCCAATGTACCAGTAAGCAGCTGATCTTCTCCATAATGAAATTGTAATTCCTTTACTTGTCTGTTACGGACTTACAGCATATAATACAATAATATTAAAGTTCCGATCGTGAGAATGTCACATTTTAGAATTTTCAAGGCAGTCTGGGTGTTTATTACTATTTCCGTCACAACGGTCAATTTTGGAATTAGCTAACTAATTTGGAGTTAGGTAACTAACTAATTATATGCTTTAATTTCAGGTCATCCAAGTAAGATGTTTTCTATTTGTTTCAGAATGTTTCAATCTATAATAACTGAAAATATCATTCAGTTCTCTTAATTTGTAAGAAAGTTATGGGCTTCTGACTGTCCTCGATCACAGGTTTTGGTCACAGTCAATGGAAAAGCAATGGGGAACAAGATGCTAATTTCCGAGTATGAAAATGACCATAACTTTTTTGAATACTGGAGATATGAAAGTGAATTAGCAGTCAATTTAAAGATCTTTTTGTGCTTAATCTGATGGGATAAATTGCAGACTTGATTTTTAAAATCTCAAAATTTGGTAACATTCCTACAGACAGCACCCGAGGTCAGGATCGAACCCTGGTCTCTGGCACTGTGAGGTGGCAGCTCTACCAGTTGCGTTATAGCTAGTAGTATTCTATTTACAAATCTGGTGTTCTGTCGATGTTGGTGGGAATTTTATTATCCCATTCCTACAAGACGGCTCTTGACTCTTGATTTCAAGTTCCTGATCTCACTGTCCTCCATCCTCTCTCCATGCTGAAAACAGATGCAAAGTGCTCCTTTAGTTCCCCGTCTACATCCCCAGATCAGGCACGTTGGGCGGCGCAGTGGTAGAGTTGCTGCCTTAGAGCGCCAGAGACCTGGGTTTGATCCTGACTACGGGTGCTGTCTGTACGGAGTTTGTACGTTCGCCCTGCGACCTGCGTGGATTTCCTACAGGATTATCTATATTTTGTGTTATTGTCTATCCATGATCGATAATTTCATACTAAATATCCACTGTAGTTTTAGTCAGATGTATTGTGCAAAAAATAATGATTTTAATTATCTTGAGAGTGGATGTTTCTGGATCAATTTATGTGAATTAAACATTAAATTCCTTCCATTTGGCATATCAGTTCATGACAAAGTGAGATTGTATTGGGAATTCTTGTGTGAATGGGATCAGTTTGTTATTTGTTATGTCGATTTTTAGGCTATTTAAATTTTTTTGCCTTTTCTTAAGAAATGGATCGATGTTTAGATCTTGTAATTGAATTTAGATGAATTTTATTTATTTGATGAAACTGATGAACGGAGTTTGTACGTTCTCCCTGTGACCTGCGTGGATTTCCTCCGGGATTTTCGGTTTCCTCCCGCACTCCAAAAACGTAGTTTTGTAGGTTAATTGGCTTGGTATATTAAAAAAATCTACACCAGTCCCACCTGCCTTTGTTTGTCCTGCACCCCTTCAGACCTTTCCTTTCCCATGTACCTGTCCAAGTGTTTCTTAAACAGTGGGCATGTTAAAGGGTGGCACGGTGGCGCAGCGGTAGAGTTGCTGCCTCACAGCACCAGGGACCCGGGTTCGATCCCGACTACGGGTGCTGTCTGTACGGAGTTTGCACGTTCTCCCCATGACCCGCGTGGATTTTCTCCGAGACCTTCGGTGTCCTCCCACACTCCAAAGGCGTGCAGGTTTGTAGGTTAATTGGCTTGGTATAAATGTAAATTATCCCTAGTGTGTGTAGGATAGTGTTAACGTGCGGAGATCGCTGGTCGGCGCGGACTCGGTGGGCCGAAGGGCCTTGTTTCCAGACCGTATCTCTGAACTAAACTAAACTAAATTCCCCCCTTTATTCTTACATGGTCCTTCCTTCTCTCTGGTGACCCACTTGTTTTTTATGTAGGTATAAAAATCTTTGGGATTTAATATGACTTGCCCAATCCATTTTGTAGCCCCTTCAGGTCCCATCCGCTGGTAAAATATGTTTAATGTGTTTACATATCTGTCGTGCTGCTGCAGGTGAGAATTTCATAGTTCCATTCCAAAAAATAAAACATTCTTCACTCTTGCATTCGGGCCTGTGTATCACTTTCATAGGTTCACAAGTTGTAGGAGGAGAATTAGGCCATTCGGCCCATCAAGTCTACTCCGCCATTCAATCACGGCTGATCTATCTCTCCCTCTCAACCCCATTCTCCTGCCTTCTGCCCATGACCCCTGGCACCCGTACTGATCAAGAATCGCTCAATCACTGCCTTAAAACTATCCGCTGACTTGGCCTCCGCAGCCGTCAGTGGCAATGAATTCCACAGATTCACCACCCTCTGACTAAAGAAATTCCTCCTCATCTCCTTTTCTAAAGGTATGTCCTTTTATTGTGAGGCTGTGTCCTCTGGTCCTAGATTCTCCCACTAGTGGAAACATCCTCTCCACATCCACTCTATCTGGGCCTTTCACTATTCGGCAAGGGGATCATGACAGAAGCCTCCTCGTGGTGATCCAGACTGATTCCTGGGATGGCAGGACTTCCATATGAAGAAAGACTGGATAGACTCGGCTTGTACTCGCTGGAATTTGGAGGATTGAGGGGGGGTCTCATAGAGACTTGCAAAATTCTTAAGAGGTTGGACAGGCTAGATGCAGGAAGATTGTTCCCAATGTTGGGGAAGTCCAGTCAGTTTAAGGATAAGGGGGAAATCCTTTAGGACCGAGATGAGAAAATCATTTTTCACACAGAGAGTGGTGAATCTGTGGAATTCTCTGCCACAGAAGGTAGTTGAGGCCAGTTCATTGGCTTTATTTAAGAGGGAGTTAGGTGTGGCCCTTGTGGCTAAAGGGATCAGAGGGTATGGAGAGAAGGCAGGTACGGGATACTGAGTTGGATGATCAGCCATGATCACATTGAATGGCGGTGCAGGCTCGAAGGGCCGAATAGCCTACTCCTGCACCTAATTTCTATGTTTCTATGTTTCTATGATCCCTGGAAGCAACGACATGATGCGCTCTGTGACGCGTCGGGCGACAATTCTGTCAACATGTTGGACGACGACAAAAGCCAATAGCGAGCCACGTCGTCTGACACACCAGCGATAAAACCATTCGGTAAGTTCCAATGAGGTCCCCTCCCCATTCTTCTAAACTCCAGCGAGTGCAGGCCCAGTGCCGTCAAACGCTCATCATACGTTAACCCACTCATTCCTGGCAGCATTCTTGTAAACCTCCTCTGGACCCTGTTGCTGCAAGCTCTTTGAGAGATGACCAATCTTGGAAACTAAAGCACCCATCTCACAGATGAAGCCAAACAAAGTCGGGCGGCACGGTGGCGCAGCGGTAGAGTTGCTGCGTTCCAGCACCAGAGACCCGGGTTTGATCCTGACAACGGGCGCTGTCCGCGCGTAGTTTGCGCCTTCTCCCCGTGACCACGTGGGTGCGCCGGTTTCCTCCCACGCTCCAAGGACGTACAGGTTTATTGGTTGACAAAAATGCTGGAGAAACTTGGCTGGTGTGGAGCGAAGGAAATAGGCGACGTTTCGGGTCGAAATCCTTCTTCAGACCTTATTGCCTTCGCTCCATAGATGCTGACTCACCCGCTGGGTTCCTCCAGCATTTTTATCTACCTTCGATTTTCCAGCATCTGCAGTTCCGTCTTAAACAGGTTTATAGGTTAATTAGCTTTGGTAAAACATTGCGCAGGACAGCGTTGGGGTCGAGGAAAGAGCGTTCACGTCGCGGCCCGCTTTCCACCAATTTTTCCACCACCAGAGCACAAGAAGCGACAGGACAGACACCATTGCATGCAGATGCCGAGAAGTGTGTCCAGCTCTGTCTGAACAACTTCTAATCTTGTGCGCGGGCTCGATAACTAGAGGAAGAAGGATAGCGTTAGAGCACGGGTGATCGCAGGTCGGCGCGGACACGGTGGGGCCTGTTTCCGCGCTTAATCTCCAAAGCTAAAATTAAAAAGGTAAAGCGATTGGAAGCCAAGAGAGAGAAGGTCCCATCACAGCAATTATTTAACACCGGCCAGCCCAAGGCAAAGAAACGAAAAGAAACGCACAGGACAAAACGTGCAAGGGGAACCAAGGAGAGAACTCAAAGATCACCACAGCCACACATGGACCGTCGTTACACTACCTCCGTTACACCTGCACCACGGGGGTCTGCTCTGCTTTTAACTTTCTGCGTTCTGCAAGCGCCTCCAGGTTCAACCCATGACTTTCAACTCTGTGGAAGATATTTGGACAGCGGGCGTGACTCCAAGGCAGCAGAATGGCCCTCGCTCACAGAGTCGTATGGCTTTAACGTACTGCATTAACAAGTGGTGCTCCAACTGCAACTGCTCAGCAAGAAAGGCTCTGCAGAGGGTAGCAAGGGGAGCAGAGAGGATCATTGGCGTCTCCCTGCCCTCGGTACAAGGACTGTTCCAGGGCCGAGGCCTGAAAAAAAAGCACCGAGCATTGCAAAGGACAGACTGCACCCCCCCCTCCGCACACATCTGGATCTCCTGCCATCAGGCAAGCAATACCATAGCATCAAAGCCCGGACAACCAGACTGTTGAACAGCTTCCTCCCACAGGCTGTGAGGCTGCTAAACAGTCACTCCACCTGGGGTTACACAAAAAGCTGGAGAAACTCAGCGGGTGCAGCAGCATCTAAGGAGCGAAGGAGATAGGCGACGTTTCGGGTCGAGACCCTCCTTCACACTCCACCTGATTCTGCTGCTTTTTGCCAGACTGATTCCTGGGATGTCAGGACTTTCATATGAGGAAAGATTGGATAGACTCGGCTTGTACTCGCTGGAATTTAGAAGATTGAGGGGGGATCTTATAGAAACTTACAAAATTCTTAAGAGGTTGGACAGGCTAGATGCTGGAAGATTGTTCCCGATGTTGGGGGAGTCCAGAACAAGGGGTCACAGTCTAAGGATAAGGGGGAATTCCTTTAGGACCGAGATGAGGAAAACATTCTTTACACAGAGAGTGGTGAGTCTCTGGAATTCTCTGCCACAGAAGGTAGTCGAGGCCAGTTCATTGGCTATATTTAAGAGGGCGTTAGATGTGGAACTTGTGGCTAAAGGGATCAGGGGGTATGGAGAGAAGGCAGGTACGGGATACTGAGTTGGATGATCAGCCATGATCATATTGAATGGCGGTGCAGGCTCGAAGGGCCGAATGGCCTACTCCTGCACGTATTTTTCTATGTTTCCATGTTTCTATGCACTGACAATTTAATAACAATTTCTGGCGCTGGCCACTTAAATCAGCTGCCCTGGACAATTTATGACCGTTTTTAATGTTGCTGGGTTTTTTTTACCTGCACTTTTAACTATTGCATTGTTTTTATTTATGTATTATATATTATATTATATATATTGACCAGCTGTATCTCTGTCTGGTTTGGGGACTGTAAAGCCTCCGACTGGAAGTCTGTGCAGAGAGTGGTGAGGACAGCGGAAAAAATCATCGGGTCCTCTCTCCCCTCAATCGGGGATATTGCGACCAAACGTTGCGTGTCTAAGGCCAGCAGTATTATAAAAGACCCCATACATCTCCATCACGGACTGTTCACTCTGCTGCCCTCGGGAAAAAAATATCGCAGCATAAGGAGCAGAACATCAAGGTTCTGCAACAGCTTCTTCCCACGAGCCATCAGACTCCTGAATGCCATGTAATGGGCTGCCACCATTGTCTATTTATCCTTTTATCCATTTTATCCATTTTATCCATGTTTATCCTTCTGTTAATTTATCGTGTTGCACAGGGAGCCAAATGCAACGTAATTTCGTTTGGAACTGCATATATCGATGTATTTCTAAATGACAATAAAGTTGGTTTGACTTGACTTGACTTTGACTTATATGTAAACAAATGTTCAATTAATGTAAGACATAACCTAATTCAATTTAAAATTTTAAAATGATTATATTATTCGAAAAAGTAGACTGAATAAAATATTCTCAAATGTTTCCCCCATCTGTGACAAATGTCTAACTCAAAATGCCACTATAGCACATTCCTTTGTCTCTTGTATACAACTGCATAAAGTTTGGAATGACATTTTTGGAATTTTTCCAAAACTATTGAACACAAAATTGAACCCCAATACGGAACTGATTATCTTTGGATCAATGGAAGAGGGAAGTAAACTAACCATATTCCAAGAAGCTTTTCTTAATTACGGTCTAATAACAGCAAAAAAAAACTTATACTCAAATTTTGGAAAAACGCAACCACGCCAACATTCAAAATGTGGATGTCAAATATGTCGGAAGCGCTTCATCTTGAAGAAATGAGATTCCTCCCACTAGGCAAAGTAGACCAATTCTCAAAGACTTGGTCTCCTTTTATCAACTTTTTGCAAGCATATGGTGCAACATAACATAACCTCAGAAATTAAATGGTTTAGAACCGGGTGACGGACGGGCAAAAATACGAAATAGATAGATCTCTCCTAATCTCTCTTTTCTTCACTTTCTCCTTCTATTTCAATCTTTTCAGCTTCTCTTCCACGTCCTTTATTTCTTTTGCTATCTGCCTCTACTCGCTTGTCTATCTATTCCCACACTCTTTATTTCTTTTTTCTCTCACTGTTCTTTTATTATTAAATCAAAAATACGAAGTTAGAAACATAGAAATTAGGTGCAGGAGTAGGCCATTCGGCCCTTCGAGCCTGCACCGCCATTCAATGTGATCATGGCTGATCATCCAACTCAGTATCCCGTACCTGCCTTCTCTCCATACCCTCTGATCCCCTTAGCCACCAGGGCCACATCTAACTCCCTCTTAAATATAGCCAATGAACTGGCCTCAACTACCCTCTGTGGCAGACCCTCCAGTCTGAAGAAGGGTCTCGACCCGAAACGTCGCCTATCTCCTTCGCTCCTTTGATGCTGCTGCACCCGCTGAGTTTCTCCAGCTTTTTGTGTAACCCTCGATTCTCCAGCATCTGCAGTTCCTTCTTTAACAATACCCTCTGTGGCAGAGAGTTCCAGAGACCCACCACTCTCTGTGTGAAAAAAGTCCTTCTCATCTCGGTCCTAAAGGATTTCCCCCTTATCCTTAAGCTGTGACCCCTTGTCCTGGACCTCCCCAACATCGGGAACAATCTTCCTGCATCTAGCCTGTCCAACCCCTTAAGAATTTTGTAAGTTTCTATAAGATCCCCTCTCAATCTCCTAAATTCTAGAGAGTATAAACCGAGTCCATGCAGCCTTTGTTCATAAGACAGTCCTGACATCCCAGGAATCAGTCTGGTGAACCTTCTCTGCACTCCCTCTATGGCAATAATACAAGTTGTACAAGAATGGAAATATGTATGTATTAGGTACTCAAGTGCCACACTTTTGTACTTACTTCTAACAAAAATAAACTAAAAAAAAAAATGTATGTGTGAAATGTTTAAGCGTTATGTGCGATGCTCTGGTATTTCCTGGTATAACGACTTCTCTCTTTGCACCGTACAACTGTTGCTTTGCAAGATGACAATATTGATTGATTGATTTCAACCAGCGGTGAACAAGGCTGGTAGGTATGGGTCACCTCCGAGACTGATTCGCCCAGCCACAACATCATAAGATCATGAGTTCAGAAGTTCAGAAGTGATAGGAGCAGAATCTTTTTGGACAGAGAGAGGAGGAGAATTTTATTTTGTCAGACAGTGGTGAATCTGCGGAATTCTTTGCCAAGTCAATGGATATTTTTAAAGCATGGATAGACAGATTCTTGATTAGTATGGGCGTCAGAGGTTGGGTGGGGGAGGAAGGAGAATGGGGTTGGGAGGGAGAGATAGATCAGCCATGATTGAATGGGGGAGTAGGCTTGATGGGCCGAGTGGCCTCATTCTACTCGTATTCCTTTTGACCCTAATGAGAATTAAGCCATTCGGTACATCAAGTCTACTCCATCAGGACCTATACACCAGGAGGTGCAGATCCAGAGCCAGCAACATTATGGGGGACCCCGACCACCCCAGCAACGGACTGTTCCAGCTGCTACAGTCGGGCAAACACCTCCGTTGCCACGCTGTGAAAACAGAGAGGATGAGACGGAGTTTCTTCCCACAGGCCGTCAGGACTGTAAACACTTATCTCACCAGGGGCTAACTTACTGTTGTGTTGTGTCTTTTGAAAATTGCTGGGTTTTTATTCCTAATATGCAAGTACAGATTCTGTTCTATTCTGTTCTGTAGTTTTTGCACAAATCTGCAGGCATTGCCACTTTCATATCACTGCACATCTCGTATGTGTATGTGACAAATAAACTTGACTTGACTCATTCAATCGTGGCTGATCTATCTCTCCCTCCTAAGCCCATTCTCCTGCCTTCTCCCCGTAACCTCTGACACCCGTACTAATCGAGAATGCTTAAAATATCTGCCTCCAACCACTTACACTCTTACCAGGTTATAGGCTTTCAATGGTTTACTGGTGTGTTATTGTCACTTGTACCCAAGTACGGGCACCTGACGTTTACGCGTGCTTGATTTGTGCATTCTTGAAAAATGGTTTCATTAATATTAAAGCCAAGTTGACGCACTCAAGATGCTTCCCAAGATGGCGCTCAACATGCTTCCCAAGATGGCGCTAAAGATGCTTCCCAAGATGGCGTTAAAGATGCTTCCCAAGATGGCGCTCAAGATGCTTCCCAAGATGGCGCTCAAGATGCTTCCCAAGATGGCGCTCAAGATGCTTCCCAAGATGGCGCTCAAGATGCTTCCCAAGATGGCGCTCAAGATGCTTCCCAAGATGGCGCTCAAGATGCTTCCCAAGATGGCGCTCAAGATGCTTCCCAAGATGGCGCTCAAGATGCTTCCCAAGATGGCGCTCAAGATGCTTCCCAAGATGGCGCTAAAGATGCTTCCCAAGATGGCGCTCAAGATGCTTCCCAAGATGGCGGCCAACCCAGGCGACCATTTGCATGCCAGCCACAGAAGCAGATCTACGACCACGTTACAATCGCCCCACACTCTTAAATTTCTGCTCCTACAGCAGCTTTTCCGACTTTAACTGTGCCCTTGCCCCAAACGTTATCCCCATTATCATGTATCTGTACATTGTAAAAGGCTAGATCATGTCATCATGTAGATAAAAATGCTGGAGAAACTCAGCGGGTGAGGCAGCAGCACCCATGGAGCAAAGGAATAGGTGACGTTTCGGGTCGAGACCTTCTTCAGACTGATGTGGGGGTGGGGGGAGGGGGCGGGAAGAAGAAAGGAAGAGGCGGAGACAGTGGGCTGCGGGAGAGCTGGGAATGGGAAGGGAAGGAGGGAGAAAGCAGGGACTACCTGAAATTGGAGTAGTCAATGTTCATACCGCTGGGGTGTAAGTGAAATATGAGGTGCTGCTCCTCCAATTTGCAGTGGGCCTCACTCTGGCCATGGAGGAGGCCCAGGACAGAAAGGTCGGATTGGGAATGGGAGGGGGAGTTGTATTGCCTTTCTGCTGACTGGTTAGCAGGCAACAAAAGCTTTTCACTGTACCTTGGTACACGTGACAATAAACTAAACTAGAAACATAGAAAATAGGTGCAGGAGTGGGCCATTTGGCCCTTCGAGCCCGCACCGCCATTCTATATGATCATGGCTGATCATCCACAATCAGTACCCCTTTCTCCCCATATCCCTTGATTCCTGTAGCCCTCGGAGCAATATCTAACTCTCTCTTGAAAACATCCAGTGAATTGGCCTCCGAGGCCGAGAATTCCACAGACTCACAACTCTCTGGGTGAAAACGTTTTTCCTCATCTCAGTCCTAAACGGCCTACCCCTTATTCTTAAACTGTGTGACTCCTGGTTCTGGACTCCCCCAAACATGGGGAACTTGTTTCCTGCCTCTAGCCTGTCCAATCCCTAATAAACTAATGGCTCATATTTTTGAAATAATGCCCCTGGCAGCATCCTCGCGAAAATGTTTAATTGACGCACTCTTTGAAATGAGCATTGTTATTCCAGAACGTAGCCCCTTGTGTATGATGCGAGACGCCAAGAACAGTAACATTATTTTTCAGTTGGGTGACAATTCTACTGTACAGTCCGCACCATCGCACTAAGTATAGGTGTGAAAGACAAGCAGGCTGCATCGAGTCGGTGCACAAGAGTTGCCACGTTTTAAGTGCAATTTGAGTCCGAGTTTTTTCACCTCGATGGGACGAACTTACCCTGGTTTGATCGCTGGAGGCTCAGGGAGAGGATCAGTAAAGTCGTCTTTCCCCACCAGCCAATACGTCTCTTCAATGCCTTTTCCCTGAAATATGAAGCAAATGGAGTCAGGGAGTCAGAGTGATGCAGTGTGGAAATAAGCCGTTCGGCCCAACTTGCCCACACCGGCCAACATGTCCCAGCTACACTAGTCCCACCTGCCTCTGCTTGGCCCATGTCACTTTATACCTGTCCTATCCATGTAACCCTCTAAATGTTTCTTAAACGTTGTGATAGTCCCAGCCTCAACCACCTCCTAGAATCATAGAATCATAGAATCATAGAAAATAGGTGCAGGAATAGGCCATTCGGCCCTTCGAGCCTGCACCGCCATTCAATATGATCACGGCTGATCATCCAACTCAGTATCCCGTACCTGCCTTCTCTCCATACCCTCTGATCCCCTTAGCCACAAGGGCCACATAGAAACATAGAAACATAGAAATTAGGTGCAGGAGTAGGCCATTTGGCCCTTCGAGCCTGCACCGCCATTCAATATGATCATGGCTGATCATCCAACTCAGTATCCCGTACATGCCTTCTCTCCATACCCTCTGATCCCTTTAGCCACAAGTGCCACATCTAACGCCCTCTTAAATATAGCCAATGAACTGGCCTCAACTACCCTCTGTGGCAGAGAGTTCTAGAGACCCACCACTCTCTGTGTGAAAAAAGTCCTTCTCATCTCGGTCCTAAAGGATTTCCCCCTTATCCTTAAGCTGTGACCCCTTGTCCTGGACCTCCCCAACATCGGGAACAATCTTCCTGCATCTAGCCTGTCCAACCCCTTAAAAATGTTGTAAGTTTCTATAAGATCCCCTCTCAATCTCCTAAATTCTAGAGAGTATAAACCGAGTCTATGCAGTCTTTGTTCATAAGACAGTCCTGACATCCCAGGAATCAATCTGGTGAACCTTCTCTGCACTCCCTCTATGGCAATAATGTCCTTCCTCAGATTTGGAGATTCCTCAGAACCTGCCTGCGTTTGGTCCATATCACTCCAAACCTGTCCTAACACGTTCCTGTCTAACTGTTTCTTAAACGTTGGGATAGTCCCTGCCTCAACTACCTCCTCTGGCAGCTCGTTCCATACATCCACCACCCTTTGTGTCGAAAAGTTACCCCTCGGATTCCAATTTAATCTTTTCCCATTCATTTTGAACCTATGTCCTCTGGTCCTCGATTCCCCTACTCTGGGCAAGGGACTCTGTGCATCTACCCGATCCATTCCTGTTGTGATTTTTACATATGGTTAACATTTTCCTCTTAGTTTTAATGACCAATACCGATGTCAGAGCAAGCCGAACAGAAACATAGAAAATAGGTGTAAGAGGAGGCCATTCAGCCCTTCGAGCCAGCACCGCCATTCATTGTGATCATGGCTGATCGTCCCCAATCAATAACCCGTACCTGCCTTCTCCCCATATCCCTTGACTCCACTAGCCCCTGGAGTTTAACTCTCTCTTAAATCCATCCAGTGATTTGGCCTCCACTGCCCTCTGTGGCAGGGAATTCCACAAATTCACAACTCTCTGGGTGAAAATGTTTTTTATCACCTCAGTCTTAATTGACCTCCCCTTTATTCTAAGACTGTGGCCCCTGGTTCTGGACTCGCCCAAACACGAGCGACATATAAAATCATGAGAGGATTAGTTTGGGTAAATGCACAGAGTCTCTTGCTCAGCAAGGTGGCACAGTGGTAGAGTTGCTGCCACACAGAGCGGGAGGCACAGGTTCGATCTCGACTACGGGTGCTGTCTGTACGGAGTTTGCACGTTCTCCCCGTGACCTGCGTGGGTTTTTCTCCTAGATCTTCGGTTTCCTCCCACACTCCAAAGACGCACAGGTTTGCAGGTATAAGTGTAAATTGTCCCTAGTGTGTGTGTAAGATAGCGTTGCTGTGCGGTATGGACACGGTGGGCCGAATGGCCTGTTTCCGCGCTGTATCTCTAAACTCAAGTAGGGGAATTGAGAAGCAGAGGACATCGTTTTAAGGTGAGGGGGGATGTTATAGGAAAGATATTGTCAAGCTTGAAAGGGTTCAGAGAAGATTTACGAGGATGTTGCCAGGACTAGAGGGTGTGAGCTACAGGGAGAGGTTGAGCAGGCTGGGTCTCTATTCCATGGAGCGCAGGAGGATGAGGGGGGATCTTATAGCAGTGTACAAAATCATGAGAGGAATAGATCGGGTAGATGCACAGAGTCTCTTGCCCAGAGTAGGGTAAATCGAGGACCAGAGGACATGGGTTCAAGGTGAAGGGGAAAAAATTTAATAGGAATCTGAGAGGTAACATTTTCGCACTAAGGGTGGTGGGTGTATGGAACAAGCTGCCCCAGGAGGTAGTCGGGGCTGGGACCATCCCGATGTTGAAGAAACATTTAGACAAGTATGTGGATAGAACAGGTTTCGAGGGATATTGGCCAAATGCAGGCAGGTGGGACGTGTGGGCAAGTTGGGCCAAAGGGCCTGTTTCCACACTGCAAGACCCTATGGCATTGTGAGTGATCACCATTCCTGGAATGTGATGAGGTATCTGGATTAGAGCAACCATAATAATGTGGAAACACTAACAATGATGAAGCAACCTTGATTATTATCGAGGGTACACAAAATGTTGGAAGAACTCAGCGGGCGCAGCAGCATCTATGGAGCGAAGGAGATAGGCAACGTTTCGGGCCGAAACCCTTCTTCAGACTGATGGGGGGTGGGGGGAGGCAGGGGGAAGAAAGGAAAAAGGAGGAGGAGGAGGAGCCCGAGGGCTGAGGGAGAGGTGGGAAGGGGAGGAGACAGCAAGGGTTAACAGAATTGAGAGAATTCGATGTTCATGTCAAGAGGATGCAGACTCCCCAAGCGGAATATGAGGTGCTGTTCCTCCAACTTACGGTGTTGATCACTCTGGCCGTGGAGGAGGCCCAGGACAGAGAGGTCGGATACGGAATGGGAGGGGGAGTTGAAGTGCTGAGCCACCGGGAGGTCGGGTTGGTTATTGCGGACCGAGCGGAGGTGTTCGGCAAAACGATCGCCAAGCCTACGCTTGGTCTCACCGATATAGATCAGCTGACATCTAGAGCAGCGGATGCAGTAGATGAGGTTGGAGGAGGTGCAGGTGTACCTCTGTCGGACCTGGAAGGACTGCTTGGATCCCTGAAAGGAGTGGATGGGGGAGGTGAAGGGGCAAGTGTAACATCTCTTGCGGTTGCAAGGGAAAGTGCCTGGGGAAGGGGTGGAGCGGGAGGGAAGGGAAGCATTGATTATCATCGGTTGGTAATGAAAAAAGGCTCTTTGCCCCAACAAGTCCACGCCAACCACCGATTACCCGTATGGGCCATCAAATCTAGACTGCCATTCAATCATGGTTGATCGATCTTTCCCTCTCAACCCCATTCTCCTGCCTTCTCCCCATAACCCCAGACACACGTATTACTCAATCTCCATCAATTGACTTGGCCTCCACAGCCTTCTGTGGCAAATTAATTTACAGATTTACCACCCCCTGATGAAGGAAATTCCTCCTCATCTCCTTTCTGAAGGTTAGTTCTTCTATTCTGAGGCTGTGGCCTCTTGTCCTAGACTCTCCCACTAGTGGAAACATCCTCTCCACATCCACTCTATCCAGGCCTTTCATTATTCTGTAAGTTTAACCATATAACCATATAACCATATAACAATTACAGCACGGAAACAGGCCTTCTCGGCCCTTCCAGTCCGTGCCGACCATTTATTTTCCCCTAGTCCCATCTACCTGCACTCAGACCATACCCCTCCATTCCCTTCCCGTCCATATACCTATCCACTTTACTTTTAAATGTTAAAATCGATCCTGCCTCCACCACTTCTGCTGGAAGATCATTCCACACAGCCACCACTCTCTGGGTAAAGAAGTTCCCCCTCGTGTTACCCCTAAACTTCTGTCCCTTAATTCTCATGTCATGCCCTCTTGTTTGAATCTTTCCTACCCTCAATGGGAAAAGCTTATCCACGTCAACTCTGTCTATCCCTTTCATCATTTTAAAGACCTCAATCAAGTCCCCCCTTAACCTTCTGCGCTCCAAAGAATAAAGACCTAACTTGTTCAACCTTTCTCTGTAACTTAGTTGCTGGAACTCAGGCAACATTCTAGTAAATCTCCTCTGTACTCTCTCTATTTTGTTGACATCCTTCCTATAATTAGGCGACCAAAATTGTACACCATACATTGTACACCATTGTACACCACATCTTTGTACACCTCTGGATACTTTCAATGAGGGGTCCCCTCATTCTTCTAAACTCCAGCGAGTACAGGCCCAGTGCCATCAAACGCTCATCATATGCTAACCCACTCGTTCCTGGGATCATTGAGCTAGACACACCTGCACTCCCCCCCTCCTAGCCAGCATATCCCTCCTCAGATGCTGAGAGAATGGAGTGGCTGGGCTTGTATACTCAGAATTTAGAAGGAAGCGAGGGGATCTTATTGAAACATATAAGATTATACAGGGTTTGGACACGCTAGAGGCAGCAAACATGTTCCCGATGTTGGGGGAGTCCAGAACCAGGGGCCACAGTTTAAGAATAAGGACAAAGCCATTTAGAACTCTGGAACTCTCTGCCACAGAGGGTAGTTGAGGCCAGTTCATTGGCTATATTTAAGAGGGAGTTAGATGTGGCCCTTGTGGCTAAGGGGATCAGAGGGTATGGAGAGAAGGCAGGTACGGGATACTGAGTTGGACGATCAGCCATGATCATATTGAATGGCGGTGCAGGCTCGAAGGGCCGAATGGCCTACTCCTGCACCTAATTTCTATGTTTCTATGTTTCTAGAATGGAGATGGGGAAACGTTTTTTCACCCAGAGTATTGGGGGAGTCCAGAACAACGGGCCACACACAGTTTAAGAATAAGGAGTAAGCCATTTAGAACGGAGACGAGGAAACACTTTTTCTCACAGACAGATGTGAGTCTGTGGAATTCTCTGCCTCAGAGGGTGGTGGAGGCCGGTTCTCTGGATACTTTCAAGAGAGAGCTAGACAGGGCTCTTAAAGATAGTGGAGTCCGGGGATATGGGGAGAAGGCAGGAACGGGGTACTGATTGGGGACGATCAGCCATGATCACATTGAATGGTGGTGCAGGCTTGAAGGGCCGACTGGCCTACTCCTGCACCTATTGTCTATTGTCAGATATGGGTCCCAGAACTGCTCACAATACTCCGAATGCGGCCTGCCTGGCCTTGCGGAGCCTCACCATTCCCTTCCTCACCTTTAACTCTGTCATTCCTCGGACCTGTATTTTATATCCCCTGTCCAGGCTGCGGAGAATTTTCACAGTGCTCTGGTTGACGTGTATTCGATAAGCTGCAGAGACAGAAACAGCACAGCGTTGGTGGCGGTCACTGCGAAGGAACACGTGGCACAAACAACAACACAGGGCGGCATGGTGGCGCGGCGGCAGAGACCCCGGTTCCATCCTGACCACGGGCGCTGTCTGTACCGAGCTCGTACGTTCCTCCCCGACACTGCGTGAGTTTTCTCTGCGTACACCGGTTTCCTCCCACACTCCAAAGACACACACATTTGTGGCGATTCTGAGGCTTCATAAGAAACATAGAAACATAGAAATTAGGTGCAGGAGTAGGCCATTCGGCCCTTCGAGCCTGCACCGCCATTCAATATGATCATGGCTGATCATCCAACTCAGTATCCCGTAACTGCCTTCTCTCCATACCCTCTGATCCCCTTAGCCACAAGGGCCACATCTAACTCCCTCTTAAATATAGCCAATGAACTGGCCTCAACTACCCTCTGTGGCAGAGAGTTCCAGAGACCCACCACTCTCTGTGTGAAAAAAGTCCTTCTCATCTCGGTCCTAAAGTATTTCCCCCTTATCCTTAAGCTGTGACCCCTTGTCCTGGACCTCCCCAACATCGGGAACAATCTTCTTGCGTCTAGCCTGTCCAACCCCTTAAGAATTTTGTAAGTTTCTATAAGATCCCCTCTCAATCTCCTAAATTCTAGATTTTATATTTTGTAAAAACAGGTCAAACGGTGAGCTTCACGTCTGTCTTGGAGAGGGTTCCACCCCGCCCAGAGAATTCAGAAGTTTGGTGACACTCGCTTCTCTCTCGTAGGTGTTAGTAACAAATCGAGCGGCCTGTCTTTGGACACGTTCGATGGATGAAATGTTTTTATCTGTGTATGGGTCCCAAGCTGCTACTGCATAGTCCAGATGAGGTCTAACGAGGGTGAAATACAGCTTCTCCTTGACAGAAGCTGAACAATGATGGAAGTTGCGCCTCAGGAAGTTTAGGACACCTGTTGCTTTCACTGTTACATGATGAGTCTGACCATTCCATCGTAGATCATTCTGCAATTTGATGCCAAGATACTTGGTTTGTTTGGATTCTTCAAGGGTGACACCGAGTATGTTGTAAGATGTGACGCCTGGATTCCTCTTTCTGGTGACACGCATGGTTTCACATTTGGAAGGGTTGAACTGCATGCCCCATTGTTGTGACCACTCGACCATAGTATCGAGATCCTTTTGGAGAGCATCTTCATCATCAGCTGACTTAATTGGACGGTACAGCAAACAATCATCAGCGAACAGTCTGGTCGTACTTGCGACTTTTTCATGGATGTCATTGATGTAAAGCAAAAATAGGTGTCGGCCAAGTACTGTGCCCTGGGGTGTACCACTCAACACTGGGGTGCCAATTGGAGCTCTTTCTGTTCACACACACACGCTGAAGACGTTTTGTCAGGAAACTGGAAATCCATCGTTTCGCGTTGGAACAAATACTGTAGAAGTCAAGCTTCCGAAGCAGTCTCTGGTGTGGGATGACATCAAATGCTTTAGAGAAGTCCAGTACAACTAAATCCTTGATGACGTTACTGTCAAGGTGCTTGGCCAGGTCATTTGTTGTCAGGATAAGCTGAGACTAGCATGATCTATGCCTCCTAAATGCATGTTGGTTGTCGGGCACGAATATTATATTTGCTCACGTGACGCATCAGATTACTATCAATGATACGCTCCAGCAATTTACAGCAAGTACTTGTTAGTGAAACAGGACGATAATTCGCTGGGTTGGTGGTTGAACCTTTCTGAAAGAGAGGAGTGATGTTGGCCTTCCTCCAATCCAGCGGTACATCGCCCGAGTCAAGCGATTGTTGAAAAATGAACTGTAAGACTGGAGCCAGTTCTTCGGCTGCGATCTTGAGGGCTTGATTTTGTATCTGATCTGGTCCAATTCTATTCATGTTTGGAATAGATGACCTGTTTGGATCACGTGCGATACAAATCTTTACACGGTTATCTTAGACGTAACCATAAACCTGAAGAAGGTAACTGCGCTTTCCGCTTTCCCTCTGTCCTACGGTTGACCATTTCTAGACGATGACGTTGGTCAATGCAACACACAGTCGCTCTGTGATGTGAATCATAGTAATTTTACCTCAGTTCTGATGAGAGATAGATCAGCCATGATTGAATGGCAGAGTAGCCCTTTTAGATTAGGTTAGATTAGCAATACAGCGCAGATCAAGGCCCTTCGGCCCACTGGGTCCGCGCCGACCAGCGATCCCCCCCTATATTAACACTGTCCTACACACACTGGGGACAATTTTTACACATGCCAAGCCAATTGACCCGCAAACTGTGGAGAGCTGTGGAGAGGGTCCACACCTTCCGGTTTCTCGGCGTCCTCATCTCCGCTGACATCTCCTGGACAGACAACATCACAGCGGTCATCAAGAAGGCTCAGCAGTAATCGGCTGCACTTCCTGAGGGTCCTCAGGAAGCACAACCTGGACTCCAACCTGCTGCTGACCTTCTACCGCTCGTCCATTGAGAGCCTGTTGACATACTGCATTACAGCATGGTACGGCAGCTGCACCATGGCAGAGAGGGAGAGGCTTCAGAGGGTAGCTAGTGCAGCACAGAAGATCATCGGCTGCCCTCTCCCCTCTCTGATGGACATTTACACCTCCCGCTGCCTCAGCAGGGCGAAGACCATTATCAAGGACAGCTCCCATCCTGCATTTGGCCTGTTCAACCTGCTACCCTCAGGGAGGCGCTATAGGTGCATCAGCACAAGGACAAATAGACTCAAGAACAGTTTCTTTCCAAAATCCATTATCTCCCTGAACTCACACATGCACTGACTTCACAGCCTAACCCCCGGACTTCCATCTATCCACCTATTGTAATTTGTACTGTAACTGTAATTTCCAATATGTGCAATAACCCATACTGGATGTAGGAATCCTATTTATCCATCCTATTTATCCACTGTCTTTTTATAGATATGTATATAGCGCTGCAGAAACTGTGCACCTTATCCCCCCCCACCCCCCCCCTTTTGTTTTGCACTGAGTAGGAGCAGCTTTTAATCTCATTGTACATGTGTATAGTGACAATAAAAGGCATCTGATTTTTCTGATTCTGATTCTGAAACCTGCACGTCTTTGGAGTGTGGGAGGAAACCGAAGATCTCGGAGCGGATCACGGGGACTCCTTTGAAACTCCGAATGGGCGCCCGTAGTCGGGATCGAACCCGGGTCTCCGACGCTGCGAGCGCTCGCTCGTAAGGCAGCAACTCTGCCGCTGTGCCGCCCGTACTCGATGGGGTCGAACGGCCGAACTCTGCTCCTATCACTTCTGATCTTCTGGCCCGATGATACTCACGCAAACCCGTGGATTCCATGCGCGAGGCGGTGTTGATTGTGTCTCCGAAGAGGCAGTACCGTGGCATCGTCAGACCCACGACGCCGGCCACACACGGCCCTAGGGGGAGGAGAAGGGCAAGAGAATGAAAACATCCATCAGAACCACTGCACAGTGTAGCTTTAAGGGCCTGTCCCACTTTAACCCCTGTCTCACGGTACGAGTTCATTCCAATTTATTTGCCCCGATTCGAACTCGGAGATTTACGGTAACGGCCGCTCGTCGGTACTTGGGGGCTCTCGTGGACATTTTTCACCGTGTTTAAAAATCTTCACGAGTCTTCCCGTGCTTACCTGCCGTTAGCGAGTCTTCCCGAGTACCCGAGGTTAACTCTAATAGACCTCCCGAGCTCTGACGTACCCGCTACGTTCATTCTCCGTGCTTACCACGAGTTTGATTTTTGATTAAAATCGGGAGAGCTCTTGGAATGAACTCGTACAGTGGGACAGGGCTTTTCGGCGATTTTTTGGTCAACTGCAGCCGATTGCCGCAAAATTTTCAACAGGTTGAAAAATCTTTGACGACAGTGGCGACAATTTTTGCTGTCGTAGGCCGTCGCCAGTTGACATAGATGATCAGCCATGATCATATTGAATGGTGGTGCAAGCTCGAAGGGCCGAATGGCCTACTCCTGCACCTATTGTCTATGTTTCTCTGTTGTCGTAGGGTGTCACCAGGTATCGTAGGTGAATTCCATTAAAATTAGTCCCTGGCAGCAGCCGCGAAGGTGGAATCGCATGTAGATAGGGTGGTAAAGAAAGCTTTTGGTGTGCTGGCCTTTATAAATCAGAGCATTGAATATAGGAGTAGGGAAGTAATGTTAAAATTGTACAAGGCATTGGTGAGACCAATTCTGGAGTATGGTGTACAACTTTGGTCGCCTAATTATAGGAAGGATGTCAACAAAATAGAGAGAGTACAGAAGAGATTTACTAGAATGTTGCCTGGGTTCCAGCAACTAAGTTACAGAGAAAGGTTGAACAAGTTAGGTCTTTATTCTTTGGAGCGCAGAAGGTTAAGGGGGGACTTGATTGAGGTCTTTAAAATGATGAAAGGGATAGACAGAGTTGACGTGGATAAGCTTTTCCCATTGAGGGTAGGGAAGATTCAAACAAGAAGGCATGACATGAGAATTAAGGGACAGAAGTTTAGGGGTTACATGAGGGGGAACTGCATCCAAGGAGTGAAGGAGATAGGCGACGTTTCGGGTCGAGACCCTTCTTCAGACTGAAGGGTCTCGACCTGAAACGTCGCCTATCTCCTTCACTCCTTGGATGCTGCTGCACCCGCTGAGTTTCTCCAGCTTTTTGTGTAACCCTCGATTCTCCAGCATCTGCAGTTCCTTCTTTAACACATGAGGGGGAACTTCTTTACTCAGAGAGTGGTGGCTGTGTGGAATGATCTTCCTGCAGAAGTGGTGGAGGCAGGATCGATTTTAACATTTAAAAGTAAAGTGGATAGGTATATGGACGGGAAGGGAATGGAGGGGTATGGTCTGAGTGCAGGTAGATGGGACTAGGGGAAAATAAATGGTCGGCACGGACTGGAAGGGCCGAGAAGGCCTGTTTCCGTGCTGTAGTTGCTATATGGTTATAAAGACTCGCCAAAGTAGGACAGGCCGATTAGTTTGAAGTTTGAGCCTCAAGAAGAGCCTCCACCCAAAACGGCACCCATTCCTTCTCTCCAGAGATGCTGCCTGACCCGCTGAGTTACTCCAGCGCTTGGTGTCTCCCCTTAGTTTAGTTTAGTTTAGAGATACAGCACGGAAGCAGGCCCTTCGGCCCACCGTGTCCGCGCCGACCAGCGATCCCCGCACACAAGCACTATCTATCCTACACACACACACACTAAGGACAAGTTACGATTTTTTTTACCAAAGCCAATTAACCTGCAAACCTGCACATCTTTGGAGTTTGGGAGGAAACCGGAGATCCTGGAGAAAACCCACGTAGGTCAGGGGGAGAACGTACAAACTCCGTACAGGCAGCACCCGTAGTCGGGGCAAAATCTGGGCTTTGGCGCTTTGGTTTGGATTGTAAATTATTCCTAGTTTGTCGGATAGCATTAGTGCATGGTGTATGGGGATCACTGGTCGGTGTGGACTCGGTGGACCGAAGGGCCTGTTTCCGTGCTGTGTCTCTAAATTAAACATAGAAACATAGAACCATAGAAAAATAGGTGCAGGAGTAGGCCATTCGGCCCTTCGAGCTGCAACGCCATTCAATATGCTCATGGCTGATCATCCAACTCAGTTTCTTGTACCTGCCTTCTCTCCATACCCCCTGATCCCCTTAGCCACAAGGGCCACATCTAACTCCCTCTTAAATATAGCCAATGAACTGGCCTCAACTACCTTCTGTGGCAGAGAATTCCAGAGACTCACCACTCTCTGTGTAAAGAATGTTTTCCTCATCTCGGTCCAAAAGGAATTCCCCCTTATCCTTAGACTGTGACGCTTTGTTCTGGACTTCCCCAACATCGGGAACAATCTTCCTACATCTAGCCTGTCCAACCCCTTAATAATTTTGTAAGTTTCTATAAGATCCCCCCTCAATCTTCTAAATTCCAGCGAGTACAAGCTGAGTCTATCCAGTCTTTCTTCATAGGAAAGACCCGACATCCCAGGAATCAGTCTGGTGAATCTTCTCTGAACCCCCTCTATGGCAAACAGAATTAAACTAAAATTAACTCAAGTAAACTGTATGCAAAGAAGAATTTCATTGTACCTAGGTACATGTGACGAATAAAGAACCATTGAACCGTTGTTGGTTACACAAAAAGCTGGAGAAACTCAGCGGGTGCAGCAGCATCTAAGGAGCGAAGGAGATAGACGACGTTTCGGGTCAAGACCCTTCTTCATTGAACCGTTGTCCAGGGGTACAGTGAGAAACTTTGCTTTAGGTCCTATCCAGGCAGATCACGCCTGGTTAGGTTAGTTTGCACTTTATTAATTTACCTGCACTCCTCGATCCCTCTGTTCTACAACGTTTCCGCCTTGTGTCTTGAAGACTAAAACTAGAAAACATTTACCTGGGGTATGGGACATAGAAACATAGAAAATAGGTGCAGGAGTAGGCCATTCGGCCCTTCGAGCCTGCACCGCCATTCAATATGATCATGGCTGATCATCCAACTCAGGATCCCGTACCTGCCTTCTCTCCATACCCTCTGATCCCCTTAGCCACAAGGGCCACATCCAACTCCCTCTTAAATATAGCCAATGAACTGGCCTCAACTACCCTCTGTGGCAGAGAGTTCCAGAGACCCACCACTCTCTGTGTGAAAAAAGTCCTTCTCATCTCGGTCCTAAAGGATTTCCCCCTTATCCTTAAGCTGTGACCCCTTGTCCTGGACCTCCCCAACATCGGGAACAATCTTCCTGCATCTAGCCTGTCCAACCCCTTAAGAATTTTGTAAGTTTCTATAAGATCGCCTCTCAATCTCCTAAATTCTAGAGAGTATAAACTGAGTCTATCCAATCTTTCCTCATATGAAAGTCCTGACATCCCAGGAATCAGTCTGGTGAATCTTCCTGCGCCTAGCTTGTCCAACCCCTTAAGAATTTTGTAAGTTTCTATAAGATCCCCTCTCAATCTCCTAAATTCTAGAGAGTATAAACCCAGTCTATGCAGTCTTTATTCATAAGACAGTCCTGACATCCCAGGAATCAGTCTGGTGAACCTTCTCTGCACTCCCTCTATGGCAATAATGGGACGGGGGGGGGGGAGGGGAGGTCTCACCTGAATGTATCCCAATCCGTATCTTGATGGGGACCTCGGGCATGTGCCTCATTCTGAAGGAACCCACGGAGCTGAGGAGGTGCAGGGACATGTTGGCGATCTCCGCAGCATGCTTGTTGCCGTTCCTCTGCGGGAGTCCCGACGCCACCATGTAAGCATCGCCGATGGTTTCAACCTGAAGGATCAAATGGAAGCAATTGACACTTCTGCAAGGTAGACACAATCGATTGTTCCGCAAGGTTTAGTTGAGCGAAAGACGGACGCAAAACGCTGGAGTAACTCAGCGGGACAGGCAGCATCTCTGGAGAGAAGGGATGGGTGATGTTTCAGGGTCGAGACCCTTCTTCAGACCAGTTGAGGTTGAGTTGAGTTGAGTTTAGGTTAGTTTTGTTTAGTTAAGACACCCAAGGTCAGGATCAATAGACATTAGACACTAGACAACAGGTGCAGGAGTAGGCCATTCGGCCCTTCGAGCCAGCACCGCCATTCAATGCGATCATGGCTGATCATCCACAATCAGTACCCCGTTCCTGCCTTCTCCCCATATCCCCTGACTCCACTATCTTTAAGAGCCCTATCTAGCTCTCTCTTGAAAGCATCCAGAGACCGGCCTCCACCGCCCTCTGAGGCAGAGAATTCCACAGACTCACCACTCTCTGTGTGAAAAAGTGTTTTCTCGTCTCCGTTCTAAATGGCTTACCCCTTATTCTTAAACTGTGGCCCCTGGTTCTGGACTCCCCCAACATCGGAAACATGTTACCTGCCTCTAGCGGGTCCAAACCCTTAATAATCTTATATGTTTCAATGAGATCCCCTCTCATCCATTCTAAACTCCAGAGTGTACAAGCCCAGCTGCTCCACTCTCTCAGCATATGACAGTCCCGCCGTCCCGGGAATTAACCTTGTATCCCGGGTCTCCGGCACTGCGCGTCAGCAGCTCTGCCGGTTGAACCCGAGCCAGGAGATGAGTGTTTGATGGTCAGAGAACCGAAGGGCTTGCTTCCGCACCGTATGATGCTCTGACTGTATTTTCAAGGCACCCAATAGTTATGAAGAGCTGCACGGTGGCGCAGCGGTAGAGTTGCTGCCTCACAGCGCCAGGGACCATAGTTTGATCCTGTCTACGGGTGCTGTCTGAGCAGAGTTTGCACGTTCTCCCCGTGACCCACGTGGGACTAATCCAGTTTCCTCTCACACTCCAAAGACGTACAGGTTTGTAGGCTAATTGCCTTCGGTATGAATTGTGAATGGACCCTAGTGTGTGCAGGATAGTGTTCGTGAACGGGGATCGCTGGTCGGCTCGGACTCGGCGGGATGAAGGGCCTGCTTCCGCGCTGTATCTCTAATCTAACTTTTGGGATGTCTTGAGGTTGTGCTAGGCACTATAGGAATGCAAGGTCTTTGTAATGCTCCTCTGAGGAGAGGAGATGCCAGTTACGTTCAGTGTAGTTGAGGTTAGTTGACTTTAATTTAGGTCCTTCTGCAGTTGTATAGGGCCCTAGTGAGACCACACCTGGAGTATTGTGTGCCGTTTTGGTCCCCTAATTTGAGGAAGGACATTCTTGCTATTGAGGGACTGCAGCGTAGGTTTACAAGGTTAATTTCCGGGATGGCGGGACTGCCATATGGTGAGAGAATGGAGCGGCTGGGCTTGTACACTCTGGTGTTTAGAAGGATGAGAGGGGATCTCATTGAAACATATAAGATTGTTAAGGGCTTGGACACGCTAGAGGCAGGAAACATGTTCCCGATGTTGGGGGAGTCCAGAACCAGGGGCCACACAGTTTAAGAATAAGGGGTAAGACATTTAGAACAGAGGCGAGGAAACACTTTTTCTCACAGAGAGTGGTGAGTCTGTGGAATTCTCTGCCTCGGAGGGCGGTGGAAGCCGGTTCTCTGGATACTTTCAAGGGAGAGCTAGATAGGGCTCTTAAAGATAGCGGAGTCAGGGGGATATGGGGAGAAGGCAGGAACGGGGTACTGATTGGGGATGATCAGCCATGATCACATTGAATGGCGGTGCTGGCTCGAAAGGCCGAATTGCCTACTCCTGCACCTATTGTCTATTAATTTAGTTTAGTTTAAAATTTAATTTAGTTTAGTTGACTGTCACATGAACCGAGGTGCAATGAAAGGTTATTTTATTGAGGTACTATCCAGTCAGCAGAAAGACTATACCTGATTACAATCAGGTCGTCCACAGTGTACAGATACAGGATAAAGGGAATGAGGTTTAGTGTAGGTATGTTACAAAACTTACCTTGAGCAGCGCTGCAGTTCTGCCGCTCCCCGTGTGCGTGACTTTGGCGCCTTTCAGAGGGGGGCGGGCTTAAAGTGCCATTTTTCCACAGGCAGTAAAAATCGATCAATGTCGGGCGATTTTGTTGCGGAAGCAAAATCGCTCCGACATTTCATGAATGAAGGTATTTTTAAATTACGCTAGATTATTTATTAACTAGAGTAATTTAAAAATCACCTTCAAAAGCCGTGAGCGCCGACAACGGGAAGGATTTTGCGTAGGGGAGAAAAAAAGGTAAATAGTTTATTTTTATATTAAAAGTTGGTTTTTCGGGAGGCTTTAATCATATTTTTATGTTGCGAAATGGGGTCCAAAAAAATGTATGAACAAACAGTATTTTTCCTCCCAACTTCACCGCTAACCGCAATGTTCCAATCCACCGCATTCCACTAAAACCCACTCACTAGTTGATTTAAATGGCCATTAATTTACAGGAATCAAACATTAAATTCCTTCCATTTGGCCCAGAAATTCATGAAAATGAGATATAAAAATTATGTTATATTGTGGATTATTGTGTGAATGTTATTTGGACACTTAGGCAATTTAAAAAAAGTTTATCTTTTCTTAAGAAATGGATAGATGTTTAGATCTACTCATTGAATTTTGTAATTAGCTACAATTAGATAACTGACTAATTATATGCTTTAATTTCAGGTCATCCAAGTAAGATTGTTTCATATTTGTTTCAGAATGCTTCAATCTATAATAACTGAAAATGTCATTGAGTTCTCTTAATTTTTAAGAAAGTTATGGGCTTTTGAGTTAAGTCAATTGAAAGGCAATGGGGAACAAGATGCTAATTTCCGAGTATGAAAATGGCCATAACTTTCTTAATACTGAAGATATGAAAGTGAATTGGGTGTCAAATTAAACTTCTTTTTATGCTTTATCAGATGGGATAAATTGCAGACTTGATTTTTAAAATCTCAAAATTTTGTAACATTGCTATTTAGTGCAAGTTAAAATTCCAGCAAAGACCGATGGTGTGGGTGCTCCCTGCAAACCCTCACCTTGTATACATCGTGATTGCCTAAAACAGCATCGAACAAAGTGTAGAGGTCGTTGAGGAGATCAATGACCTCGATCGGCTCACTCATGGCTGATATCGTGGTGAAGCCCACAATGTCGCTGAAGTAGATGGTCACCTCATCAAAATACTCCGGCTCCACGTTGCCGCCTGTCTTCAAGGTTTCCGCCACAGATCTGAGGAGAGACACAAGAGGATGCAGTTACAGGGGCGGGTCACGGTGGCGCAGCGGTAGAGTCGCATTTCCACCAATCACTGTTCGTATTGGTGGAAATGTGTCCGACTCGATAATAATCAGCACGGGAGCACCTCAAGGCTGCGTGCTCAGCCCCCTGCTGTACTCACTCTCTACTCATGACTGCGTAGCCGGTCATAGTGCGAACTCCATCATCAAGTTCGCTGACGACACCACTGTTGTGGGACGTGTCACTGATGGGGATGAGTCAGAGTATAGAAGAGAGATCGAGCGACTGTCCATATGGTGCCAGCACAATAACCTGGCCCTCAACACCAGCAAAACCAAGGAACTGATTGTGGACTTTGGAAGGAGTAGGATGGGGACCAACAGTCCTGTTTATGTCAACCGGACGATGGTTTAAATGGGCAAGAGCTTCAAATTCCTGGGCGTGCACATCTGTGAAGATCTTTCCTGGTCCGAGAACACAGATGCAATTATTAAGAAAGCTCATCAGCGCCTCTACTTCCTGAGAAGATTACGGAGAGTTGGTCTGTCAAGGAGGACTCTCTCTAACTTCTACAGGTGCACAGTAGAGAGCTTGCTGACCGGTTGCATCGTGGCTTGGTTCGGCAACTTGAGCGTCCTGGAGAGGAAAAGACTACAAAAAGCAGTAAACACGGCCCAGTCCATCATCGGCTCTGACCTTCCTTCCATCGAGGGGATTTATCGCAGTCGCTGCCTCAAAAAGGCTGGCAGCATCATCAAGGACCCACACCACCCTGGCCACACACTCATCTCCCTGCTACCTTCGGATAGAAGGTACAGGAGCCTGAAGACCGCAACAACCCGGTTTAGGAATAGCTACTTCCCCACAGCCATCAGGCTATTAAACCTGGCTCGGACAAAACTCTGAACATTAATATCCCTCCATCTGTTATTTGCACATTATTAATTTATTACGTCATGTGTGTATTTATGTATATAATTGTAGTCAATGCCTTCTATGTTCTATTGTGCTATGCAAAGAAAGATTTTCATTGTCCTGTCAGGGACACATGACAATAAACTCTTTTGACTTGACTTGACTTGACTTGATCACCCGGGTTCGACCGCGGGTGCTGTCCGTACGGAGTTCGGACTCCGAGGCTATCAAAATGATAGTAGGCAGCCATGGAAGCCTCACCCCACTACGCAAACCTCATGTCAAAAACATTGGCGTGATATTTGACTTTGAGTTGAAATTTCACAAACAAGTCAATGCCGTGGTAAAAGCCAGCTTCTGCCAGCTTCGGACGACAGCTAAAATAAAACAATTCCTCCAGTTTGATGGCCTCGAAAAGATCATCCACTCATTTATCTCCTCCCTGCAATTACTGCAACGCCCTTAAAGGGCCTGTCCTACCAGCATCCGACTCCATGCGATGAGCGCGATCAAACTAGAAGCGGGGGCCGCGCGGAGGTCGGGTGATCCGTGTACAGGGCCGTTCCCACCAGCATGCGCCTGCATATGGCAAGCGCGACCAAACCGGCAGCGAGGGCCGCGCGGAGGTCGGCTGAGTGGCGCAACGCGGCGCAAAGTGAGGCGAACTTGGAGCGAAGTCTTAAAGGTAAGTTCGCCAGGACAGAGAGGGGCACACAGAGAGGGGCACAGAGGCACACACACAGAGAGGGCCACGGAGCCACACACAGAGAGGGTCACTGAGGCACCTACAGAGAGGGTCATGGAGGCACGACCTTGAGGCGGTGTGTAATGCGTCGAGGCGACTGCGAGCCGACAAGCCGTTGCCGCGCGGAATTTTTGAACATAGTCAGTTTTTCGGAGCCCCGCGCGATGTCGGGACGAACTCCGCACAATTCCGGCGATCGAAGTGGGACCGGCCCCGCGACACCGGATGGCTCAAGCGACCACGTTAGGTTGCGCTCATCACATAGAGTTGCATGCTGGTGGGACAGGCCCTTTACACTGGCGTCAGCCAATCTTCCCTGCCCCGCCTGCAACTGGTGCAAAACGCCGCAGCGAGACTCCTGGCGGGCTCCCGAAAAAGGGACCACATCACCCCGATCCTGGCCGCTCTCCACTGGCTCCCTGTGCAGTTCCGAATAAATTTCAAGATCCCCCTTTATGTCTACAAAACCCTCAACGGGCTCATCCCCACCTACATCAAAAGCCTGTTCACCCACCACACCACCTCCAGGTCCCTCAGATCGGCCGATTTGGGGTTACCGAACATCCCGCGGTCTAGGCATGAGCTCAGGGGTGACCGACCAACCGCGCCTTTGCGGTTGCAGCTCCTAGACTGTGGAACAGCGTCCCCCTTCCCATCAGAACTGCCCCCTCCATCGAATCTTTTAAGTCGAGACTTAATACTCACCTTTACTCTCAAGCCTTTCTTGACGTCTTCTGAGGGAGGGCTACATATATGAACCACTGTTGTATAACGTTAGTACCTCCACCAATGACAAGCAGTTTTGCCAACGAGAGTTGTTTTTTAAATGTGCTTTAGAAATAAAAGTGACTTGACTAGATTCCCCGTGACCCTGCGTGGCTTTTCTCCGAGATCTTCGGTTTCTTCCCACACTCCAAAGACGTGCAGGTTTGTAGGTTAATTGGCTGGGTAAATGTAAAAATTGTTCCTAGTGTGTGTAGGATAGAGTTAGTGTGCGGGGATCGCTGGTCGGCACGGACCCGGTGGGCCGAAGGGCCTGTTTCCGCGCTGTAGCTCTAAACTAAACTAAGAACAAGGTCTGAAAGATAATTATCTCCATAGATGTTCATACGTTTATTGGAACAGCATTAGGCCATTCAGCCCATCAAGTCTACTGCACCATTCAATCATGACTGATCTACCTTTCCCTCTCAACCTTAGATAGGGCTATTAGAGATAGCGGAGTCGGGGGATAGGGGGAGAAGGCAGGTACGGGGTACTGATTGGGGATGATCAGCCATGATCACATTGAATGGCGGTGCTGGCTCGAAGGGCCGAATGGCCTACTCCTGCACCTATTGTCTATTGTTTGTTGGCTAAACAACCTGCGCTTTGAAGATGACACTCATTGCTGCGAGTGAAGCTGATCTCCAGACCCTGGTAAACCTCGTACATGAAAGCAGTAAAACGCCGGGACTGAAAATCAACTGAGGATAAACACAAGCGCAGGCAATCGCCAAAGAGAGCATAAAAATAAAAATATCAAAATCAACGGTACATCGTTAGCCCAGGTTGAGGAGTTCACATGTCCAGGAGGATAGGTACGTCAAACTGGATCCAGCTCCGGTGACGAAAGATTACGCACCGGGAAAGCTGTTGGGACTGTTCAAAACCTCCAAAAGATATGGAGTGCCAAAGACATCTGAAGCAGCACTAAGATCGAGCTCTGTAAAGCGCTTGTGCTCTCAATATAGGAGCAAAGAGGTCCTTCTGCAATTGTACAGGGCCCTAGTGAGAACACACCTGGAGTATTGTGTGCAGTTTTGGTCCCCTAATTTGAGGAAGGACATTCTTGCCATTGAGGGAGTGCAGCGTAGGTTTACAAGTTTAATTCACAAAATGGCGGGACTGTCATATGCTGAGAGAATGGAGCAGCTGGGCTTGTACACTCTGGAGTTTAGAAGGATGAGAGGGGATCTCATTGAAACATATAAGATTGTTAAGGGTTTGGACACGCTAGAGGCAGGAAACATGTTCCCGATGTTGGGGGAGTCCAGAACCAGGGGCCACAGTTTAAGAATAAGGAGTAAGCCATTTAGAACGGAGACGAGGAAACACTTTTTCTCACAGAGAGTGGTGAGTCTGTGGAATTCTCTGCCTCAGAGGGCGGTGGAGGCCGGTTCTCTGGATGCTTTCAAGAGAGAGCAAGATAGGGCTCTTAAAGATAGCGGAGTCAGGGGATATGGGGAGAAGGCAGGAACGGGGTACTGATTGTGGATGATCAGCCATGATCACATTGAATGGCGGTGCTGGCTCAAAGGGCCGAATGGACTACTCCTGCACCTGTTGTCTATTGTCTTTTGTGGGCCAAAGACATTGTGGGCCGAAGGGCCTGTTCTTGTAATAGTCATAGAGTCATAGAGTGATACAGTGTGGAAACAGGCCCTTCGGCCCAACTCGCCCACACTGGCCAACAATGTCCCAGCTACACTAGTCCCACTTGCCTTCGCTTGGTCCATATCCCTCCAAACCTGTCCTATCCAGGGTTACGCAAAAAGCTGGAGAAACTCAGCGGATGCAGCAGCATCTAAGGATCGAAGGAGATAGGCGACGTTTCGGGTCGAGACCCTTCTTCAGACTGCTGTCCTATCCATGTACTTGTCCAACTGTTTCTTAAACAAAGGGATAGTCCCAGCCTCAACTACCTCCTCTGGTAACTTGTCCCATACACTCACCATCCTCTGTGCGAAAAAGTTACCCCTTGGATTCCTATTAAATCTTTTCCCTGTCATCTTGAACCTATGTCCTCTGGTCCTCAATTCCCCTACTCTGGGCACGAGACTCTGTGCGTCTACCCGATCTATTCCTCTCATGATTTTGTACACCTCTATAAGATTCCCCCTCATCCTCCTGCACTCCATGGAATAGAGACCCAGCCTACTCAACCTCTCCCTATAGCCCACACCCTCTAGTCCTGGCAACATCCTCGTAAATCTTCTCTGAACCCTTTCGAGCTTGACAATATCTTCCCTATAACATGGTGCCCAGAACTGAACACAATATTCTAAATGCGGTCTCACCAACGTCTTATACAACTGCAACATGACCTTCCAACTTCTGTACTCAATACTCCGACTGATGAAGGCCAAAATGCCAAAAGCCTTTTTGACCACCTTATCTACCTGCGACTCGACCTTCAAGGAACCATGCACCTGTACCCCTAGATCCCTCTGCTCTACAGCACTACCCAGAGGACCACCATTTACTGTGTAGGTCCTGCCCTTGTTGGACGTTCCAAAATGCAACACCTCACGCTTCTCTGGATTAAATTCCATCAACCATTCCTCCGCCCACCTGGCCAATCGATCCAGATCCTGCTGCAATCGTTCACAACCTCCGTCACTAATGTACCGTTCAATGCTCTATGTTCTATTTTCTATGTCAGAACATAGAACAGAACAGGTCCATTGGCCCACAGTGTCTGCGCCGAGCATCATGTCTAGTTATAAGTAAGTTTATTGGCCAAGTATTCACATACAAGGAATTTGCCTTGGTGCTCCGCCCACAAGTAACAACATGACATACAGTGACAGTTACGAATGACTCAGAAAACACTAAACATTAATAATAATAGAACATTAATGATAAAACACCATTGATCCAGCGTGTGAACCAACAAAATACCAGACAATTTCCCCAGGTCTCCACTGCTATTCTATGAATGAATAAGTTTATGATTAGACATAGAAACATAGAAATTAGGTGCAGGAGTAGGCCATTCAGCCCTTCGAGCCTGCACCGCCATTCAATATGATCATGGCTGATCATCCAACTCAGTATCCCATACCTGCCTTCTCTCCATACCCTCTGATCCCCTTTAGCCACAAGGGCCACATCTAACTCCCTCTTAAATATAGCCAATGCACTGGCCTCAACTACCCTCTGTGGCAGAGAGTTCCAGAGACCCACCACTCTCTGTGTGAAAAAATTCCTTCTCATCTCAGTCCTAAAGGATTTCCCCCTTATCCTTAAGCTGTGACCCCTTGTCCTGGACCTCCCCAACATCGGGAACAATCTTCCCGCATCTAGCCTGTCCAACCCCTTAAGAATTTTGTAAGTTTCCATAAGAATGAATAGGTTTATTGGCCAAGTATTCACATACAAGGAATTTGCCTTGGTGCTCCACCCACAAGTGACAACATGACTTACAGTGACAGTTAGGTATGTCACATAAAACATTAAACATTAATAATAAAACATTATTGATTAAACATGTGAATTAAGTAAAATACCAGAGCAAAGGGAGGCTACAGATTTTTGGTTGTTGAGTAGAGCAACTACTCGTGGATAAAAACTGTTTTTATGTCTGGCGGCTGTGGCAGCTTTGACAGTCCGGAGTCGCCTTCCAGAGGGAAGTGATTCAAAGAGTTTGTGGCCAGGGTGAGAGGGGTCGGAGATGATCTTGCCCGCTTGCTTCCTGGCCCTTGCAGTGTACAGTTCATCAATGGAGGGAAGGTTGCAGCCAATAACCTTCTCAGCTGATCGGACGATTCGCTGCAGCCTCCGGGTGTCGTGCTTGGTGGCTGAGCCAAACCAGACCACGATGGAGAAGGTGAGGACAGACTCTACGATGGCCGTGTAGAATTGGACCAAAATTATACACAAAATGCTGGAGTAACTCAGCAGGTCAGGCAGCATCACAGAAGAAAAGGAATAGGTGACATTTTGGGCCAAAACCCTCCCTCAGACCAGAGTCTTCCAACCTGAAACATCACCCATTCCTCTTCTCCAGAGATGCTGCCTGACCCGCTGAGTTACTCCGGCATTTAGTGTCTATCCTTGGTCCACACCAGCATCTTCAGCCTCTTCTTACACACGATGCCCTTTTTAGAGATGCAGCACGGAAACAGGCCCTTCGGCCCATCGGGTCCACGCCAACCAGTCCTGGGATGTCAGGACTGTCTTATGAACAAAGACTGCATAGACTCGGTTTATACTCTCTAGAATTTAGGAGATTGAGAGGGGATCTTATAGAAACTTACAAAATTCTTAAGGGGTTGGACAGGCTAGATGCAGGAAGATTGTTCCCGATGTTGGGGAGGTCCAGGACAAGGGGTCACAGCTTAAGGATAAGGGGGAAATCCTTTAGGACCGAGATGAGAAGGACTTTTTTCACACAGAGAGTGATGGGTCTCTGGAACTCTCTGCCACAGAGGGTAGTTGAGGCCAGTTCATTGGCTATATTTAAGAGGGAGTTAGATGTGGCCCTTGTGGCTAAGGGGATCAGAGGGTATGGAGAGAAGGCAGGTACGGGATACTGAGTTGGATGATCAGCCATGATCATATTGAATGGCGGTGCAGGCTCGAAGGGCCGAATGGCCTACTCCTGCACCTAATTTCTATGTTTCTATTTCTATGTTTCTAACCAGCGATCCCCGCACATTAACACTATCCTACACGCACCAGGGATAATTTACATTTAAACCAAGCCAATTAGCCTACAAACCTGGACATCTTTGGATTGGAGGTAGTTAAACTGATTTCATCCGTTAGTACATAAAAGGCACAACTCTCATGAAACCTCATAAAAGCATGCGCTGGCAACGTGAAAACTCACACCTCCTGATTCAGGGACAGTTTCTTCCCAGCAATTATCAGGCAACTGAACCATCCTACCACAACCGGAGAGCGGTGCTGAACTACCATCTACCTCATTGGTGACCCTCGGACTATCCTTGATCGGACTTTGCTGGCTTTACCTTGCACTAAACGTTATTCCCTTATCATATATCTATACGCTGTAAATGGCTCGATTGTAATCACGTATTGTCTTTGCTCTGACTGGTTAGCACGCAACAAAAGCTTTTCACTGTACCGAGGAAACACTTTTTTCTCACAGAGAGTGGTGAGTCTTTGGAATTCTCTGCCTCAGAGGGCGGTGGAGGCCGGTTCTCTGGATGCTTTCAAGAGAGAGCAAGATAGGGCTCTTCAAGATAGCGGAGTCAGGGGATATGGGGAGAAGGCAGGAACGTGGGTGCTGATTGGGGATGATCAGCCGTGATCACATTGAATGGCGGTGCTGGCTCAAAGGGCCGAATGGCCTACTCCTGCACCTATTGTCTACCTCGGTACACGTGACCATAAACTGCAAGTGTAGACACTCCTATTGTATCTGCCAAAGATAGACGCAAGAAGCTGGAGCAGGGCGGCATGGTTGCGCAGCGGTAGAGTTGCCGCCTCACAGCGCTTCCAGTGCCGGAGACCCGGGTTCGATCCTGACTACAGGTGCCGTCTGTACAGAATTCGTACGATCTCCCCGTGACCCGCGTGGGTTTTCTCCGACATCTTCGGTTTCCTCCCACACTCCAAAGACGTACAGGTTTGCTGGTTTCCTGGCTTGGTATAAATGTAAATTGTCCCTTGTGCGTGTAGGATAGTGCTACTGTGCAGGGATCGATGGTCGGCGCGGACTCGCACTATACGCCCAACGCCTCCAGCGATACGTTCCAGGGTCCCACCAATCTCTGTGCAAGATACTAGCCCAACTCATCTCCACGATGTTCTATTGTTTAAGAAGGAACTGCAGATGCTGGAAAAATCCAAGGTAGACAAAAAATGCCGGAGGAACTCAGAGGGTGAGGCAGCTTCCATGTAGAGAAGCAATAGGTGACGTTTCGGGTCTCGACCCAAAACCATATAACCATATAACAATTACAGCACGGAAACAGGCCCTTCTCGGCCCTTCCAGTCTGTGCCGACCATTTATTTTCCCCTAGTCCCATCTACCTGCACTCAGACCATACCCCTCCATTCCCTTCCCATCCATATACCTATCCACTTTACTTTTAAATGTTAAAATTGATCCTGCCTCCACCACTTCTGCAGGAAGATCATTCCACACAGCCACCACTCTCTGAGTAAAGAAGTTCCCCCTCATGTTACCCCTAAACTTCTGTCCCTTAATTCTCATGTCATGCCCTCTTGTTTGAATCTTCCCTACCCTCAATGGGAAAAGCTTATCCACGTCAACTCTGTCTATCCCTTTCATCATTGTAAAGATCTCAATCAAGTCCCCCCTTAACCTTCTGCGCTCCAAAGAATAAAGACCTAACTTGATCAACCTTTCTCTGTAACTTAGTTGCTGGAACCCAGGCAACATTCTAGTAAATCTCCTCTGTACTCTCTCTATTTTGTTGACATCCTTCCTATAATTAGGCGACCAAAATTGTACACCATACTCCAGAATTGGTCTCACCAATGCCTTGTACAATTTTCTGCTGGAAGATCATTCCACACAGCCACCACATTCTGAGTAAAGAAGTTCCCCCTCATGTTACCCCTAAACATCTGTCCCTTAAGTCAGAGGGTAGTGAATCTATGGAATTCATTGCCATAGGAGGCCATGGAGGTGAAGTCAATGGATATTCTTACGGCAGAGGTAGATAGATTCTTGATTAGTGCGGGTGTCAGAGGTTACCCCTAAACTTCTGTCCCTTAATTCTCATGTCATGCCCTCTTGTTTGAATCTTCCCTACCCTCAATGGGAAAAGCTTATCCACGTCAACTCTGTCTATCCCTTTCATCATTTTAAAGATCTCAACCAAGTCCCCCCTTAACCTTCTGCGCTCCAAAGAATAAAGACCCAACTTGTTCAACCTTTCTCTGTAACTTAGTTGCTGGAACCCAGGCAACATTCTAGTAAATCTCCTCTGTACTCTCTCTAAAACGCCGCCTATTCCTTCTCTACATACATGCTGCCTCACCCGCTGAGTTCCTCCGGCATTCTTTGTCGACCTTCTATGATGCTCTATCACTATGGAGGCCTTGCCTCCCAGCTACGGGCGGATGGAGTCTACTCACGGCGGCAGCATCTGGGACAGGAGCTTCTCCGTCTTATGTTTCTCCACTTCCAGCTCTTCTGTCCTCTCCCGGATCAAATCCTCCAGGTTACTGGAATACTGCTCCAGCATCCGCAGCATGGAGTCAATGATGTTGGTCTTCTTCCCTTTGTTTAGGATTTTGAACTGGGACGAAACAGTGGTGAATGCATTAGCCCCGACCAACAGCACCAACAAGAGAGCAGTGCCACGTAACATAGAAACATAGAAATTAGGTGCAGGACTAGGCCATTCGGCCCATCGAGCCTGCACCGCCATTCAATATGATCATGGCTGATCATCCAACTCAGTATCCCGTACATGCCTTCTCTCCATACCCTCTGATCCCCTTAGCCACAAGGGCCACATAGAAACATAGAAATTAGGTGCAGGAGTAGGCCATTCAGCCCTTCGAGCCTGCACCGCCATTCAATATGATCATGGCTGATCATCCAACTCAGTATCCCGTACCTGCCTTCTCTCCATACCCTCTGATCCCCTTAGCCACAAGGGCCACATCTAACTCCCTCTTAAATATAGCCTATGAACTGGCCTCAACTACCCTCTGTGGCAGAGAGTTCCAGAGACCCACCACACTCTGTGTTGAAAAAGTCCTTCTCATCTCGGTCCTAAAGGATTTCCCCCTTATCCTTAAGCTGTGACCCCTTGTCCTGGACCTGCCCAACATCGGGAACAATCTTCCTGCATCTAGCTTGTCCAACCCCTTAAGAATTTTGTAAGTTTCTACAAGATCCCCTCTCAATCTCCTAAATTCTAGAGAGTATAAACCGAGTCTATGCAGTCTTTGTTCATAAGACAGTCCTGACATCCCAGGAATCAGTCTGGTGAACCTTCTCTGCACACCCTCTATGGCAATAATGTCCTTCCTCAGATTTGCAGACCAGAACTGTACGCAATACTCCAGGTGTGGTCTCACCAAGACCCTATACAACTGAAGTAGAACCTCCCTGCTCCTATACTCAAATCCTTTTGCTATGAAAGCTAACATACCATTCGCAGGTTCACAAGGTTAAATCCCGGGATGGCGGGACTGTCGTGAGGGCGGTGGAGGCCGGTTCTCTGGATACTTTCAAGAGAGAGCTATATAGGGCTCTTAAAGATAGCGGAGTCAGGGGATATGGGGAGAGGGCAGGAACGGGGTACTGAGTGGGGATGATCAGCCATGATCACATTGAATGGCGGTGCTGGCTAGAAGGGTCGAATGGCTAGTCCCATCTACCTGCACTCAGACCATACCCCTCCATTCCCCTCCCGTCCATATACCTGGTTTCCCTGATCCCTGACCAGTCTGAAGAAGGGTCTCGACCCGAGACGTCGCCTATCTCCTTCGCTCCTTAGATGCTGCTGCACCCACTGAGTTTCTCCAGCTTTTTGTGTAACCGTCCATATACCTATCCACTTTACTTTTAAATGTTACAATCGATCCTGCCTCCACCAATTCTGCTGGAATTATAAAGGCCAGCACACCAAAAGCTTTCTTTACCACCCTATCTACATGCGATTCCACCTTCAGGGAACTATGCACAGTTATTCCTAGATCCCTCTGTTCCACAGCATTCCTCAATTCCCTACCATTTACCATGTACGTCCTATTTTGATTTGTCCTGCCAAGATGTAGCACATCCCAAAGTTCAGAGTTCAAAAACAGCCCCATTGTCCCATCGAGTCCTCGCCGACCTGTGAACTGCAGTTCCTTGTGTACCCATCTACACTAATTCTAAGTGTTAAAGAAGGAACAGCAGATGCTGGAGAATCGAGGGTTACACAAAAAGCTGGAGAAACTCAGCGGGTGCAGCAGCATCTAAGGAGCGAAGGAGATAGGCGACGTTTCGGGTCGAGACCCTATGCCAGAGGAGCAACCCATACCCATCCACTGACACCCTCCTCCGCCTAGCGGAGTTGGTCCTTACCCTCAATAACTTCTCTTTTGACTCCTCCCATTTCCTCCAAACACAAGGCGTAGCTATGGGCACACGCATGGGCCCTAGCTACGCCTGCCTCTTTGTCGGGCACGTCGAACAATCTTTGTTCTCGGCGTACCAGGGCCCCACCCCCAACCTCTACCTCAGTTACATTGACGACTGCTTTGGTGTCACCTCCTGCACCCACGCACAACTGACTGACTTCATCCATTTCACCACCAACTTCCATCCTGTACTCAAATGCACTTGGACCATTTCCGACATTTCCCTACCATTCCTTGACCTCACCATCTCTATTGCAGGTGATACACTCCTGACCGACTAAAACAATTAAACTAAAAAAGCTGAAGAAGGGTCTCGACCCGAAACGTCGCCTATCTCTTGCGCTCCTTAGATGCTGCTGCACCCACTGAGTTTCTCCAGCTTTTTGTGTACCCTACACTAATTCTAATGCATTGTTCCCATATTCACATTGTACATGTGGCAGTACAGGACAGGAACAGGCTCTTCGGCCCAGTTTGCCAATGCTAACCACGGCGCCAACTGTAACGGCATGTTTGTCTGTGCTGGGCCCAAGTCTCTTAATTCCATGTCTGTTCATGTATACGTGACCTACCTCTTAAATATTACTATCTTATCCCCTTCCACCACTCCCCTGAGCAGCGTGTTCCAGACACCCACCACGCTTTGCGTGAAGAACTTGCCTTGTAAATTTATTTTAAATTTCCCACTACAGATGTTACCCGCTCCAATGAGTAACACAGCTGGAAGAGCCACTGCCTCACAGCGCCAGAGACCCAGGTTTGATCCTGACCTCAGGTGCTGTCTGTGTGTGAGGTTTGTGCCTTCTCCCTGTGACCGCGTGGGTTTCCTCTGGGTGCTCTGGTTTCCTCCCACATCCCAGAGATGTGCGGGCTTGTAGGTTAATTGGCCCTCTGTAAATTGCCCCCCTGGTGTGTAGGGAGTGGATGCGAATGTGGGACAACATAGAACTGAAGAAGGGTCTCGACCCGAAACGTCGCCTATCTCCTTCGCTCCTTAGATGCTGCTGCACCCGCTGAGTTTCTCCAGCTTTTTGTGTAACCCTAGAACTAGTATGAACGGGTGATCGATGGACAGCATGGACACGGTGGGCCGAAGGGCCTGTTTCCATGCTGCATCTTTCCAATCAGTTCAACTCCTAGACACGCCAGATGGTGTTCCCAATGTTGGGGGAGTCCAGAACCAGGGGCCACACAGTTTAAGAATAAGGAGTAAGCTATTTAGAACGGAGACGAGGAAACACTTTTTTTCACGGAGAGTGGCCAGTGTGGAATTCCCTGCTTCAGAGGGCGGTGGAGGCCGGTTCTCTGGATGCTTTCAAGAGAGAGCTAGATAGGGCTCTTAAAGATACGGAGTCAGGGGATATGGGGAGAAGGCAGGAACGGGGTACTGATTGGGGATGATCAGCCATGATCACATTGAATGGCGGTGTGGGCTGGAAGGGCCGAATGGCCTCTACTCCTGCACCTACTGTCTATAGTCTTTTGTCCTTATTTCCGAAAGATTCGAGTCCCTGATTCCTTTCGCTTTAGACTTTCGTACAGTGTGGAAACAGGCCCCTCGGCCCATCGATTCCGTGCCGACCAGCAACCACCCACACACTAGCAGTGCCCCACACACTCGTGACTATTTACAATTTACAGAAGCCAATTAACCCTCAAACCCGCACGTCTTTGGAGTGTGGGAAGAAACCGGAGCACCCGGAGAAAACTCCAAGCGGTCAACATGTAGAGCGTGCGAACTCCGCACGGACAGCACCCGCAGTCGGGATCAAAACCCGGGTCTCTGGCACAATGAAGGAGTAACTATACTATGGTGCCCGGCAAGAAATGTAAAATGACTTGTTGTGGCTGCAATAAAAATCACTGGGCCTGCGAGAGATTTGAGGCCTCAGCATCAGGCAGCAACTCTACCTGATGCTGCCCCCCCCCCCCCCCCCCCCGTCTACTCACTCGATCGAAGATCTCGTTGAAGGTGGGTCTCCTGTCCGGTAGCTCGCTCCAGCATTGCTTCATGAGCTGGATACACTCCAGCGGTGCCTGGTCTGGAGAGACTGTGGGCCGGCACATCGGGGGAGGTTTCTTCACTTTCTTTATTATCTCTGAGGAGAAAACGACAAAAGTACAATTCTTCAGCCAGAGGGTGGTGAATCTGTGGATTTAACCATATGGCAGGACTTCCATATGAAGAAAGACTGGATAGACTCGGCTTGTACTCATATAACCATATAACCATGTGACAATTACAGCACGGAAACAGGCCTTCTCAGCCCTTCCAGTCCGTGCCAACCATTTATTTTCCCCTAGTCCCATCTACCTGCACTCAGACCATACCCCCTCCATTCCCTTCCCGTCCATATACCTATCCACTTTACTTTTAAATGTTAAAATCGATCCTGCCTCCACCACACCTGCTGGAAGATCATTCCACACAGCCACCACTCTCTGAGTAAAAAAGTTAACCAGACCTCCCGGTGGCTCAGCACTTCAACTCCCCCTCCCATTCCGTATCTGACCTCTCGGTCCTGGGCCTCCTCCACGGCCAGAGTGAGCAACACCGCAAGTTGGAGGAACAGCACCTCATATTCCGCTTGGGGAGTCTGCATCCTCTGGGCTTAAACATTGAATTTTCTCAATTCTGTTAACCAAGACTGCCTCCTCCCCCTCCCCACCTCTCCCTCAGCCCTCGGGCCCTGACATTCCTTCTCCATCTCCCCCCCCCCCCCCCTCCCCACCCAAGTCGCACTAGCTTCTCATTTTCACACTACAAACAGCTTACAATGGCCTGTTTTCCTTATCATTAATACTTTCATTCATTGTTCTTTATCTCTCCACATCACTGTCTATATCTCTCGTATCCCTGATCCCTGACCAGTCTGAAGAAGGGTCTCGACCCGAAACGTCGCCTATCTCCTTCGCTCCTTAGATGCTGCTGCACCCGCTGAGTTTCTCCAGCTTTTTGTGTAACCCAAGATCCCCCTCATGTTACCCCTAAACTTCTGTCCCTTAATTCTCATGTCATGCCCTCTTGTTTGAATCTTCCCCACCCTCAATGGGAAAAGCTTATCCACGTCAACTCTGTCTATCCCTTTCATCATTTTAAAGACCTCAATCAAGTCCCCCCTTAACCTTCTGCGCTCCAAAGAATAAAGACCTAACTTGTTCAACCTTTCTCTGTAACTTAGTTGCTGGAACCCAGGCAACATTCTAGTAAATCTCCTCTGTACTCTCTCTATTTTGTTGACATCCTTCCTATAATTAGGCGACCAAAATTGTACACCATACTCCAGAATTGGTCTCACCAATGCCTTGTACAATTTTAACATTACTTCCCTATTCCTATATTCAATGCTCTGATTTATAAAGGCCAGCACACCAAAAGCTTTCTTTACCACCTTATCTACATGCGATTCCACCTTCAGGGAACTATGCACAGTTATTCCTAGATCCCTCTGTTCCACAGCATTCCTCAATTCCCTACCATTTACCATGTAGCCACCAGCGGCTGGGCACAGCCACCAGCGGCTGTGGGAGGCCAAGCCAATGGGTATTTTTTCGGCGGTGAGAAGGTTAACATACGGTGAGCGTTTGCCGGCACTGGGCCTGGACCCGCTGGAGTTTCAGAAGGATGAGGGGGGACCCTCATTGAAACGTACCGAATCGTGAAAGGCCTGGATGTGGAGAGGATATTTCCACTAGTGGGAGAGTCTAGGACCAGGGGCCACAGCTTCAGAATAAAAGGACGTACCTTTAGAAAGAAGATGAGGAGGAATTTCTTTAGTCAGAAGGTGGTGAGTCTGTGGAATTCATTGCCATGGACAGCTGTGGAGGCCAAGTCCATGGATAGTTTTAGAAATTGACAAATTCTTAATTAGTACGGGTGTAAGGGGTTATGGGGAGAAGGCAGGAGAATGGGGTTAAGAGGGAGAGATAGATCAACCATGATCAATTGGCAGAACAGGCTTGATGGGCCGAATTGCCCAATTCTGCTCCTAGAACTTAGGAACTTGTTAAGGGCCTGTCCCACCAGCATGCAAGTCTATGCGATGAGCGCAACCTAACGTGGTCGCTTGAGCCGTCCGGCATCGCGGGGCCGGTCCCACTTCGATCGCCGGAGCGGGGCTCCGAAAAACTGACCATGTTCAAAAACTGACCATGTTCAAAAATTCCGCGCGGCAACGGCTTGTCGGCTCGCAGTCGCCTCGACGCATTACACACCGCCTCGACGTCATGCCTCCGTGAACGTATCTGTAGGTACCTCCGTGGCCCTCTATGTGTGTGGCTCCGTGGCCCTCTGTGTGTGTGCCTCTGTGCCCCTCTCTGTGCGCCCCTCTCTGTCCTGGCGAACTTACCTTTAAGACTTCGCTCCAAGTTCGCCTCACATTGCGCCCCGTTGCGCCACTCACCCGACCTCCGCGCGGCCCTCGCTGCCGGTTTGGTCGCGCTCAGCGCATGGAATCGCATGCTGGTGGGACAGGCCCTTTATTTGGAAAAGGTTCCCTGCAGGTGCTTGGGATTCCCCCCATATTCCAAAAGCATGAGGGTTTTGTAGGTTTAACTGGGCTTCTGCAAACTAGTCCCAATGTTTAGGGAGTGGATGAGAAAATGGGATAACAGAACCAGTGTGAACGGGTGATCAGTGGTCGGTGTGGACTTGGGCAACTTACAGCCCAATGGTCTGAATATTGATTTCTGTAACTTCCAGTAACCCCGGCATTCCCTCTCTCTCCATCCCTCCCCCACCCTAGTCGCACCAGCTTCTCATTTTCACCCAACAAACAGCGAACAATAGCCTATTTCCTTTATCATCATAACTTTGTTTGCATATCCTTCATTCATTGTTCTTTATCTCTCTACATCACCGTCTAGAACTCTCGTTTCCCTGATCCCGAACCAGTCTGAAGATGGGTCTCAACCCGAAACGTCACCCATTCCTTCTCTCCAGAGATGCTGCCTGTCCCGCTGAGTTTCTCCAGCTTTTTGTGTCTATCTTCAGTGTTGACACGATGGACTGGAGGTCCTGTTTCCAAACTGTATCTCTAAACTGAACTGAACTCCAAATGTGGAACTAACCAAAGTTTTAGAAAGCTTCAATATATCACGCTGACTCTTATACTCAATACTCCAAATGGGAACTACCTTAGATGGGTATCTTGGTCTGCATGGTCAAGTTGGGCCGAAGGGCCTGTTTCCATACTATATAGGAGTTGAGTATAGGCGCAAAGAGGTCCTTCGGCAGTTGTATAGGGCCCTAGTGAGACCACACCTGGATTATTGTGTGCAGTTTTGGTCCCCTAATTTGAGGAAGGACATACTTGCTCTTGAGGGAGTGCAGCGTAGGTTTACATGGTTAATTCCCGGGATGGCGGGACTGTCGTATGCTGAGAAAATGGAGCGGCTGGGCTTGTACACTCTGGAGTTCAGAAGGATGAGAGGGGATCTTATTGAAACACATAAGATTGTTAAGGGTTTGGACACGCTAGAGGCAGGAAACATGTTCCCGATGTTGGGGGAGTCCAGAACCAGGGGCCGCAGTTTAAGAATAACGGGTAAGCTATTTACAACGGAGACGAGGAAACACTTTTTCTTACAGAGAGTTGTGAGTCTGTGGAATTCTCTGCCTCAGAGGGCGGTGGAGGCCGGTTCTCTGGATGCTTTCAAGCGAGAGCTAGATAGGGCTCTTAAAGATAGCGGAGTCAGGGGATATGGGGAGAAGGCAGGAACGGGGTACTGATTGGGGATGATCAGCCATGATTACATTGAATGGCGGTGCTGGTTTGAAGGGCCGAATGGCCTACTCCTGCACCTATTGTCTATTGACATATCCATTAAAAAGTTATTGGTCCTCAGATTTATTGTAGATAAGTACATTTCTAATGTGATTATTATACTTCGGTGTAACCTTCTTGTGTTGTGAAGGCGGATGTCGTAGCGTGACGTGACGGTGACGTGGAGTGTTGTACAACTTGACGGTTTTTAGGGCGTCAGTCACTGACGTTCCCAGTTTTAGGGCGGTGGAGGCCGGTTCTCTGGATGCTTTCAAGCGAGAGCTAGAAAGGGCTCTTAAAGATAGCGGAGTCAGGGGATGTGGGGAGAAGGCAGGAACGGGGTACTGATTGTGGATGATCACAATCGCGGTCGCGGGACATTCCAGCGCCCGCCGGGGGCTCCAACTGTGACCTTTGGGCCTAGAGCGGGGCCGTACATCGCCCGGCGCTACCTCAAAGGCCGTGGAACTTAACACCGCCCGCCTGCAGCTTTGACCTCGGGAGTGAGATGGTGCGGGGGAGAGAGAAGACTTTGCCTTCCATCACAGTGAGGATGAGATTCACTGTGATGGATGTTTGTGTGAATTGAATTGTCTGTGTATTTTTTTTAATTTTTTTTTATGATTTATGTATGGCATGTAGAAACGGAGTTTCGTTCTAGCCTCTCTGAGGGTCGAATGACAAATAATAAAATCAAAATCAAATCAAAATCAAATCAAATCAAATCAGCCATGTTCACATTGAATGGCGGTGCTGGCTCGAAGGGCCGAATGGCCTCCTCCTGCACTTATTATCTAATTTAAACTCCAAATGTGGCCTAACCCAAGTATGATAAAGCATTAACATCATTAGTTTAGTTAATCATTGTCCCGTGTACCAAGAAGGAGCAGCAAAAAGTTATTGGGTTACACAAAAAGCTGGAGAAACTCAGCGGGTGCAGCAGCATCTAAGGAGCGAAGGAGATAGGCGACGTTTCGGGTCGAGACCCTTCTTCAGAGGCTCTCCTTAGATGCTGCTGCACCCGCTGAGTTTCTCCAGCTTTTTGTGTAACCCTCAATTCTCCAGCATCTGCAGTTCCTTCTTTAACAGCAAAAGTTTCTTGTTGGATGCGATGCAGTCAGTAACTAGATTACAATCGCACCGTCCACAGTGTACAGATACAGAATAAAGGAAATCACTTTTAATACAAGCTAAAGTCCAGATAAAGATGTTAAAGAAGGAACTGCAGATGCTGGAGAATCGAGGGTTACACAAAAAGCTGGAGAAACTCAGCGGGTGCAGCAGCATCTAAGGAAGAAGGGTCTCGACCCGAAACGTCGCCTATCTCCTTCGCTCCTTAGATGCTGCTACACCCGCTGAGTTTCTCCGGCCTTTTGTGTAACTCCAGATAAAGATAGTTTACTTTAGTTTATTGTCACGTGTACCGAGGTACAGTGAAAAGCTTTTGTTGCGTGCTAACCAGTCAGCGGAAAGACTATACACGATTACAATCGAGCCGTCCACAGTGTACAGGTAAGTATGTTACAAAACCTACCTTCAGCAGCGTTGCAGTTCTGCCACTGGCCGTGTGCGCGACTTTGGCGCCTTTGAGGGGGGGGGGGGGGGCGGGGTTAAAATGCGGTTTTCTCCTGCCTGTCCCGTGATACATGTTCTCGGGGTGCTAGCTAATGCTGAAGATTTGTTCCGACTGCCGTTCTGTGAATTTTTTTTTTAAACCGTGGGACAATTTCAGCGCTGGAGTAAAATAAAAATCCGCTTCTAGCGCCGTCAACGCCGATAACGGAACAGATTTCACGTACGGGACAAAGCACGGTAAGCCGTTTTACATATAAACTTGCTTCTTAGGATGCCTTTAATCAAAATTTCATGTTGCGAAAAGGTGATTTAGGCCCCATACGATCCGGCAGTATTTTTCCTGCCGATATGGGGTTTAAATTCACCGCAAACCGCAACGTTCCAATCGATCGCGTTCCACAAAATCCCACTCGCAAGATGATTTAAAAGCCCATTAATTTACGGGAATTAAACATTAAATTCCTTCCATTTGGCCTATGAGATTATGACAATGTGATTTAAAAATTTATAGTGTGAATTCTTGTGTGAATGTTATTTGGACACTTCGGCTATTTAAAAATGTTAACCTTTTCTTAAGAAATGGATAGATGTTTAGATCTAGTAATTGAATTTTGTAATTAGCTACAAGTAGGTAACTAACTAATTATATGCTTTAATTTCAGGTCATCCAAGTAAGATTGTTTCATATTTGTTACAAAACTTACAAAATTCTTAAGGGGTTGGACAAGCTAGATGCTGGAAGATTGTTCCCGATGTTGGGGGAGTCCAGAACAAGGGGTCACAGTCTAAGGATAAGGGGGAATTCCTTTAGGACCGAGATGAGGAAAACATTCTTTACACAGAGAGTGGTGAGTCTGTGGAGGGGGTATGGGGAGAAGGCAGGTACGGGATACTGAGTTGGATGATCAGCCATGATCACATTGAATGGCGGTGCAGGCTCGAAGGGCCGAATGGCCTACTCCTGCACCTATTTTTCTATGTTTCTATGTTTCAGAATGCTTCAGTCTATAATAACTGAAAATTATATTTCAGTTCTCTTTATTTTTAAGAAAGTGATGTCCCCGATCACAGCTTTTGTGTTAAATCAATCGAAAAGCAATAGGGAACAAGATGCTAATTTCCGAGTATGAAAATGGCCATAACTTTTTTAATACTGAAGATATACTGCAGTGAAGAAAGCAAATGGTATGTTAGCATTCATAGCGAAAGGATTTGAGTATAGGAGCAGGGAGGTTCTACTGCAGTTGTACAGGGTCTTGGTGAGACCACACCTGGAGTATTGCGTACAGTTTTGGTCTCCAAATCTGAGGAAAGACATCCTTGCCATAGAGGGAGTGCAGAGAAGATTCACCAGACTGATTCCTGGGATGTCAGGACTTTCATATGAGGAAAGATTGGATAGACTCGGCTTGTACTCGTTGGAATTTAGAAGATTGAGGGGGGATCTTATAGAAACTTACAAAATTCTTAAGGGGTTGGACAAGCTAGATGCTGGAAGATTGTTCCCGATGTTGGGGGAGTCCAGAACAAGGGGTCACAGTCTAAGGATAAGGGGGAATTCCTTTAGGACCGAGATGAGGAAAGCATTCTTTACAGTGGCGAGTCTCTGGAATTCTCTGCCACAGAAGGTAGTTGAGGCCAGTTCATTGGCTATATTTAAGAGGGCGTTAGATGTGGCACTTGTGGCTAAAGGGATCAGGGGGTATGGAGAGAAGGCAGGTACGGGATACTGAGTTGGATGATCAGCCATGATCACATTGAATGGCGGTGCAGGCTCGAAGGGCCGAATGGCCTACTCCTGCACCTATTTTGCTATGTTTCTATGTTTCAGAATGCTTCAATCTATAATAACTGAAAATTATATTTCAGTTCTCTTAATTTTTAAGAAAGTGATGTCCCCGATCACAGCTTTTGAGTTAAGTCAATGGAAAAGCAATGGGGAACAAGATGCTAATTTCCGAGTATGAAAATGGCCATAACTTTTTTAATACTGAAGATATGAAAGTGAATTAGGTGTCAAATTAAACTTCTTTTTATGCTTTATCTGATGGGATAAATTGCAGACTTGATTTTTTAAATCTCAAAATGTTGTAACACTGCCAGTACAGGGTACATGATAAAGGGAATAATTTGAAAGTTAGAAATGTTGCTGTCGGAGTGGAGGTTTAAAAGCGATTGTTATATGTGATTGCAGATCCACCTCTGCCACCAGCACACAAAGAGTTGTGTAGGGAGGAACTGCAGATGCTGGTTATCACCGAGGAAAGGCGCAAAGTGTTGGAGTAACTCATAAGGGAAAGGCTGCATCTCTGGAGAGTAGGAATGGGTGACGTTTTGTATCGAGACCCTTCTTCAGAGTCAAGGTCTGGAGACTTAGAGATATAGAAGCGTAAGAAACATAGAAAAATAGCTGCCGAAATAGGCCATTTGGCCCTTTGAGCCAGCACCGCCATTCAACAGGATCAAGGCTGATCATCCAAAATCAGCACCCCGTTCCTGTTTTCTCCCATATCCCTCGATTCCGTTAGCCCCAAGAGCTAAATCTAACTCTCTCTTGAAAACATCCAGTGAATTGGCTTCCGCTGCCTTCTGGGGCAGAGAATTCCACAGATTCACAACACTCTGGGTGAAAATGTTTTTTTCTTACCTCAGTCTTAAATGACCTCCCCTTTATTCTAAGACTGTGGCCCCTGGTTCTGGACTCGCCCAACATTGGGAACATTTTTTCCTGCATCTAGCTGGTCCAAAGAGATCAAAGGGGATGAGGTTCAAGGAAAATGGTCCTCGATGACTATTGTGAGCAGTTTTGGGCACCATGTCTGAGGACGGGTGTGCTGGCTCTGGAGAGGGTCCAGAGGTGGTTTACAAGAATGATTCCAGGAATGGGTGGGTCAACGTACGATGAGTGTTTGTGGGTCTGCACTCACTGGAGTTTAGAAGGATGATGAGGAACCTCATTGAAACTTACCGAATAGTGAAAGGCCTGGATAGAGTGGATGTGGAGAGGATGTTTCCACTAGTGGTGTAAATATGCTCCTAAATCTTACCCCCTTTAGTCTAGTTCAGTTAAACACTGAGCCAAGCACAGGAACAACTAAAATGTATTTTTGGTCAAACAACAAATCCCCTTATACGATACCTAAACCACCACGGGTTCGATCCTTGTCTCTGCCTGACCAAGCCCTTCAGTCTCGTGCAAGCAGGCACTACTAAAAAGTCACACGGTCAGTCTCAAGCACCCTTCCAGAAGATGGACACCAATCCAAATGAGGGCTACCTTTTATAGGTCAACATACCTTGAGGGGCCGAACTACATAGGGGTGGTTCCCCATACAAACCAATCATACATATCAATTACATCAAAATATTATTGACAGTTCCCCATCCCAATTACAAAGAGTCCCAAACAATGTTTCTGACAGAAGCTTCTGGAAGGAAGTCAGTTTAACTGAATAATGCAACATTTACCCTGGAATACAAAACAATTCTGCCAGGGCTTAACACTCTGGGCAATCAACAAACAGCAGGGTAACTGTCTTTCAACATTATTTACATTATTCACAATCCCTTTGCAGCAATCCAATCAAACTCATGCATCCACAACACCTTGGAGTTTCTCTGCAAGATTCTCATACATACTAACAATTGCAAAGATATTTGGACCTTCCTTATCTGATGTACTGATCTGGGACCTAGACTTTCCGGCACAAGCTAGCAGCCTGTGGCTTCTTACACAGAAAGGGCTAACAGGCCTCGTAAATGCATGAATCCTCTGCTTTATTTTGGCTCTATTTTGGCCAGCATTTACAGTGGGAGAGTCTAGGACTAGAGGTCATAGCCTCAGAATTAAAGGACGCCCTTTTAGGAAGATGAGGAGGAATTTCTTTAGTCAGGGGGTGGTGAATCTGTGGAATTCTTTGCCACGGAAGGCTGTGGAGGTCTAGTTAGTTGATATTTTTTAAGACAGAGATAGATAGATTCTCGATTAGTACAGGTGTCAGAGTTATGGGGAGAAGGCAAGGGGAATGGGGTTGGGAGGGAGAGGTAGATCAGCCATGATTGAATGGCGGAGTAGACTTGATGGATCAAATGGCCTAATTCTACTCCTATCCATGGAAACATTGAAAATAGGTGCAGGACGAGGCCATTCGGCCCTTCGTGCCAGCACCGCCATTCATTATGATCGTGGCTGATCATCCCAAATCAATAACCCGTGCCTGCCTTCCCCCCATATCCCTTGACTCCACTAGCCCCTAGAGCTCTATCTAACTCTCTCTTAAATCCATCCAGCGATTTGGCCTCCACTGCCCTCTACGGCAGGGAATAACACAATTTCACAACTCTCTGGATGAAAATGTTTTTTTCTCACCTCAGTCTTAAATGGCCTCCCCTTTATTCTATACTGTGGCCCCTGGTTCTGGACTCGCCCAACATTGGGAACATTTTTCCTGCATCTAGCTTGTCCAGTCCTTTTATAATTTTATATGTTTCTCTAAGATCTCCCCTCATCCTTCTAAACACCGAGAGAATACAAGCCTAGTCTTTTCAATCTTTCGTCAAATGACAGTCCCGCCATCCCAGGGATCAATCTCGCGAACCTACGCTGCACTGCCTCAATCACAAGGATGTCCTTCCTCAAATTAGGAGACCAAAACTGTACACAATACTCCAGATGAAGGGTTTCGGCCCGAAACATCGCCTATCTCCTTCGCTCCTTAGATGCTGCTGCACCCGCTGAGTTTCTCCAGCCTTTTGTGTACACTCCAGATGAAAACTTCCTTATGTCCTTATAACCATTTAACCATATAACAATTACAGCACGGAAACAGGCCTTCTCCGCCCTTCCAGTCCGTGCCGACCATTTATTTTCCCCTAGTCCCATCTACCTGCACTCAGACCATACCCCTCCATTCCCTTCCCGTCCATATACCTATCCACTTTACTTTTAAATGTTAAAATCGATCCTGCCTCCACCACTTCTGCTGGAAGATCATTCCACACAGCCACCACTCTCTGAGTAAAGAAGTTCCCCCACATGTTACCCCTAAACATCTGTCCCTTAATTCTCATGTCATGCCCTCTTGTTTGAATCTTCCCTACCCTCAATGGGAAAAGCTTATCCACGTCAACTCTGTCTATCCCTTTCATCATTTTAAAGACCTCAATCAAGTCCCCCCTTAACCTTCTGCGCTCCAAAGAATAAAGACCCAACTTGTTCAACCTTTCTCTGGAACTTAGTTGCTGGAACCCAGGCAACATTCTAGTAAATCTCCTCTGTACTCTCTCTATTTTGTTGACATCCTTCCTATAATTAGGCGACCAAAATTATACACCATACTCCAGAATTGGTCTCACCAATGCCTTGTACAATTTTAACATTACTTCCCTACTCCTATATTCAATGCTCTGATTTATAAAGGCCAGCACACCAAAAGCTTTCTTTACCACCCTATCTACATGCGATTCCACCTTCAGGGAACTATGCACAGTTATTCCTAGGTTACACAAAAAGCTGGAGAAACTCAGCGGGTGTAGCAGCATCTAAGGAGCGAAGGAGTGAAGGTTTCTCCAGCTTTTTGTGTAACCCTCGATTCTCCAGCATCTGCAGTTCCTTCTTTAACAGTTATTCCTAGATCCGTCTGTTCCACAGCATCCCTCAATTCCCTACCATTTACCATGTACGTCCTATTTTGATTTGTCCTGCCAAGATGTAGCACCTCACACTTATCAGCATTAAACTCCATCTGCCATCTTTCAGCCCACTCTTCCAAGTGGCCCAAATCTCTCTGTAGACATTGAAAATCTACTTCATTATCCACAGCACCCCCTATCTTAGTATCATCTGCATACTTACTTGTCCAATTTTCCACAATTATGATGTTATGATCGTGGAGGAACACTGAACACCACCCACCTTCTGGACTGAGACCCAGCATACAGTATGGTGACCCTCGGACCACGACCTCCTGAAGGATGATTGCAAAGCTGTACGTATCCCCTTTAATTGTCGCTTTCCTTGATAGTTCAGGGTCCCTCAGAAACTCAGGAGCCGTCCAAAACAACTCTGAAGAGAAAAGAACGGGATAGATTGTTTTTTTAGACTCATAGAGTGACAAAATGTGGAAACAGGCCCTTCGGCCCAACTTGCCCACACCGGCCAACATGTCCCGGCTATACTAGCCCCACCTGCCCCGCATTTGGTCCATATCCCTCCAAACCTGTCCTAGCCATGTACCTGTCTAACTGTTTCTTAAATGTTGGGATGGTCCCAGCCTCAACTACCTCCTCTGGCAGCTTGTTCCATACACCCACCACCCTCTGTGTGAAAAAGTTACCCCTCAGATTCCTATTAAATCTTTTCCCCTTCACCTTGAACCTGTGTCCTCTGGTCCTCGATTCCCCTACTCTGGGTAAAAGACTCTGTGAATCTACCCAATCTAGTCCTCTCATGATTTTGTACACCTCTATAAGATCTTCCCTCATCCTCCTACGCTCCAACTACTCAACCTCTCCCTATAGCTCACACCCTCTAGTCCTGGCCCCATCCTTGTAAATCTTCTCTGAACCCTTTCGTTCCATACTGAAGATAGACACAAAATGTTGGAGTAATCCAGCGGGTCAGGTTTCTATGGACAATAGGCAATAGGTGCAGGAGTAGGCCATTCGGCCCTTCGAGCCAGCACCGCCATTCAATGTGATCATGGCTGATCATCCCCAATCAGTACCCCGTTCCTGCCTTCTCCCCATATCCCCTGACTCCGCTATCTTTAAGGGCCCTATCTCACTTTCTCTTGAAAGCATCCAGAGAACCGGCCTCCACTGCCCTCTGAGGCAGAGAATTCCACAGACTCACAACTCTCTGAGTGAATAAGTTGTTCCTCATCTCCGTTCTAAATGGCCGACCCCTTATTCTTAAACTGTGGCCCCTGGTTCTGGACTCCCCCAACATCGGGATCATTGTTCCCTGGATAGAAGGAGTAGACAGCATTTTGGGTCAGGACCCTTTTTCATTTGGGGTCTCAACCCGAAACATCACCTGTTCCTTCGCTACAGAGATGCTGCCTGACTTGCTGAGTTACTCCAACATTTTGTGTCTATTTTCGGTGTAAACCAGCATAGAAACATAGAAAATAGGTGCAGGAGGAGGCCATTTGGCCCTTCAAGCCAGCACCGCCATTCATTGTGATCATTGGCGTTCCCAATCAATAACCCGTGCCTGCCTTCTCCCCATATCCCTTGACTCCACGAGCCCCTAGAGCTCTATCTGGCTCTCTCTTAAATCCATCCAGTGATTTGGCCTCCACTGCCCTCTGTGGCAGGGAATTCCACAAATTCACAACTCTCTGGGTGAAAATGTTTTTTCTCACCTCAGTCTTAAATGACCCCCCCTTTATTCTAAGACTGTGGCCCCTGGTTCTGGACTCAAACAACATTGGGAACATTTTTCCTGCATCTAGCTCGTCCAGTTCTTTTATAATTTTATATGTTTCTATAAGATTACCCCCTCATCCTTCTAAACTCCAGTGAATACAAGCCTAGTCTTTTCAATCTTTCCTCATATGACAGTCCCGCCATCCCAGGGATCAATCTCGTGAACCTACGCTGCACTGCCTCAATCACAAGGATGTCCTTCCTCAAATTAGGAGACCAAAACTGTACACGATACACCAGATGTGGCCTCACCAGAGCCCTATACAACTGCATCTGCAGTTCCTTCGTACACACATTAATTCAGGTAACATTTTACTTTGGAGATATTGGACAGATGAATGCAAGATCATCCCAAGAGGCAGGGTTTACAGTAGATCTGGAAAGGGTGTGACCAGCTACCCAACATCATAGAGTGATACAGTGTGGAAACTGGCCCTTTGTCAGGGCTCTTAAAGATAGCGGAGTCGGGGGATATGGGGAGAAGGCCGGAACAGGGTACTGATTGGGGATGATCAGCCATGATCACATTATAACCATATAACCATATAACAATTACAGCACTGAAACAGGCCTTCTCGGCCCTTCCAGTCCGTGCCGACCATTTATTTTCCCCTCGTCCCATCTAATATAACCATATAACCACATTGAATGGCGATGCTGGCTCGAAGGGCCGAATGGCCTACTCCTGCACCTATAGTCTATTGTCTATTATTGTCCCAACGTGCCTACACCGGCCAACATCTTACCTGCCTTAGTATAGTTTAGAATGAATACACACACACACACACACACACACACACACAAAGTGCTGGAGTAACTCAGCGGGTCAGGAAGAATGGCTGGGAAAACGGATGGGTGACGTTTCGGGTCGGGACCCTTCATCGGTTTAGTTTAGTTGATTGTCACGTGTGCCGAGACGCAGTGAAATGCATTTTGTGGTGCCCGCTGGTGCAATGAGCGGAAGGACGGTACATGGTTACGGCCAAGCTGTCCACGGTGTACGGGCACGGAATGAAAGGAATGGTCGTGAGGCAACAACTCGAGCGTTGCGCCACCGTGTCGCCCGAAATAATAAACTGAACTGAACTAAACTGTCAGAGATTTTGCAAACTACACAATGACAGGCCGACAGGCTGAGCGGTGGCTGAGCGTTCTGCCTTCCAGCTCCAGAGATACGGGTTCAATCCCGACTACCGGTGCTTGTCTGTGTGGAGTTTGGCCGTTCTCCCCATGACCTGGATGGCTTTTCACAAGTTATAGTAGGTATGTTACAAAACTTACCTTGAGCAGCGCTGCAGTTCTGCCACTCCCCGTGTGTGTGACTTTGGCGCCTTTCAGAGGGGGGCGGGCTTAAAGTGCCATTTTTCAACAGACAGGGCAAATCGATCCATGTCGGGCGATTTCGTTGCGGAAGAAAAATCGCTCCGACATTTCATTAATGAAGGTATTTTTAAATTACGCTAGATTATTTATTATCTAGAGCAATTTAAAAATCACCTTCAAAAGCCGTGAGCGCTGACAACGGGAAGGATTTTGCGTAGGGGAGAAAAAAAGGTACACAGTTTATTTTTATATTAAAAGTTGGTTTTTATGGAGGCTTTAATAATATTTTCATGGGGTCCAAAAAAAATTATGAACCAACAGTATTTTTCCTCCTGACTTCACAGCACACCGCAACGTTCCAATCCACCGCATTCCACTAAAACCCACTCGCTAGTTGATTTAAATGGCCATTAATTTACAGGCATTAAACACTAAATTCCTTCCATTTGGCCTAGAAATTCATGAAAATGAGATTTAAAAATTATGTTATATTGTGGATTATTGTGTGAATGTTATTTGGACACGTAGGCAATTTTAAAAAAGTTTATCGTTTCTTTAGAAATGGATAGATGTTCAGATCTACTCATTGAATTTTGTAATTAGCTACAATTAGATAACTAACTAATTATATGCTTCAATTTCAGGTCATCCAAGTAAGATTCTTTCATATTTGTTTCAGAATGCTTCAATCTATAATAACTGAAAATTTCATTGAGTTCTTTTAATATTTAAGAAAGTTATGGGCTTTTAACGGTTCTAGATCACAGCTTTTCAGTTAAGTCAATTGAAAGGCAATGGGGAACAAGATGCTAATTTCCGAGTATGAAAATGGCCATAACTTTCTTAATACTGAAGATATGAAAGTGAATTAGGTGTCAAATTAAACTTATTTTTATGCATTATCTGATGGGATAAATTGCAGACTTGATTTTTTAAATCTCAAAATTTTGTGCTAGTTATAGGAGTAGAATTAGGCCATTCGGCCCATCGAATCCACTCCGGCTGATCTCTACCTCCTCATCCCATTTTCCTGCCTTCACCCCGGAACCCTTGACACCCGTTCTAATGAAGAATTTGTCCATCTCTGCCTTCAAAATATCCACTGACTTGGCCTCCATAGCCCTCTGTGGCAATGAGTTCCACAGACGAACGACCCTCTGACTAAAGAAGTTCCTCCTCACCTCCTTTCTAAAAGAGCGCCCTTTAATTCTGAGGCTGTGACCTCTGGTCCTAGACTCTCCCACTAGTGGAAACATCCTCTCCACATCCACTATCCAAGCCTTTCATTATTCTAAGAAGGGTCTCGACCCGAAACGTCGCCTATCTCCTTCGCTCCTTAGATGCTGCTGCACCTGCTGAGTTTCTCCAGCTTTTTGTGTAACCCTTTCATTATTCAGTAAGTTTCAATGAGGTTCCCCCTCAGCCTTCTAAATTCCAGCGAGTACAGGCCCAGTGCTGTCAAACGCTCATCATATGTTAACTCACTCACTCCTGGAATCATTCTTGTAAACCTCCTCTGGACCCTCTCCAGAGCCGGCACGTCCTTCCTCTGATGTGGGGTTCAAATTTGCTCACGGTGCTCCAAATGCGGCCTTGTAGAGGCTCAGCTCCGAGATCGCTGGTCTCCTCTCACACACCAAAGACATACAGGTTTGCAGGCTAATTGTCTTGGTATAAGTGTAAAATTGTCCCTAGTGTGTGTCGGGTAGTGTTAATGCCATGGAATGGGTTTGGAGTGATACGGGCAGGACTCAGGCAGGTTGGACGTGTAGACGGGGGCATGTTTGTCTGCGTGGGCAAGCTGGGCCTGTTTCCACATTGAATGACTCCATAACCTGCTGGGGTCCTCCAACACGTTGTGTCTTTTATTTGTTAAACCAGCATCTGCAGTTCCTTGTGTCTGCAGCTCTTGAATTCTGACGGTAGCCTGGTGTGCCTTGATGTTCTGTATTTTGGATGAAAATTGTTTAGAGGGATATACGGGGAGAAGACAGGAGGATGGGGTTTGACAATAAACAATAGACAATAGGTGCAGGAGTAGGCCATTCGGCCCTTCGAGCCAGCACCGCCATTCAATGTGATCATGGCTGATCATCCCCAATCAGTACCCCGTTCCTGCCTTCTCCCCATATCCCCTGACTCTGCTATTTTTAAGAGCCACTATTTTTAAGAGCCTTGTGAAAGCATTCAGAGAACCGGCCTCTGTGGCAGAGAATTCCACACACTCACAATTCTCTGTGAGAAAAAGTATTTCCTCGTCTCCGTTCTAAATGGCTTACCCCTTATTCTTAAGGAGTTTGGTGGATAAGATAGCCCCATTCGGCCCATCAAGTCTACTGCGCCATGATTGAATGGCGGAGTAAACTTGATGGGCCGAATGGCTTAATTCTGCTCCCATGACTCACGATTGCTGGTTGGGGGCAGAAGGTCCTGTTTCCTGGATCTGGATCTAGATGCAGAGCATCATTTCAGCACTGGAAGTTGGACAATTTTATACTGGACAATCTTTACATTGTATCAGGCCAATTAACCTACATTGGCTTGGAGGTAACCAAAGATCTCGGAGAAAACCCACGCAGGTACACACTCCATACAGACAGCAAGACTGTTAAGGGCTTGGACACACACTAGAGGCAGGAAACATGTTCCCGATGTTGGGGGAGTCCAGAACCAGGGGCCACAGTTTAAGAATAAGGAGTAGGCCATTTAGAACGGAGACGAGGAAACACTTTTTCTCACAGAGAGTTGTGAGTCTGTGGAATTCTCTGCCTCAGAGGGCGGTGGAGGCCGGTTCTCCAGATACTTTCAAGAGAGAGCTAGATAGGGTTTTTAAGGGTTCTTAGGGTTCTAAGGATTTGAGTATAGGAGCAGGGAGGTTCTACTTCAGTTGTATAGGGTCTTGGTGAGACCACACCTGGAGTATTGCGTACAGTTCTGGTCTCCAAATCTCAGGAAGGACATTATTGCCATAGAGGGAGTGCAGAGAAGATTGATTCCTGGGATGTCAGGACTGTCTTATGAACAAAGACTGCATAGACTCGGTTTATACTCTCTAGAATTTAGGAGATTGAGAGGGGATCTTATAGAAACTTACAAAATTCTTAAGGGGGTGGACAGGCTAGATGCAGGAAGATTGTTCCCGATGTTGGGGAGGTCCAGGACAAGGGGTCACAGCTTAAGGATAAGGGGGAAATCCTTTAGGACCGAGATGAGAAGGACTTTTTTCACACACAGAGTGGTGGGTCTCTGGAACTCTCTGCCACAGAGGGTAGTTGAGGCCAGTTCATTGGCTATATTTAAGAGGGAGTTAGATGTGGCCCTTGTGGCTGAGGGGATCAGAGGGTATGGAGAGAAGGCAGGTATGGGATACTAAGTTGGATGATCAGCCATGATCATATTGAATGGCGGTGCAGGCTCGAAGGGCCGAATGGTCTACCCCTGCACCTAATTTCTATGTTTCTATGTTTCTATGTTTAAAGATAGTGGAGTCATGGGGATATGGGGAGAAGGCAGGCACGGGATACTGATTGGGGATGATCAGCCATGATCACATTGAATGGCGGTGCTGGCTCGAAGGGCCGAATGGCCTCCTCCTGCGCCTATTGTCTATTGTCTATTGACCTACATTAACTTGGAGGAAACTGAAGTTCTCGGAGAAAGCCCATGCAGGTCACGGGGAGAACGGACAGACTCCATACAGACAGCACCCGTAGTCAGGATCGAACCCGGGTCTCCTGCGCTGCGTTCTGCTGTAAGGCAGCGACTCTACCGCTGCGCCACCGTGACCACCCTGCTGTATCTCTGAACTAAACTAGAGTAAACAGTTAGAACAAGCGGGCCTGTAACACTTGGCTCGTACGCAGTACCTTCGGGCGCTGGATTCTCGTGAGGAACCTTCTGCGCGTCCATTAGATCGATGTAGCCATAGTCCACCACCTTCAGCACGAAGCGCCCGTCCACCACGCAGTTGCGGGATTTCAGCCGTCCATGCGGGAAGTCTCGATGGTGAAGGTACTTCATCCCCTGGCAGAGAGACGTGAAACGTTGAAGCTTAGCGCTGGGTGGCCCGCCAAATGATCTTTCCTCACTGCAGCTGGCAATAATAAACCAGTGACAACTCAACATGCAGGAAACATGTTCCCGATGTTGGGGGAAGAGTCCAGAACCAGGGGCCACAGTTTAAGAATAAGGGGCAAGCCATTTAGAACGGAGACGAGGAAACACTTTTTCTCACACAGAGCTGTGAGTCTGTGGAATTCTCTGCCTCAGAGGGCGGTGGAGGCCGGTTCTCTGGATGCTTTCAAGAGAGATCTAGATAGGGCTCTTAAAAATAGAGGAGTCAGGGGATATGCGGAGGAGGCAGGAACGGGGTCTAGATAGGGCTCTTAAAGACAATAGACCCTTGTTCATACAGTCCCGCCCCAAAACGTCGCCCATTCCTTCTCTCCAGAGATGCTGCCTGTCCCACTGAGTTACTCCAGCTTTGTGTGTCCATCTTCGGTTTTAAACTAGCATCTGCAGTTCCTTCCTACAACCTAGAAAATAGGTGCAGGAGTAGGCCATTCGGCCCTTCCAGCCAACACCGCCATTCAATGTGGTCAAGGCAGATCATCCCCAATCAGTACCCCGTTCCTGCCTTCTCCCCATATCCCCTGACTCCGCTATCTTTAAGAGCCCTATCTAGCTCTCTCTTGAAAGCATCCAGAGAACCGGCCTCCACCGCCCTCTGAGGCAGAGAATTCCACAGACAAAGATAGCGGAGTCAGGGGATATGGGGCGAAGGCAGGAACGGGGTACTGATTGGGGATTACACAAAAAGCTGGAGAAACTCAGCGGGTGCAGCAGCATCTAAGGAGCGAAGGAGATAGGCCACGTTTCGGGTCGAGACCCTTCTGTCTGAAACGTCGCCTATCTCCTTCGCTCCTTAGATGCTGCTGCACCCGCTGAGTTTCTCCAGCTTTTTGTGTAACCCTCGATTCTCCAGCATCTGCTGTTCCTTCCTTAATACTGATTGGGGATGATCAGCCTTGATCACATTGAGTGGCGGTGCTGGCTTGAAGTGCCGAATGGTCTACTCCTGCACCTATTGTCTATTGTCTATTGACCAACTGGTTAAGTTTCTCATTCTAGTTGAGGTCCTGTTCAATGAAGGTCAGGACAGGAATTTTCAAGGGCGTCAGTGTTTCTTGGTTTGCTCCAGGTGCTCCGCTTAACTTCCACATTGCCAAGACGTGCGGGTTTGTAGGTTACTAGGGTCTCAGTAAATAGTCCCTAGTGTGTGTAGGGTAGCACTGTGTGCGAGGTGATCGCTGGTCGGCGCGGACTGAGAGTGGGCCGAAGGGCCTGTTTCTGCGCTGTGTGTAAACTAGGTGGATAGGTATATGGACGGGAAGGGAATGGAGGGGTATGGTCTGAGTGCAGGTAGATGGGACTAGGGGAAAATAAATGGCCGGCACGGACTGGAAGGGCCGAGAAGGCCTGTTTCCGTGCTGTAATTGTTATATGGTTAAACTAAACCGAACAAGACCTCCCTGAACTGATGCACGTTGTGAATAAAGATGCAACGGTGTGGAGTAATGCCCCTGTCCCACTTAGGAAACCTGAATGGAAACATCTGGAGACTTTGCGCCCCACCCGAGGTTTCCGTGCGGTTCCCGGAGGTTTTTGTCAGGGTTCCTAATGATCGAAAGTGGTTTCCATATAACCATAAACCATATAACAATTACAGCACGGAAACAGGCCTTCTCCGCCCTTCCAGTCCGTGCCGACCATTTATTTTCCCCTAGTCCCATCTACCTGCACTCAGACCATACCCCTCCATTCCCTTCCCGTCCATATACCTATCCACTTTACTTTTAAATTTTAACAATGGATCCTGCCTCCACCACTTCTGCAGGAAGCTCATTCCACACAGCCACCACTCTCTGAGTAAAGAAGTTCCCCCTCATGTTACCCCTAAACTTCTGTCCCTTAATTCTCATGTCATGCCCTCTTGTTTGAATCTTCCCTACCCTCAATGGGAAAAGCTTATCCACGTCAACTCTGTCTATCCCTTTCATCATTTTAAAGACCTCAATCAAGTCTCCCCTTAACCTTCTGTGCTCCAAAGAATAAAGACCCAACTTGTTCAACCTTTCTCTGTAACTTAGTTGCTGGAACCCAGGCAACATTCTAGTAAATCTCCTCTGTACTCTCTCTATTTTGTTGACATCCTTCCTATAATTAGGCGACCAAAATTGTACACCATACTCCAGAATTGGTTTCACCAATGCCTTGTACAATTTTAACATTACTTCCCTACTCCTATATTCAATGCTCTGATTTATAAAGGCCAGCACACCAAAAGCTTTCTTTACCACCCTATCTACATGCGATTCCACCTTCAGGTAACTATGCACAGTTATTCCTAGATCCCTCTGTTCCTGTTTTAAAAATCAGTAATTTTTTAGTGGAAGCCGGTTGCGATGCTGGTTGAAGGTGGTTGCCGGAGGACGAAAACCTCCGGGAACCGCACGGAAACCTTGGGTGGGGCGCAAAGTCTCCAGAGGTTTCCGTTCAGGTTTCCTAAGTGGGCCAGGGGCACCATCCTGAAGCCGCCGTCTCCGGTAGGGAAGTGCCAATTCGGGACCTCCAAGCCGCGGAGTGTGTTCGACCATCCCGACGTCGGAGTTTGGATCATCCCGACGAGAGGGCCTGTACATCCCGGCCACTGTAGCGGCGACTACGGAGGCTTCATGGCCCCGACCACGGGTGAACAAAGGGAGGAGGACTGCCTCAACTTTGTTGCCTTCCACCCCAGTGAAGAATGCTGTGGTGGATGCATGTGTTAAATCTTATTGTGTATTGTGAGTTCATTTTAAGTGTATCGCTGCTGGCAAATTCATTTCACTGCACCTTCGGGTGCATGCGACGAATAAAATTGACTTTGACTTTGAAGAATGTGGATCTGGAGGTATCATATAACCATATAACCGTATAACAATTACAGCACGGAAACAGGCCCTCTCGGCCCTTCCAGTCCGTGCCGACGTTCCCAGTCACCGAACAAAATTGCAAAGTGGGACAGGCCCTTAAGAGGTACAGGATTTCTCATTGTCACAGCGGTAAACCTTTGAAAAGGACACAAATGCTCCTCTGGTAAACCTCTTTCCTACCCTCTCCAGAGCCCCCACCTCCTCCCTACAATGGGACGACTAGGAACTGCACGCAATGCTTGGGCAGCACGGTGGTACAGTCGCTAGAGTTGCTGCCCAAGCACCAGAGATTCGGGTTCGATCCCGACGACGGGTGCTGTCTGTACGGTATTCGCACGCTCTCCTCGTGACCTCGTGGGTTATAACCATATAACCATATAACAATTACAGCACGGAAACAGGCCTTCTCAGTCCGTGCCGACCATTTATTTTCCCCTAGTCCCATCTACCTGCACTCAGACCATACCCCTCCATTCCCTTCCCGTCCATATACCTATCCACTTTACTTTTAAATGTTAAAATCGATCCTGCCTCCACCACTTCTGCAGGAAGCTCATTCCACACAGCCACCACTCTCTTGAGTAAAGAAGTTCTCCCTCATGTTACCCCTAAACTTCTGTCCCTTCATTCTCATGTCATGCCCTCTTGTTTGAATCTTCCCTACCCTCAATGGGAAAAGCTTATCCACGTCAACTCTGTCTATCCCTTTCATCATTTTAAAGACCTCAATCAAGTCCCCCCTTAACCTTCTGCGCTCCAAAGAATGAAGACCTAACTTGTTCAACCTTTCTCTGTAACTTAGTAGCTGAGTAGAGAAGTTCCCCCTCATGTTAAACCCCTAAACTTCTGTCCCTTAGATGGAGTCCCTTAGTATCTGTAAACTAAACGGCCCACCCTCGAGCGAGCCCTTCACCCAGGCATCACCTTGATCAGGTCCAACAGAAGGGAGGACTTGAACATCCAGTCCAGCTTGACGTCGTCATTGCGGAGCAGGTCGTGCAGACTTCCCCGGGAGCAATGCTCCGTTGCGATGGCCAACACCCCACTGTCACACAGGAAGCCCAAGAAGGGGTTCACGTTCTCATTCCGCAGGTCTCTCATCTTCGAAGAGAGAGAGAGAGAGAGAGAGAGAGACAACGCAACAACGTTTAGGAATTAGCAATTAAAGACAGGTACGCGGATAGCGAAGGAACCGCTGATGTTGGTTTAAGAGTGTCAGAGGTTCTGGGGAGAAGGCAGGAGAATTGGGTTAGGAGGGAGAGATAGACCAACCCATTAATGAATGATGGAGTGAACTTGATGGGCCAACTGGCCTAATTCTACTCATATGGCCAGTTCATTGGCTATATTTAAGAGGGATATATATAGATCTGGCCCTTGTGGCTAAAGGGATCAGGGGGTATGGAGAGAAGGAATGTACAGGATACTGAGTTGGATGATCAGCCATGATCATATTGAATGAGGGTAGACTATTATCTGAATGGTGGCAGATTAGGAAAAGGGGAGATGCAACGAGACCTGGGTGTCATGGTACACCAGTCATTGAAAGTAGGCATGCAGGTACAGCAGGCAGTGAAGAAAGCAAATGGTATGTTAGCATTCATAGCGAAAGGATTTGAGTATAGGAGCAGGGAGGTTCTACTGCAGTTGTACAGGGTTTTGGTGAGGCCACACCTGGAGTATTGTGTACAGTTTTGGTCTCCAAATCTGAGGAAAGACATTCTTGCCATAGAGGGGGTACAGAGAAGATTCACCAGACTGATTCCTGGGATGTCAGGACTTTCATATGAGGAAAGACTGGATAGACTCGGCTTGTACTCGCTGGAATTTAGAAGATTGAGGGGGGATCTTATAGAAACTTACAAAATTCTTAAGGGGTTGGACAAGCTAGATGCAGGAAGATTGTTCCCGATGTTGGGGGAGTCCAGAACAAGGGGTCACAGTCTAAGGATAAGGGGAAATTCCTTTAGGACCGAGATGAGGAAAACATTCTTTACACAGAGAGTGGTGAGTCTCTGGAATTCTCTGCCACAGAAGGTAGTTGAGGCCAGTTCATTGGCTATATTTAAGAGGGAGTTAGATGTGGCACTTGTGGCTAAAGGGATCAGGGGGTATGGAGAGAAGGCAGGTACGGGATACTGAGTTGGATGATCAGCCATGATCACATTGAATGGCGGTGCAGGCTCGAAGGGCCGAATGGCCTACTCCTGCACCTATTTTTCTATGTTTCTATTCGTTATGATCTGAAACCAAAGATAGGCACAAATAGCACGAGTAACTCAGCGGGACAGGCAGCTTCTCTCGAGGAATGGGTGACGTTTCGGGTCGAGACCTGATAGTCAGGGGATAGAGATAGATGGTGAAATAGAGAGATGCAGATCAAATGAGTGAAAGATATGCAAAATGATAAAAGGAATGAATATTGATTTCTCTAACTTGTAATCCTTGCATCCCCTCTCTGCCCCTCCCCATTCAAGACATTCTACTAGTTTCAAAGACATCTTGTTGAGACTCATTGTCTGAAACTTGTTTTCACCTAGACCACAATGGCCTGCTTCCATTAGAATCATTGCTTTTCTGCATATCTTCCATTCATTGTTCTATATCTCTCCCTACATCACTGTCTATATCTCTCGTTTCACTTTCCCCTTGACTCTCAATCTGAAGAAGGGTCTCGACACAAAACGTCACCTAATCCTTTTTTCCAGAGATGCTGCCTGACCCGCTGAGTTGCTCCAGCATTTTGCGTCTGTCTCAAGTACATGTATAGGACAGATTTAGAGGGATATGGGCCAAACGCAGGCAGAAGCATCTTTATTGGCATGGACAAGATGGGCCGAAGGGCCTGTTTCCATACCGTATGGCTCTGTGACTATATGATAATATCTGGGAGAATTGCTGGTTCATAGTTGGTGTATTGTGTACAGTTTTGGTCTCCAAATCTGAGGAAAGACATTCTTGCCATAGAGGGGGTACAGAGAAGGTTCACCAGACTGATTCCTGGGATGTCGGGACTTTCATATGAGGAAAGACTGGATAGACTCGGCTTGTACTCGCTAGAATTTAGAAGATTGAGGGGGGATCTTATAGAAACTTACAAAATTCTTAAGGAGTTGGGCAAGCTAGATGCAGGAAGATTGTTCCCGATGTTGGGGAACTCCAGAACAAGGGGTCACAGTTTAAGGATAAGGGGGAAGTCTTGTAGGACCGAGCTGAGGAAAACATTTTTCACACAGAGAGTGGTGAGTCTCTGGAATTCTCTGCCACAGAAGGTAGTTGAGGCCAGTTCATTGGCTATATTTAAGAGGCAGTTAGATGTGGCCCTTGTGGCTAGAGGGATCAGGGGGTATGGAGAGAAGGCAGGTACGGGATACTGAGTTGGATGATCAGCTATGATCATATTGAATGGCGGTGCAGGCTCGAAGGGCCGAATGGCCTACTCCTGCACCTATTGTCTATGTTTCTATAGCGCTAAAGGTCCAGATTCGATCGTGACCTTGCCTGCTGCCTGTGTGAAGTTTGCACGTTCTCCATGTGACCACGTGGGTTTTCTCCGGGTGCTCCGGTTTCCTCCCACATCCCAAAGGCGTGTTTTTCTTTGCAGATTTAATGGGCCCCGGTATATTGTCCTTTTTGAGCAGGGAGTGGATGAGAAAGTGGGATAACATAGAATCTGGGCACCATGTTATAGCAAAGATATTGTCAAGCTTGAAAGGGTTCAGAGAAGATTTACAAGGATGTTGCCAGGACTAGAGGGTGTGAGCTATAGGGAGAAGTTGAGTAGTTGGAGCGCAGGAGGATCAGGGGGGAGATCTTATAGAGGTGTACAAAATCATGAGAGGAATAGATCGGGTAGATGCACAGAGTCTTTTACCCAGAGTAGGGGAATCGAGGACCAGAGGACATAGGTTCAAGGTGAAGGGGAAAAGATTTAATAGGAATCTGAGGGGTAACTTTTTCACACAGAGGGTGGTGGGTGTCTGGAACAAGCTGCCAGAGGAGGTAGTTGAGGCTGGGACTATCCCATCATTTAAGAAACAGTTGGACAGGTACATGGATAGGACAGGTTTGGAGGGATATGGATCAAGTGCTGGCAGGTGGGACTAGTGTAGCTGGGACATGTTGGCCAGTGTGGGCAAGTTGGGCCGAAGGGCCTGTTTCCACACTGTATCACTCTGTGTCTATGACTCTATAACCAGTGTGAATTGGTAATCGCTGGTCAGCATGGACTCAGTGGGCCGAAGGGCCTGTTGCAATGCTGTAACTGTAATGAGCCTGTCCCACTCACGCGACTTTTCAACATGTTGAAAATCGAGCGGCGACCAGAAAGGCGCTACGACTCTTTGGGCGACTGAGAGATGACTCACGACCATACGGGCAACATGTCGTGGGGTGAAGCCTGTATGGTCGCGAGTAGTCGCCCAAAGAGTCGTACCTTGTTCTGGTCGCTGCTGGAGTTTCAACATGTTGAAAATGTTCGGCTACCTGCAACGACCTACGATGGGTGCCGGCAGTCGCCGAAAAAGTCGCGTAAATGAGTCAGGCCGATACATTGAACTAAACTGATATCTGTCTTGGCATAAGGCTCTTTATGGGAGCCCAGCTGTTGGGGAAGACCAGGACAAGGGGTCACAGTTTAAGGATAAGGGGGAAATCTTTTAGGACCGAGATGAGAAGGACTTTTTTCACACACAGAGTGGTGGGTCTCTGGAACTCTCTGCCACAGAGGGTAGTTGAGGCCAGTTCATTGGCTATATTTAAGAGGGAGTTAGATGTGGCCCTTGTGGCTAAAGGAATCAGGGGGTATGGAGAGAAGGCAGGTACGGGATACTGAGTTGGATGATCAGCCATGATCATATTGAATGGCGGTGCAGGCTCGAAGGGCCGAATGGCCTACTCCTGCACCTATTGTCTATGTTTACCTTTCTCAGTATCTTGGTTGTAGATTTCTGTACCTCTTGGGTGCTTCTGGAGTCAAGTTTCTTCAGCCAGACCCAGTCCCCCTGGTCGATTGAGAAAGAAATATTTAATTATCAACTTCAGGACATTTGGACCAATGCAACAGCAGAAAGCAGACACATGCTCAGGGCCATGACCACAGTACTAAACACATCCGAGCGGCATGGTGGTAGAGTCGCTGCCTCACAGCGCCAGAGACCCGGGTTCGATCCCGACTACGGACGCTGTCCGAACAGAGTTCGTATGTCCTCCCTGTGTGGGTTTTCTCCGAGATCTTCGGTTTCCTCCCACACTCCAATGGCGTACAGCAGAGGTTTGTAGGTTAATTGGCTTGGTGTAAATGTAAAATTGTCCCTTGGGTGTGTAGGATAGTGTTAATGTGCAGGGATCGCTGGTCGGTGTGGACTCCATATAACCATATAACCATATAACAATTACAGCACGGAAACAGGCCATCTCGGCTCTTCTAGTCCGTGCCGACCATTTATTTTCCCCTAGTCCCATCTACCTGCACTCAGACCACACCCCTCCATTCCCTTCCCGTCCATATACCCATCCACTTTACTTTTAAATGTTAAAATCGATCCTGCCTCCACCGCTTCTGCTGGAAGATCATTCCACACAGCCACCACTCTCTGAGTAAAGAAGTTCCCCCTCATGTTACCCCTAAACTTCTGTCCCTTAATTCTCATGTCATGCCCTCTTGTTTGAATCTTCCCTACCCTCAATGGGAAAAGCTTATCCACGTCAACTCTGTCTATCCCTTTCATCATTTTAAAGACCTCGATGGACTCCAGTGGGCTGAAGGGCCTGTTTTCGCACTGTATCTCTAAATATCTGAGCCGCAAGATAGACTCAACACTAGTCCCACCTGCCCGCATTGGGCCCATATCCAACTAAACCTTTCCAATCCATGTACCTGTCCAAATGTCTTCTAAACATTGTTATCGTGCCTGCCTTAACCACCCCTTCTGACAGCTCGTTCCATAAACAAACCACCCTCCGAGTGAAAAAGTTGCCCCTTAGGTAGGTATATGGAAAGTTGCCCCTTAGGTAGGTATAGTAATGATTTGGACGAGGGAATTGAATGCAACATCTCCAAGTTTGCGGATGACACGAAGCTGGGGGGCAGTGTCAGCTGTGAGGAGGAAGCTAGGAGGCTGCAAGGTGACTTGGATAGGTTGGGCGAGTGGGCAAATGCATGGCAGATGCAGTATAATGTGGATAAATGTGAGGTTATCCACTTTGGTGGCAAAAACAGGAAAGTAGACTATTATCTGAATGGTGGCCAATTAGGAAAAGGGGAGATGCAACGAGACCTGGGTGTCATGGTACACCAGTCATTGAAAGTAGGCATGCAGGTGCAGCAGGCAGTGAAGAAAGCGAATGGTATGTTAGCATTCATAGCAAAAGGATTTGAGTACAAGAGCAGGGAGGTTCTGCTGCAGTTGTACATGGTCTTGATGAGGCCACAACTGGAGTATTGCGTACAGTTTTGGTCTCCTAATCTAAGGAAAGACATTCTTGCCATAGAGGGAGTACAGAGAAGGTTCACCAGACTGATTCCTGGGATGGCAGGACTTCCATATGAAGAAAGACTGGATAGACTTGGCTTGTACTCGCTGGAATTTAGAAGATTGAGGGGGGATCTTATAGAGACTTACAAAATTCTTAAGGAGTTGGACAGGCTAGATGCAGGAAGATTGCTCCCGATGTTGGGGAGGTCCAGAACAAGGGGGTCACAGTTTAAGGATAAAGGGGAAGTCTTTTAGGACCGAAATGAGAAAAACATTTTTCACACAGAGAGTGGTGAGTCTGTGGAATTCTCTGCCACAGAAGGTAGTTGAGGCCAGTTCATTGGCTATATTTAAGAGGGAGTTAGATGTGGCCCTTGTGGCTAAAGGGATCAGAGGGTATGGAGAGAAGGCAGGTACGGGATACTGAGTTGGATGATCAGCCATGATCATATTGAATGGCGGTGCAGGCTCGAAGGGCCTACTCCTGCACCTATTTTCTATGTTTCTATGGAAGGAGCTGCCGGAGGCTGGGACTATCACTACGTTTAAGAAACATTTAGACAGGCACATGGATAGGACAGGTTTAGAGGCATATTGGCCAAATGCAGATGACTGGACTAGTGTAGATGGGACATGTTGGTCGGTATGGGCAAATTGGGCGAGGGGCCCGTTTCCACACTGTATCGCTCTATGACATCCAATATATATATATGACCATCATACACAGTGCATTCAGAAAGTACTCAGACCCCTTCACCTTTTCCACATTTTGTTACGTTACAGCCTTACTCTAAATTTGATTAAATTCTTTTTTTTTAAATCTTCAATCTGCATACAATATCCCATAATAAAAAAGCGAAAACAGGTTTTTAGAAACTTTTGTAAAAATAAATAACTGAAATAGACCCTTTACTCATTACTTTGTTGAGGCACCTTTGGCAGCGATTGCAGCCTCAAGTCTTCTTGGGTATGATGCTACAAGCTTGGCGCACCTGTATTTGGGGCATTCTTCTCTGCAGATCCTCTCAAGCTCTGTCAGGTTGGGTGGGGAGCGTCGATGCACAGCTATTTCAGGTCCCTCCAGAGACGTTCGATCGGGTTCAAGTCCAGGCTCTGGCTCGTCCACTCAAGGACATTCACAGACTTGTCACAAAGCCACTCCTGTGTTGTCTTGGCTGTGTGCTCAGGGTCGTTGTCCTGTTGGAAGGTGAACCTCCGCCCCAGTCTGAGGTCCAGAACGCTCTGGAGCAGGTTTTCATCAAGGATCTCTGTACTTTGCTCCATTCATCTTTCCCTCGATCCTGACTAGTCTCCCAGTTCCTGCCACTGAAAACCATCCCCACAGCATGATGCTGCCACCACCATGCTTCACCGTAGGTATGGTATTGGCCAGGTAAAGAGCGGTGCCTGGTTTCCTCCAGACGTGACGCTTGGCATTCAGCCCAAAGAGTTCAATCTTGGTTTCATCAGACCAGAGAATCTTATTTAGGTGCCTTTTGGCAAACTCCAAGTGAGCTGTCATGTGCCTTTTACTGAGGAGTGGCTTCCGTCTGGCCACTCTAACATAAAGGCCTGATTGGTGGAGTGCTGCAGATACAGTTGTCCTCCTGGAAGGTTCTCCCATCTCCACAGAGGAACTCTGGAGCTCTGTCAGAGTGACCATCGGGTTCTTGGTCACCTCCCTGACCAAGGCCCTTCTCCCCCAATTGCTCAGTTTGGCCGGACGGCCAGCTCTATGAAGAGTCCTGCTGGTTCTTCCATTTAGGAATGACGGCGGCCACTGTGCTCTTCAGGACCTGCAATGCTGCAGAAATTGTTTTATACCCTTCCCCAGGTCTGTGTCTCGACACAATCTTGTCTCTGAGGTCTAGGGACAATTCCTTCGTCTTCATGGCTTGGTTTATGCTCTGACATGCACTGTCAACTGTGGGACCTTGTATATACAGGTGTGTGCCTTTCCAAATCATGTCCAATTAATTTAATTTACCACTGGTGGAGTTGTAGAGTTGTCAAGTTGTAGAAACATCTCAAGGATAATCAATGGAAACAGGGTGAACCTTAGCTCAATTAGGAGTGTCATAGGAAAAGGTCTGAATACTTATGTAAATATGATATTTCACTTATTTATTTTTAATTACTTTGCAAAAATGTCTAAACACCTGTTGTCACTTTTATGTTATGGGGTATTGTGTGTAGATCGATGATTGATAAAAAAATGAATTTAATCAATTTTAGAATAAGGCTGTAACGTAACGATATGTGGAAAAAGTGAAGGGGCCTGAATACTTTCTGAATGCACTGTATTGCCAGGGGTTATGGGGAGAAGGCAGGAGAATGGGGTTGGGTGAGAAATATAGATCAGCCTAGATTGAATGGCGGAATAGACTTGATGGGCCGAATGGCCTCATTCGTCTCCTATCATGAGATGACCTGATGACCATGGACACAATGGGCCCGCCAACATCAACTCAACACAACACATCCAATCAGTCCAAGCTCGTGTTCAACCAATGCTGATCACGTCCAACATTCGTCCACTCGATGCCAAACACCATCCAATCGTTCAGAAGAGGCCGTGGAGCCAACGTTAGCCACATCCAATCAATGGGGAGAAATCTCATGGATTTAACATGATACCCATCCAACCAACACCAAGCCACAATGCCCAAAACAGCTATGTTCAGAGGTTAACATCGAACTTGGTTCATCGAACGGCACAGTGCAGGAACTGCCAAGCAAGGTGCCAAGTTAAACTAATCCCCTCTGCCTGCATGGGATCCATATCCCTCCATTCCCTGCATGTCCTTGTGCCTGTCCAAAAGCATCTTAGATGCCCCTATCGTATCTTGTATGTTAAGAACCAACTGGTTTGATGGCGGTTTGGAGTTACCAATAGGCCATGTAAGGACGGTAGAGTTGCTGCCTCACAGTGCCGGAGGCCCTGGTTCAATCCTGACTACGGGTGCCGCCTGTACGGAGTCTCCCTGTGACCGTGTGGGTTTTCTCTGGGTGCTCCGGTTTCCTCCCACATCCCAATGACGAGCAGGTTTGTAAGTTACTTGGCTGCTGTAAGTTACAGGATAGATCTAGTGTAGGGGTGATTCTTGGTCAGCATGGATTTGGTGGACTGAAGAGCCTGTTTCCACGCTGTGTCTCTGAAACTAAATGTAAGACTGCAAAACTCCTGCACTAAAGCCCCTGTCCCACTTTCCCAAGTTACTCACGAATTCTCCCGGGTTTTCGCCTTGCTTCAAACTCGGAGAATGTCCGTAGCGAGTCCGTGGGAGTCCGTAGGTAGTCCGTAGGAGGCCGTAGATATTTCGTAGCGGCTCGCAATGCCAACCGTAGATACTCGGGGCATCAGGTAAGTCGGGACGTTTTTTCAGTGTTGGAAAATGTCCATGAGTGAAAAAAATAGCCCCGAGTACCTACGGCTGGCTATTACCGTAATTCTCCGAGTTTGAATCCTCTTGGGAGAATTTGTAAGTAAAGGGCCTGTCCTACCAGCATGCAACTCTATGCGATGAACGCGATCAAACTAGAAGCGGGGGCCGCGCGGAGGTCGGGTGATCCCCTGTACAGGGCCGTTCCCACCAGCATGCGCCTGCATGCGGCAAACGCGACCAAACCGGCAGCGAGAGTCACGCGGAGGTCGGGTGAGTGGCGCAACGCGGCGCAAAGTGAGGCGAACTTGGAGTAAACTTAAGGTAAGTTCGCCAGGACAGAGAGGGACACACGGAGAGGGGCACAGAGGCACACACACACACAGAGGGCCACAGAGCCACACACAGAGAGGGTCACGGAGGCACCTTCATATAGGTTCACGGAGGCACGATGTCGGGGCGGTGTGTAAACGTCGAGGCGACTGCGAGCCGGCAAACCGTTGCCGCGTGGAATTTTTGGACATAGTCAGTTTTTCGGAGCCCCGCGCGATGTCGGAACGAACTCCGCACAATTCCGCACGGCTCCGGCGATCGAAGTGGGACCGGCCCCGCGACGCCGGACGGCTCAAGCGACCATGTTAGGTCACGCTCATCGCATGGAGTTGCATGCTGGTGGGACAGGCCCTTAACTCGGGAAAGTGGGACGGGGGCTTAAGGAACATCCAATGTTGGTTATGAATGGAAATATTTCATTCATTCTATAACAATCAGATAATTATTTCTTTTTTTAAGAAGGAACTGCAGATGCTGGAAAATCGAAGGTAGACAAAAATGCCAGAGAAACTCAGCGGGTGAGGCTGAGGTTTGAGGCTGAACTAAGGGTTTCGACTGGAAACGTTGCCTATTTCCTTCGCTCCATAGATGCTGCCTCACCCGCTGAGTTTCTCCAGCATTTTTGTCCACCTTTTCTTTTTTTAAATTCAGATTTCATTTTCATTTCAACTCAGATTTCATTTTCATTTGAATCCAGATTTCATTTTCACTTGAATTCAGATTTCATATTGATTTGAATTCAAAAGCCATTGTCATTTGAATTCAGGTTCTCAACATGCCACAATATGATAAAAATCCCAAAAGACAGATGGGAAAAAAACTATTATATCAACAAAATAGAGAGAGTACAGAGGAGATTTACTAGAATGTTGCCTGGGTTCCAGCAACTAAGTTACAGAGAAAGGTTGAACAAGTTAGGTCTTTATTCTTTGGAGCGCAGAAGGTTAAGGGGGGACTTGATTGAGGTCTTTAAAATGATGAAAGGGATAGACAGAGTTGACGTGGATAAGCTTTTCCCATTGAGGGTAGGGAAGATTCAAACAAGAGGGCATGACATGAGAATTAAGGGACAGAAGTTTAGGGGTAACATGAGGGGGAACTTCTTTACTCAGAGAGTGGTGGCTGTGTGGAATGATCTTCCAGCAGAAGTGGTGGAGGCAGGATCGATTGTAACATTTAAAAGTAAAGTGGATAGGTATATGGACGGGAAGGGAATGGAGGGGTATGGTCTGAGTGCAGGTAGATGGGACTAGAGGAAAATAAATGGTCGGCACGGACTGGAAGGGCCGAGAAGGCCTGTTTCCGCCAGCATGCGCCTGCATGCGGCAAGCGCGACCAAACCGGCAGCGAGGGTCGCGCGGAGGTCGGGTGAGTGGCGCGACGCGGCGCAAAGTGAGGCGAACTTGGAGCGAAGTCTGAAAGGTAAGTTCGCCAGGACAGAGAGGGGCACACAGAGAGGGGCACAGAGGCACACACACACAGAGGGCCACGGAGCCACACACATAGAGGTTCACGGAGCCACACACACAGAGGGCCACGGAGCCACACACAGAGAGGGTCACGGAGGCACCTACAGAGAGGGTTACGGAGGCACGACGTCGAGGCGGTGTGTAATGCGTCGAGACGACTGCGAGCCGACAAGCCGTTGCCGCGCGGAATTTTTGAACGTGGTCAGTTTTTCGGAGCCCCGCGCGATGTCGGGACGAACTCCGCACAATTCCGCACGGCTCCGGCGATCGAAGTGGGACCGGCCCCGCGACGCCGGACGGCTCAAGCGACCACGTTAGGTCGCGCTAATCGCATAGAGTTGCATGCTGGTGGGACAGGCCCTTTAGTCTAGCAAACCTTCTCTGAATCATGTATTGTCTTTCCGCTGACTGGTTAGCATGCAACAAAAGCTTTTCACTGTACCTCGGTACACGTGGCATGAAACTAAACAGATAAACTGAAGTGTGGATGGAGTAAATGCCCGGGATGCAAGACGCTTTTCGGAGGTGCCGCTGAGACGGGCCGATGAAGCCCACGGCCGTCAACCCCTGAGCCCGTGATTGGTGCCCGGGTCTGCGCCACGGAGGCACGTCCGGAGAGGACCCGGCGGCGATAGCGGGGAGTTTGGCGCGGCGCGGCGGTCGATGGACGAGGACGGGCCACGTGGAAATGAGGACGCCGCTGCCGGGCGAAGGGAGCGGGCATGCGGGGGACCGGCGTGAGGGAGGGGGACGAACAATGGACAGTGGGGGGCCTGGCGTGGGGGTACTTTGTCACTTGATCAGCGCCCTTTAATAATAATCATAATAATAATAATATTATATTTTATTGGCATTGCACAGAGGTATAACGAGATTTGGTTTGCAGCTTCCATCCGATGTCATAACTTAAACAACTAATAAAATTTAGATGCCCCGAGAATTTGATTTATAATAAAAAAAGACCAGTACAGTTCTGGTCTCCAAATCTGAGGAAGGACATTATTGCCATAGAGGGAGTGCAGAGAAGGTTCACCAGACTGATTCCTGGGATGTCAGGACTGTCTTATGAACAAAGACTGCATAGACTCGGTTTATACTCTCTAGAATTTAGGAGATTGAGAGGGGATCTTATAGAAACTTACAAAATTCTCAAGGGGTTGGACAGGCTAGATGCAGGAAGATTGTTCCCGATGTTGGGGAGGTCCAGGACAAGGGGTCACAGCTTAAGGATAAGGGGGAAATCCTTTAGGACCGAGATGAGAAGGACTTTTTTCACACAGAGAGTGGTGGGTCTCTGGAACTCTCTGCCACAGAGGGTAGTTGAGGCCAGTTCATTGGCTATATTTAAGAGGGAGTTAGATGTGGCCCTTGTGGCTAAGGGGATCAGAGGGTATGGAGAGAAGGCAGGTACGGGATACCGAGTTGGATGATCAGCCATGATCATATTGAATGGCGGTGCAGGCTCGAAGGGCAGAATGGCCTACTCCTGCACCTAATTTCTATGTTTCTAAAACAGTAGAACAGTCTAAAGTGTGAGTGTGAGTGTGTGTGTGCTGGGTCGATGTGAGACGTGACCATCCGAGGGAGACCGTGCATGGGGGTGAGGGGGGGGGGCACTCAGCAGGGCCGGTTCAGAGCCGCTATAGCTCTGGGGATGAAGCTGTTCCTGAGTCTGGAGGTGCGGGCGTAGAAGGCCTTGTGATGTCTGCCCGAAGGTGGGCGCCTATGAGCGACTATTTGCATATCAGGGGCGTGCGAGCAAAGAATTTCACCGTCACTCGTCACGTGTGACAATAAAGTATTCAATTCAATTCAATGCAACACAGCAACGTAGACAACAGGTGCAGGAGTGCCCTGTTGTCTCCGGGAACACTCATTCGGCCCTTCGAGCCAGCACCGCCTTCCAATGTGATCATGGCTGATCGTCCCCAATCAGTACCCCGTTCCTGCCTTCTCCCCATCTTGACTCCGCTATCTTTAAGAGCTGTATTTAACTCTCTCTTGGAAGTATCCAGAGAATTGGTATCCACTGCCTTCTGGGGCAGAGAATTCCACAGATTCACAACCCTTTTGGGAAAAAGGTTTTTCCTTCATCTCCGTTCCTGCCTCTTCCCCATACCCCCTGTGGGAGAAAGGAGAGGAAGGAGTCGGGGGATATGGGGAGGAGGCAGGAACGGGGTACTGATTGGGGATGATCAGCCACGATCACATTGAATGGCGGTGCTGGCTCGAAGGGCCGAATGGCCTACTCCTGCACCTAGAAACATAGAAACATAGAAAAATAGGTGCAGGCCATTCGGCCCTTTGAGCCTGCACCGCCATTCAATGTGATCATGGCTGATCATCCAACTCAGTATCCCGTACCTGCCTTCTCTCCATACCCCCTGATCCCTTTAGCCACAAGGGCCACATCTAACGCCCTCTTAAGTATAGCCAATGAACTGGCCTCAACTACCCTCTGTGGCAGAGAATTCCAGAGACCCACCACTCTCTGTGTAAAGAATGTTTTCCTCATCTCGGTCCTAAAGGAATTCCCCCTTATCCTTAGACTGTGACCTATTGTCTATTGTTCATTTGTCAAAGATTAGCCTTTATTACCTTCCATCCCAGTGAGGAATCCGCTGTGGTGGATATTTTCGTTAACTTTTGTGTAGTTATGTGTCTTGTTGCTTTTTTTAGTCTGGCTGTCTGGTAATCCAAGTTTCGCCTTAATTGGAACACGTGGCAACAACCAACCTTTGAACCTTTGAACCGTTATCCCTTAATTCCTTTAGGGATTAAGCTTTCTCCCCATATCCCTTGATTCCATTAGCCCGAAGAGCTAAATCTTACTCTCTCTTGAAAACATCCAGTGAATTGACTTCCACTGCTTTCCGTGGCAGACTCACACCTCTCTGCGAACAACCTGATCCTGAATGTCGAAAAAACAAAGGAGGTCATCGTTGACTTCGCAGTCCCACACCACTTCACATCAATGACAGCGATGTGGAGGTGGTCAGTAGCGCTAAGTTCCTGGGGGTGCAGATCACCAACAGTCTGACCTGGTCGAATAACATCGCATCAACAGTTAAGAGAGCGCAGCAGCGGTTGCACTTTCTGCGCCGGATGAGAAGAGCTCACCTCCCCCATCCCGTCCTCACCACTTTCTACAGGGGCACCATAGAGAGTATTTTGACCAGCTGTATCTCTGTCTGGTTTGGGGACTGTAAAGCCTCCGACTGGAAGTCCGTGCGGAGAGTGGTGAGGACAGCGGAAAAAATCATCGGGACCTCTCTCCCCTCAATCGGGGAATTTCGTTTGGAACTGCATATATCGATGTATTTCTAAATGACAATAAAGTTTGTTTGACTTGGTTTGACTTTGACTCTAGGGTGAAGAGGTTTTTCCTCATCTCGGTCCTAAATAGCCTTCCCCTTATTCTTTAAGAAAGAACTGCAGATGCTGGGAAAATCGAAGGTGGACAAAAATGCTGGAGAAACTCAGCGGGCGAGGCGGCATCTATGGAGCGAAGGAAATAGGCGACGTTTCGGGGGAAGACCCTTCTTCAGACTGATGCGAGGGTGGGGGCGGGGGGAGGGGGGAAGAAAAGAAGAGGTGGACTGAGGAAGAGCTGAGAAGGGGAGGAGAAAGTAGGGACTACCTGAAATTAGAGAAATCAATGTTCATACTGGGGTGCAAACTGCCCAAGCGAAATATGAGGCGTTATTTCGACTGGAAACGTCGCCTATGTCCTTCGCTCCATAGATGCTGCCTCACCCGCTGAGTTTCTCCAGCATTTTTGTCTACCTTCCCCTTATTCTAATAACTCCAGGACAAGGGGTCACAGCTTAAGGAAAAGAGGGAAATCCTTTAGGACCGAGATGAGAAGGACTTTTTTCACACAGAGAGTGGAGGGTCTCTGGAACTCTCTGCCACAGAGGGTAGTTGAGGCCAGTTCATTGGCTATATTTAAGAGGGAGTTAGATGTGGCCCTTGCGGATAAGGGGATCAGAGGGTATGGAGAGAAGGCAGGTACGGGATACTGAGTTGGGTGATCAGCCATGATCATATTGAATGGCGGTGCAGGCTCGAAGGGCCGAATGGCCTACTCCTGCATCTAATTTCTATGTTTCTATGTTTCTATTCGTAACCTGACCAACAGGTTGAGGGCAGCGTTGTTTACCTCATACACCGCTATGTTTGAATTCTCGTGCGAAACCACGGCCGAACTCCTCCCCGACAGCGACAACCCCATGGACTTCACGCTCTTCCGCTCACATATACTTCTCCCGTCGCTCAGATCGTCCAGGTTCAGTTTCTAGTTCGGGAAGGAAAAGAAAACAGCCTTAAAATGTTTAATTTTCTGATGTGATTTGTTCATTTTGTTAAATTTGATTCCCACGGGAGGTTCAGAAGTCCACGGGTGATCGGAGCAGAATGAGGCCGTTCAGCCCATCAAGGGACAGTCACGGTGGCGCAGCCTGACAGCGAATGCAGCGTCGGAGACCCGGGTTCGATCCCGACCACGGGTGCTGTCTGCCTATACGGAGTTGGTACCATATAGCCACATAACAATTACAGCACGGAAACAGGCCTTCTCGGCCCTTCAAGTCCGTGCTGACCATTTATTTTCCCCTAGTCCCATCTACCTGCACTCAGACCAGACACCTCCATTCCCTTCCCGTCCATATACCTATCCACTTTACTTTTAAATGGTAAAAATCGATCCTGCCTCCACCACGTCTGCTGGGAGATCATTCCACACAGCCACCACTCTCTGAGTAAAGAAGTTCCCCCTCATGTTACCCCTAAACTTCTGTTCCTTAATTCTCACGTCATGACCTCTTGTTTGAATCTTCCCTACCCTCAATGGGAAAAGCTTATCCACGTCAACTCTGTCTATCCCTTTCATCATTTTAAAGACCTCAATCAAGTCCCCCCTTAACCTTCTGCTCGCCAAAGAATAAAGACCTAAAGACCCGGGGCACGTTCTCCCCGTGACCTGCGTGGGTTTTCTCCGAGCTCTTCGGTTTCCTCCCACACTCCAAAGACGTGCAGGTTTGTAGGTTAATTGGCTTGGTAAATGCAAAAATTGTCCCTAGTGGGTGTAGGATAGTGTTAGTGTGCGGGGATCGCTGGTCGGCGCGGACCTGGTGGGCCGAAGGGCCTGTTTCTGCGCTGTATCTCTACACTGAACTAAACTAAAATCCACGCCATTCAATCATGGCTGATCAGCCTTTCCATTTGAATCCCACTCTCCTGCCTTCTCCCCATAACTCCTGACACCCATACAATCTATCTATCTCTGCCTTAAAAATATCCACTGACTTGGCCTCCACAGCCTTCTGCGGCAACGTGTTCCACAGATTCACCACCCTCTGACTAAAGAAATTCCTCCTCCTCTCCGTTCCTCCATCTCCTCCTCATATTGGTTGTAGAAACAAAGAACTGCAGATGCTGATTTACACAATAGGGCACAAAGTGCTGGAGTAACTAAGCGGGTCAGGCAGCATCTGTGGAGAACATGGATAGGTGACGTTTTGGGTCGGGACCCCTCTTCATTCTGATTCCATCTGAAGAGGGCTCCCAACTCAAAACGTCACCTATCCATGTTCTCCACAGATGCTGCCTGACCCGCTGAGTTACTCCAGCACTCTGTGAAACGTCACCTGTCCATGTTCTCCACAGATGCTGCCTGACCCGCTGAGTTAGTCCAGCACTCTGTGAAACGTCACCTATCCATGTTCTCCACAGATACTGCCCGACCCGCTGAGTTACTCCAGCACTCTGTGAAACGTCACCTCTCCATGTTCTCCACAGATGCTGCCTGACCCGCTGAGTTACTTTTCTGAAAAAACAGCATCTGAAGTTCTCCTTTTGCCCAAATATCTCTGATTCTTTTCTAGCCGATTCGGAAGAGGCTGGCTCTATTTTCTAAGTTTTCGACTATGCACCAATTGTCTCCCCAATTAGTCAAAACAGTCTTTCTCTGCCTATCCTCTAACAATCTAAGATCTCTACATAATCAACTCACCGCTTAACCTTCTAAATTCCATAAAGTATAAATAATAGATATCATGGAAGCCATGGAACGAATACTAGAGAGCCCCAAAATGCAGGAGTAACTCAGCGGGACAGGCAGCATCTCTGGATAGAAGGAATGGGTGACGTTTCGGGTCGAGACCCTTCCTCAGGCAGGAAGGGTCCGAAGAAGGGTCTCGACCCGAGACGTCAGAGTTAGATGGAGCTCTTAGGGTTAGTGGAGTTAAGGGATAGGGAGAGAAGGAACTGATTGGGGATGATCAGCCGTGATCACATTGAGTGGCGGTGCTGGCTCGAAGGGCCGAATGGCCTGCTCCTGCACCTATAGTCTATTGTCGATTGTCATCCAGTCTGAAGAAGGGTCTCGACCCGAAACGTCGCCCATTCCTTCTCTCCAGAGATGCTGCCCGTCCCGCTGAGTTACTCCAGCGTTCTGTGTCTATCTTCCTTGTAAACCAGCATCTGCAGTTCCTTCTTACACAAATACTAGAGGGCCCCGTTTTAAGGTGAGAGGCACAAAGTTTAAAGGAGCTGGACAGGTTTTTATCCACAGAAGGCGGTGGGTGCATGGAAAGCGCTGCCGAGGGTGGTGGTGGAGGCCTTTTGATCGGCGCAAGGATGTGCAGGGAATGGAAGGATAGGGATTATGTGCAGATGAATAAGAGTTGGTCTTGGTATTATGTCCAGCACGCACATTGCGGGCCGAACGGCCTGTTCATGTGCTGTACCATCATCTATGTTTTATGTTCTATGTTTCCTCTGGGCAGGAACGGGGTACTATTGTCTATTGTCTATTGTCTTTGCAGGGCCATGCAGTAATTGTAGAAAAAAAACATTGTCAAAGATTTTTCAGACGCTGACTGTCCTAATGTGTTTTTCCAGCTAGTTCTATTTCTTTTATTTTCGTTTTTTAACTTAGAAACATAGAAACATAGAAATTAGGTACAGGAATAGGCCATTCGGCCCTTGGAGCCTGCACCACCATTCAATATGATCATGGCTGATCATCCAACTCAGTATCCTGTACCTGCCTTCTCTCCATACCCTCTGATCCCCTTAGCCACAAAGGGCCACATCTAACTCCCTCTTAAATACAGCCAATGAACTGGCCTCAACTACCCTCTGTGGCAGAGAGTTCCAGAGACCCACCACTCTCTGTGTGAAAAAAGTCCTTCTCATCTCGGTCCTAAAGGATTTCCCCCTTATCCTTAAGCTGTGACCCCTTGTCCTGGACCTCCCCAACATCGGGAACAATCTTCCTGCATCTAGCCTGTCCAACCCCTTAAGAATTTTGTAAGTTTCTATAAGATCCCCTCCCAAAGGCATACACATTTGTAGGCTAATTAGAAACATTGAAAATAGGTGCAGGAGGAGCCTTCGAGCCAGCTCCGCCATTCATTGTGATCATGGCTGATCGTCTCCAATCAATAACCCGTGCCTGTAGAAACATGGAAAATTGGAAACACGGAAATATGGAAAGTTTCTATAAGATCCCCTCCCAAAGGCATACACGTTTGTAGGCTAATTAGAAACATTGAAAATAGGTGCAGGAGGAGGCCATTCGGCCCCATTGGTTTAGTATAATTGGAAATTGTTCCAAGTGTTTGCAGGGTAATGCAGGGTTTGCAGTACCTGATCCTGAATGTCGAAAAAACAAAGGAGGTCATCGTCGACTTCAGGAAAACCCGGCACAGTCCCACGCCACTTCACATCAATGACAGCGATGTGGAGGTGGTCAGTAGCACTAAGTTCCTGGGGGTGCAGATCACTAACAGTCTGACCTGGTCGAATAACATCTCATCAACAGTTAAGAGAGCGCAGCAGCGGTTGCACTTTCTGCGCCGGATGAGAAGAGCTCACCTCCCCCATCCCATCCTCACCACTTTCTACAGGGGCACCATAGAGAGTACTTTGACCAGCTGTATCTCTGTCTGGTTTGGGGACTGTAGAGCCTCCGACTGGAAGTCTGTGCAGAGAGTGGTGAGGACAGCGGAAAAAATCATCGGGACCTCTCTCCCCTCAATCGGGGATATTGCGACCAAACGTTGCGTGTCTAAGGCCAGCAGTATTATAAAAGACCCCACACATCTCCATCACGGACTGTTCACTCTGCTGCCCTCGGGCAAAAGATATCGCAGCATAAGGAGCAGAACATCAAGGTTCTGCAACAGCTTCTTCCCACAAGCCATCAGACTCCTGAATGCCATGTAATGGGCTGCCACCATTGTCTATTTATCCTTTTCATCCATGCCTATCCTTTAATTTATTGTGTTGCACGGGGAGCCAAATGCAACGGAATTTCGTTTGGAACTGCATGTATCAATGTATTTCTAAATGACAATAAAGTCTGTTTGACTTTGACTTTTGACTTTGGTAGTGTTAGCGTGCGGGGATCGATGGTCGGTGCGGACTCGGTGGGCCGAAGGGCCTGTATACACGCTGTATCTTTAAACTTAAACTAAACTAACCTCCATCGTGTCCAGAGTTTAATCCATCTGATCTTGCAGCAAGCTTGCTGCGTTAAAAAGGCTGAAGAGCCATTGGAAAGGCGTGCCTGACAGAGTCTGTTAACAATCAGCCCGTTACTGAGCATCAAATGCTGAGCTGCGTTTAATCATGAGTTCACGTCTCAAGGCACAAGATTCCAATCAGCGCACAGAGCGCTGGAGTATCCCAGAGGGTTTGACAGCATCTGTGGAGAACTAGATTTGAGTATAGGAGCAGGGAGGTTCTACTTCAGTTGTATAGGGTCTTGGTGAGGCCACACCTGGAGTATTGCGTACAGTTCTGGTCTCCAAATCTGATGAAGGACATTATTGCCATAGAGGGAGTGCAGAGAAGGTTCACCAGACTGATTCCTGGGATGTCAGGACTGTCTTATGAACAAAGACTGCATAGACTCGGTTTTTCTCTCTAGAATTTAGGAGATTGAGAGGGGATCTTATAGAAACTTACAAAATTCTTAAGGGGTTGGACAGGCTAGATGCAGGAAGATTGTTCCCGATGTTGGGGAGGTCCAGGACAAGGGGTCACAGCTCAAGGAAAAGGGGGAAATCCTTTAGGACCGAGATGAGAAGGACTTTTTTCACACAGAGAGTGGTGGGTCTCGGAACTCTCTGCCACAGAGGGTAGTTGAGGCCAGTTCATTGGCTATATTTAAGAGGGAGTTAGATGTGGCCCTTCTGGCTAAGGGGATCAGAGGGTATGGAGAGAAGGCAGGTACGGGATACTGAGTTGGATGATCAGCCATGATCATATTGAATGGCGGTGCAGGCTCGAAGGGCCGAATGGCCTACTCCTGCACCTAATTTCTATGTTTCTATGTTTCTAACTAGGATAGATGTTCCAACCACCCTCCTCCCTTCCATTGACTCCATCTACACCTCACGCTGCCCCGGCAAGGCCAGCAGCATCGTCAAGGACCTGTCTCACCCCCCGGCCACTCCCTTTTCTCCCCTCTCCCATCAGCATCTTCAGATTCTTGTGTTAAAGAAGGAACTGCAGATGCTGGAGAATCGAGGGTTACACAAAAAGCTGGAGAAACTCAGCGGGTGCAACAGCATCTAAGGAGCGAAGGAGTTAGGCGACGTTTCGGGTCGAGACCCTTCTTCAGCTGAAAAAGGGTCTCGACCCAAAACGTCGCCTATCTCCTTCGCTCCTTAGATGCTGCTGCACCCGCCGAGTTTCTCCAGCTTTTTGTGTAACCATCTTCAGTTCCTTGTTTATTCGCAATCAGGTCCATGATGTATCAGATGCTGTGACCTGATGATCATTAAAATCTTACCATGGCCGACCATTCAGCCCACTGACCCGATGTTGGCCCTTCAAGTAAAACCATGTGATTGGTTCTGCTTTCGTAGAACATGCCGATCCAAAAGTCTCTTAAATGCCACCATCGCATCTGCCTCCACCATCGTCCTGACTGCAGGTGCTGTCTGCACGGAGTTTGCACGTTCTCCCCTTGACCGCGTGGGGTTTTTTGTTTTCCGAAAGATGGGTCAGGCATGATTGAGTGGTGGAGTAGACATGATGGGTCAAACCAAAGATCCTATAGCAAGCAAGATAGTGCACTCCTGCTAAAACCAACGGACTGAAGTGTAGTACGCTACGGACGTCAGACTTTTCATCGGCCATTTCAGTAACCCCAACCAACCCGACTTTGTATATCTCTCTCACAGTGTAATCAGCGTTTGGGAGCACAGTTTATGTGTGTGTGAGATATAGTGTTAGACCCACTATTCATAATTCTGTTCATTCATAATTCTGCTATTATTGGTAAATTATTAATACGTCAATAAATTATAATTCTGTTAATTTTCTTTTTTTTTAATGTTTTTTTTAAATTGCCGTTGTTTTAAAAATCTCTTTTGAAATGGCTCATGTGCTGTGTTTGAGCTGATGTTTGTATTAAACTTGCACTCTGTTACAATTCATTTGATCACACTGTTCACAAGATGTGGACGCCATGGCCAAAGCAAAGATAGGAGTGCGGGAACGGAAGCCGGTTGCGGAAATGGGGCTGGAATTTGCGGAAATCTGCCCATGACCCAACTACGTCTTCTTCGACGAGTGCACTATCTCGCTCGCTATAGGATCTTTGGGTCAAATAGCCCAATTCTGCTCCTAGACCTTAATTCCACCAGGTGGCGTTTCGATGGCAGCCTCACCTACAGTCTGTCTGTCCTTTTTGTCTTTATTTTGTTATAACCATATAACCATATAACAATTACAGCACGGAAACAGGCCATCTCGGCCCTTCAAGTCCGTGCCGAACAACTTTTTTCCCTTAGTCCCACCTGCCTGCACTCATACCATAACCCTCCATATCCTTCTCATCCATATGCCTATCCAATTTATTTTTAAATGATACCAACGAACCTGCCTCCACCACTTCCACTGGAAGCTCATTCCACACAGCCACCACTCTCTGAGTAAAGAAGTTCCCCCTCATGTTACCCCTAAACTTCTGTCCCTTAATTCTAAAGTCATGTCCTCTTGTTTGAATCTTCCCTATTCTCAAAGGGAAAAGCTTGTCCACATCAACTCTGTCTATCCTTCTCATCATTTTAAAGACCTCAATCGAGTCCCCCCTTAACCTTCTGCGCTCCAGAGAATAAAGACCTAACTTATTCAACCTATCTCTGTAACTTAGCTGTTGAAACCCAGGCAACATTCTAGTAAATCTCCTCTGTACCCTCTCTATTTTGTTGACATCCTTCCTATAATTGGACGACCAAAATTGTACACCATACTCCAGATTTGGTCTCACCAACGCCTTGTACAATTTTAACATTACATCCCAGCTTCTATACTCAATGCTCTGATTTATAAAGGCTAGCATACCAAAAGCTTTCTTTACCACCCTATCTATATGAGATTCCACCTTCAAGGAACTATGCACGGTTATTCCCAGATCCCTCTGTTCAACTGTATTCTTCAATTCCCTACCGTTTACCATGTATTTTTATTTTTATTTTTAGTGTGTTTTAAAAGTTTGTGTTAATGTTCTCTGGTTTGTTTTATGTGGGGGGGTGGGCGGGGGGGGGGGGGGGTAAGGGGAAATTTTTTTTCAATCTTTCAACCTCGCCGGAGATGCGATTGTTTTCCGGGTCATATCTCCAGTCGCTCTGCGGCCTAACATGGTGGAGCTGGCGGCCTCGCTCGGGACTGACTTTGAGCTTGATCCCCCCGACGAGGAAGGCTCGCCGCCGGCTACGGGGGTAAGCTCGTCCCGTCAACGGAAGGTTCGAGGCCCCCGGCCGCTGGAGGACAAGGAAGGAAGAGATTGAACTCTTTTTCACCTTCCGCCACAGTGGGGAATGTGGAGGAGTCACTGTGGTGGATGTTTATGTTAACATGTATTTTGTGTTTCTTGTTGCTTTTTTTATCAGAATGACGGTGCGGCAAATCAAATTCCTCGTGTGTTGCAAAACATACTTGGCTAATGAAGTGTTAAAGAAGGAACTGCAGATGCTGGAGAATCAAGGGTTACACAAAAAGCAATTCTGTTAACCCAGGCTGCCTCCTCCCCTTCCCACCTCTCCCTCAGCCCTCGGGCCCTGGCATTCCTTCTCTCTCTATCCGCAATATTCTCTCTCTATCCGCAATAACCAACCCGACCTCCCGGTGGCTCAGCACTTCAACTCCCCCTCCCATTCCGTATCCGACCTCCCGGTCCTGGGCCTCCTCCACGGCCAGCGTGAGCAACACCGCAAGTTGGAGGAGCAGCACCTCATATTCCGCTTGGGGAGCCTGCATCCTCTGGGCTTAAACATTGAATTTTCTCAATTCTGTTAACCCTGGCTGCCTCCTCCCCTTCCCACCTCTCCCTTGGCCCTCGGGCCCTGGCATTCCCTCTCTCTCTATCTCTCCCCCACCCAAGTCGCACTAGCTTCTCATTTTCACACTACAAGCAGCTTACAATGGCCTGTTTCCTTTATCATCGATACTTTTTTGCATATCTTTCATTCATTGTTCTTTATCTCTCCACATCACCGTCTATATCTCTCGTTTCCCTGATCCCTGACCAGTCTGAAGAAGGGTCTCGACCCGAAACGTCACCTATCTCCTTCGCTCCTTAGATGCTGCTGCACCCGCTGAGTTTCTCCAGCCTTTTGTGTAACCCTTGGCTAATGAAATATGATTATGATTATTATTGTAAACTTATGACCCAAAACATCACCGACTCCTTCTCTCCAGAGATGCTGTCTGGCCCATTGAGTTAATCCAGCTTTTTGTGTCTACCCTTCATATTCCACCACAGAGAGAGACACATACCCACCTTCTTGCTGAGCTGAGGGTTAATGAAGGTGAGATCTTCGAAGGACATGATGATCTTGTTGGGCCCCTTCACCATCTGTATGTGTTGGATTCTCCGTCTGCAAAAGTAACAAGGTCAGTGCGTGCCGCTGGGAATCTGCCCGGAGTCTACTGCTGCAACAGGGGGCTCCTGCAGACCCCACAGATGAGGGTCCGACAGCGGAACCAAGCTCATCGCCGTGCAAAGGGACAATGGAAGGATAAAGATCCTACCTGATAAAGTAAGCCACCACAAGTCCGCAGAGAGCAAGGCCAATGATTAACGAAAAGCCCAGGATCACGACTTTTAACTCAATGCCTGGAGACAGAGAGACAGAGAGAGAGACAGAGAGAGAGAGAGGGAGAGAGACAGAGAGAGCGAGAGAGACAGAGAGAGAGAGAGAGAGAGAGGGAGGGACAGAGAGAGAGAGACAGATAGGGAGAAAGAGATAGAGAGAGAGACGGAGAGAGAAAGAGAGACAGAGAGAGACAGAGAGAGCGAGAAAGACAGACAGAGAGACAGAGACAGAGAGAGAGAGAGAGACAGACAGAGAGAGAGAGACAGACAGAGAGACAGAGGGAGACAGAGAGAGAAACAGAGAGACAGAGAGAGACACAGAGAGAGACAGAGACAGAGAGAGAGAGATACAGAGAGACAGACAGAGCGAGAGGGAGAGAGAGAGATAGAGAGAGAGACAGACAGAGAGAGACGGAGAGAGAGACAGAGACAGAGAGAGAGAGGGAGAGAGAGATAGAGAGAGACAGAGAGAGAAAGAGAGACAGACAGAGACCGAGAGAGAGACAGAGACAGAGAGAGAGACAGAGAGAGACAGAGATAGACAGACAGAGAGAGAGAGACAGAGGGAGACAGAGAGAGCCAGAGAGAGAGACAGACAGAGAGAGAGAGGCAAGGAAAGAGAACAGGAGAGAACAAATAAAGAGACGAAGGAAAAAAGGAGAGCGAGGATGAGTGAAAGAGAGAAAGCAAAGAAAGAGAGAGAAAAAGAAGGAGAGAGAGAGAGAGAGAGAGAGAGAGAGAGAAAGAGAGAGAAGAGAGAGAGAGAGAAAGAGAGAGAGAGAGAAAGAGAGAGAGAGAGAAAGAGAGAGAAAGAGGGAGAGAGAGAGAGAGAGACGAGAGAGATGATTACTGCACAGGAATCTACAATTTAAGAAGGAATCACAAAGTGGTGAAGCATGAAGGGAATACTTGGTGAGTCAGGCAGCATCCGTGGAGAGTGCAACCTCTGATACACAAACATAGAATCTACAGTATTTTGGGGCTTTTGACGAATGCATGATTTTTATCCTGTTTATGTGACAGTGCCGCGGGGGAACTCTTATCCACTGGGCCTGAGGTGAATATCCTTTTCATCAGGAATCATTTAAACGGCGTGGGAGGTCAAACAATGCCCAAGTTAAGTTTGAGGAACAGCATTCCATCGACCATCCGGCAACCTTCTCAACTAAACACCAAATCCAATCATGTACGGAGCTTCTAGACTTCAGAGATACAGCATGGAAACAGGCCCTTCGGCCCTTCAGTTACAGGCTAGTTATGGAATGCACTGAATGCAGTCTACACAGCAGCCTCGACCCACTGCAGCTCGCCTACTGCCCCTACAGGTCCACGGACAATGCCATCGTCCCTCGGCCCTACACTAGTGCCTGGAAAACGTGGATCTGAGAGACACCTACATCAGAATCCCATTCATCGACTGCTGCTCTACCTTTAACACCATTAAACCCCCTGTCTCACGGTGCGAGTTCACTCCAAGAGCTCTCCCCGAGTTTGCCCTGATTCGAACGCGGAGATTTACGGTAATGGCCGCTCGTCGGTACTCGGGGCTCTCGAGGACATTTTTCAACGTGTTGAGAAATCTTCACGAGTCTTCCCGAGCTTACCTGCCGTTAGCGAGTCTTCCCAAGTACCTGCCGTTAGCGCTAAGAGACGTCCCCGAGCTCCGACGTACCCGCTACGTTCATTCTCCGTGCTTCCCATGAGTTTTTGTTAACTCGGGAGAGCTCTTGGAATAAACTGGTATCATGGGACAGGGCTGTTATACCTCCAAGCTCATGGGACTTGGAGACAGCGCTCATCTCTGCAATTGGATCCTTGGCTTCCTGACCAACAGATCAAACAGTGAGGATTGGGGACAAATCTTTTCACTGTACCTCGGTAGGCATGACAATAAACTAAACGGAACCTTTTGCCCACCAGGTTCACCCCGACCAGCGATCAGGACTTCTATCCCACACACACGGGGCAATTTACAGCAGTCAATTAACCTACAAACCCACACGTCTTTGGAGTGTGGGAGGAAACCGGAGCACCCGGAGAAAACCCACCCGGCCACGGGGAGAACGTGCAAACTCCGTGCAGACAGCGCCCGAGGTCAGGATCGAACCCTGGTCTCCTGCGCTGTAAAGGGCCTGTCCTACCAGCATCCGACTCCATGCGATGAGCGCGATCAAACTAGAAGCGGGGGCCGCGCGGAGGTCGGGTGATCCCCTGTACAGGGCCGTTCCCACCAGCATGCGCCTGCATGCGGCAAGCGCGACCAAACCGGCAGCGGGGGCCGCGCGGAGGTCGGGTGAGTGGCGCAACGCGGCGCAAAGTGAGGCGAAGTTGGAGCGAAGTCTTCAAGGTAAGTTCGCCAGGACGGAGAGGGGCACACAGAGAGGGGCACAGAGGCACACACACACAGAGGGCCACGGAGCCACACACATAGAGGGTCACGGAGACACCTACAGATAGGTTCACGGAGGCACAATGTCGGGGCGGTGTGTAATGCGCCGAGGCGACTGTGAGCCGACAAGCCGTTGCCGCGCGGAATTTTTGGACATGGTCAGTTTTTCGGAGCAACGCGCGATGTCGGGACGAACTCCGCACAATTCCGCATGGCTCCGGCGATCGAAGTGGGACCAGCCCCGCAACGCCGGACGGCTCAAGCGACCACGTTAGGTCGCGCTCATCGCATAGAGTTGCATGCTTGGGGGACAGGCCCTTAAGGCAGCAACTCTACCACTGCGACACCGTGCCGCTCTATGCAGAAAGCATCCTACACTACAGACCCCGAATTTAAATGATGCCATTAAGCTGGAAAAAGTGCAGGGAAGATTTGAGAAGATGTTGCCAAGACTCGAGGGCCTGTGCGAGAGGGAGAGGTGGGGCAGGCTGGGACTATTCCTTGGAGTGCAGGAGGATGAGGAACAACCTTACGTTAGAAGTGTACAAAATCACAAGGGGAAATCACGAGGGGTTAAATCAAAGTTTTTTCTCAAGATAGAGGAACGACTGGATGGGCAAATGAATTTCCTCGTATACGGTGCAAACATACTTGGCTAATAAAGTATTATTGTGATTATGTTAAAGAAGGAGCTGCAGATGCTGGAAAATCGAAGGTAGACAAAAATGCTGGAGAAACTCAGCGGGTGAGGCAGCATCAATGGAGCGAAGGAAATAGGCAACGTTTCGGGCAGAAACCCTTCTTCAGACTGATGTGAGGGTGGGTGGTGGGGGGGGAGAAGAAAGGAAGAGGTGGGGCCAGTGGGCTGAGGGAGAGCTGAGAAGGGGAGGATTGTGATTGCGATTGCGATTGCGATTGTGATTGTGATTGATTGAAATTGTGATTGTGATTGTGATTGTGATTGTGATTGTGATAGATTGTGATTGCGATTGCGATTGCGATTGCGATTGCGATTGCGATTGCGATTGCGATTGCGATTGCGATTGAGATTGAGATTGAGATTGAGATTGAGATTGAGATTGAGATTGAGATTGAGATTGAGATTGAGATTGAGATTGAGATTGAGATTGAGATTGTGATTGAGATTGAGATTGAGATTGTGATTGTGATTGTGATTGTGATTGTGATTGTGATTGTGATTGTGATTGTGATTGATTGAGATTGTGATTGTGATTGTGATTGTGATTGTGATTGTGATTGTGATTGTGATTGTGATTGTGATTGTGATTGTGATTGTGATTGATTGAGATTGTGATTGCGATTGCGATTGCGATTGCGATTGCGATTGCGATTGCGATTGCGATTGCGATTGTGATTGCGATTGCGATTGCGATTGTGATTGTGATTGTGATTGTGATTGCGATTGATTGTGATTGTGATTGTGATTGTGATTGTGATTGATTGAGATTGTGATTGTGATTGTGATTGTGATTGTGATTGCGATTGTGATTGATTGTGATTGTGATTGTGATTGTGATTGTGAGTGATTGTGATTGCGATTGTGATTGCGATTGTGATTGTGATTGTGATTGCGATTGTGATTGCGATTGCGATTGTGATTGTGATTGTGATTGTGATTGTGAGTGATTGTGATTGCGATTGCGATTGTGATTGTGATTGTGATTGTGAGTGATTGCGATTGTGATTGTGATTGCGATTGATTGTGATTGTGATTGTGATTGTGAGTGATTGTGATTGTGATTGCGATTGATTGTGATTGTGATTGTGAGTGATTGTGATTGTGATTGCGATTGTGATTGTGATTGTGAGTGATTGTGATTGTGATTGTGATTGTGATTGCGATTGTGATTGTGATTGTGATTGTGATTGCAAATGTGATTGTGATTGCGATTGTGATTGCGATTGTGATTGTGATTGCGATTGATTGTGATTGGGATTGGGATTGTGATTGGGATTGTGATTGCGATTGTGATTGCGATTGTGATTCTGATTGTGATTGCGATTGTGATTGCGATTGTGATTGTGATTGTGATTGTGAGTGATTGTGATTGCGATTGTGATTGTGATTGTGAGTGATTGTGATTGTGATTGTGATTGCGATTGATTGTGATTGTGATTGTGATTGTGAGTGATTGTGATTGTGATTGATTGTGATTGTGATTGTGAGTGATTGTGATTGTGATTGCGATTGTGATTGCGATTGTGATTGTGATTGTGATTGTGATTGCAATTGTGATTGTGATTGTGATTGTGAGTGATTGCGATTGTGATTGTGATTGCGATTGATTGTGATTGTGATTGTGATTGTGATTGTGATTGTGATTGTGATTGCGATTGTGATTGTGATTGTGATTGTGATTGTGATTGCGATTGATTGTGATTGTGATTGTGAGTGATTGTGATTGTGATTGTGATTGTGATTGTGATTGCAATTGTGATTGTGATTGTGATTGTGATTGCGATTGTGATTGTGATTGTGATTGTGATTGCAATTGTGATTGTGATTGCAATTGTGATTGCGATTGTGATTGTGATTGTGATTGTGATTGCGATTGTGATTGTGATTGTGATTGCGATTGTGATTGTGATTGCGATTGATTGTGATTGTGATTGGGATTGTGATTGGGATTGTGATTGGGATTGATTGTGATCAAGCGCTAGGTGTAAGGTGAGTGGGAAAAGATTGAATTGGAACCTGCAGGGCAACTTTTTCAGTGGGACTAGCGACAATTTACAATTTTTACCGAAGGCAATCAACCTACAAACCTGCACGCCTTCGGAGTGAGGGAGGAAACCGGAGCACCCGAAGAAAACACACGCAGGTCACGGGGAGAACGTGCAAACTCTGTGCAGACGGCACCCGAGTCTCTGCACTGTGAAGCAGCAACTCTAGCTCTGCGCCATCGTGCCACAGTTGTGAGAGCTGGCCCCATATCCCTGGATGCCCTTAGCCCTAAGATTTACTGTAAATCTAACTCTCTGTTGAAAAGAGTTACTCTCTCTTGCTTACGTGATATGTTGCAACCTTCACGTGGTCCACCCTGTTTCGACGAATGCAATCAACCTGGCTTGCACAAACGGAACCAGTTGTCTCAAGGGGTTGGACAGGCTAGATGCAGGAAGATTGTTCCCGATGTTGGGGAGGTCCAGGACAAGGGGGTCACAGCTTAAGGATAAGGGGGAAACCCTTTAGGACAGAGACGATAAGGACTTTTTTCACACAGAGAGTGGTGGGTCTCTGGAACTCTCTGCCACAGAGGGTAGTTGAGGCCAGTTCATTGGCTATATTTAAGAGGGCGTTAGATGTGGCCCTTGTGGCTCCGAGGGATCAGAGGGTATGGAGAGAAGGCAGGTACGGGATACTGAGTTGGATGATCAGCCATGATCATATTGAATGGCGGTGCAGGCTCGAAGGGCCGAATGGCCTACTCCTGCCCCTAATTTCTATGTTTCTACGTCTTACAACTTTAGGCTGCGCACGCCACACGCAAGAAGAAGGAGACACTTATCTGTGCCTCCTTTCACTGCCTCAATGTTATGAATAAAGTGCTACCATATAATTGGATGGGACTCCTTGGTCAACACGGACGAGTCGGGCCGAAGGGCCTGTGACCATGGCTCTATGATTCTAGAACTATAGATCAAGCTACAATAGAAATTCAATTGGAAATTTTAAAACCTTGAGCGGGTCTGGGGGGAGTTGCCCCCTGCCAGGGGTACCATGTAATCCTGTACTACCTGCTCCATGGTCGGATAGTCGGCGACTAAACCGTCTCCCCCACCTGGTTTGCCGGGTGAGGAGGGGGGCTGTGGACCCCCAGCAGGACCAAAATCAAGACCCAAAATGTCAAAGGGCGGGTGGGCCCCATCCAGCTCTCTCTTGAAAGCATCCAGAGAATTGGCCTCCACCGCCCCCCGAGGCAGAGAATTCCACAGACTCACCACTCTCTGTGAGCAAAAGTGTTTCCTCGTCTCCGTTCTAAATGGATTCGCCCTTATTCTTAAAGGAACGATGATAAAGCACACACACACACGCACACACACCAAAATCCCGTACTTCCGGGGGCGGAAGTCCACAGGAACTGGAGGCCGGAGATGTGAGGTGCGTCCGTCACCATTCCCGTCGGAAGCCGCTAATGTTTTCAACGGGCGATGAATGAATGAATAGAGCGGGTCTTGGGTCCTTACCTCCTGTGCAAATGATACTTGGCTCAAACCAACAGTACGAGTCAGCGCTCGGCGGTGAGCCCCCGGGGAAATGTATGCCGGTGTCTCCGTGCTGCAGCGTTCCAGTCGCCGTTTCGATGGTGTAGGTGGGCAAGAGGCGGTGACTCCTCCCGTCCGTGTCCAAGACGACGTAGTCTGCCAACCCCTCACCACGTTCTCCAGTCGCCAGCTTGTGGCTGAAACCGGTGAAGTTCAGGAACTTGGTGTGGTTGGCCAGGGTCCTTCCGGAGATGTGGACCCCATCCCTTAGCGCGCTCTCCATGGCCTTGGCGATGAAGTAGATGCCGTCGTATATCGTTCCAAATAGAGGAGACACCTGTAGGAAGGGATGGGTTTAATGTTTCAGCACAAGAAGAAGACCAACTTTTTGTCCAACGCAGTGGAGGCGGGAATTAGGACAACACACCAGTACGTGCTCAGAGCAAGCAACAAGGACTTTTATACTAAAGGGCATGTCCCACTTAGACAACACACAACATATAACCATATAACAATTACAGCACGGAAACAGGCCATCTCGGCCCTTCAAGTCCGTGCCGAACAACTTTTTTCCCTTAGTCCCACCTGCCCGCACTCATACCATAACCCTCCATACCCTTCTCATCCATATGCCTATCCAATTTATTTTTAAATGATACCAACAAACCTGCCGCCACCACTTCCACTGGAAGCTCATTCCACACCGCTACCACTCTCTGAGTAAAGAAGTTCCCCCTCATGTTACCCCTAAACTTCTGTCCCTTAATTCTAAAGTCATGTCCTCTTGTTCGAATCTTCCCTATTCTCAAAGAGAAAAGCTTGTCCACATTAACTCTGTCTATCCCTCTCATCATTTTAAAGACCTCTATCAAGTCCCCCCTTAACCTTCTGCGCTCCAGAGAATAAAGACCTAACTTATTCAACCTATCTCTGTAACTTAGCTGTTGAAACCCAGGCAACATTCTAGTAAATCGCCTCTGTACCCTCTCTATTTTGTTGACATCCTTCCTATAATTGGGCGACCAAAATTGTACACCATACTCCAGATTTGGTCTCACCAACGCCTTGTACAATTTTAACATTACATCCCAGCTTCTATACTCAATGCTCTGATTTATAAAGGCTAGCATAACAAAAGCTTTCTTTACCACCCTATCTATATGAGATTCTACCTTCAAGGAACTATGCACGGTTATTCCCAGATCCCTCTGTTCAACTGTATTCTTCAATTCCCTACCGTTTACCATGTACGTCCTATTTTGATTTGTCCTGCCAAGGTGTAGCACCTCACATTTATCAGCATTAAACTCCATCTGCCATCTTTCAGCCCATTTTTCCAACTGGCCTAAATCACTCTGTAGACTTTGGAAATCCTCTTCATTATCCACAACACCCCCTATCTTGGTATCATCTGCATACTTACTAATTTACCACCCCTTCATCCAGATCATTGATGTACATGACAAACAACAAAGGACCCAACACAGATCCCTGAGGCACCCCACTAGTCACCTGCCTCCAACCCGACAAACAGCCATCCACCATTACCCTCTGGCTTCTCCCATTCAGCCACTGTTGAATCCATCTTGCTATTCCTGCATTTATACCCAACAGTTGAACCTTCTTAACCAACCTTCCATGAGGAACCTTGTCAAAGGCCTTACTGAAGTCCATATAGACAACATCCACTGCTTTACCCTCGTCAATTTCCCTAGTAACCTCTTCAAAAAATTCAAGAAGATTAGTCAAACATGACCTTCCAGGCATAAATCCATGTTGACTGTTCCTAATTAGACCCTCTTTATCCAGATACTTATATATATTATCTCTAAGTATCTTTTCCATTAATTTGCCCACCACTGAAGTCAAACTAACCGGTCTATAATTGCTAGGTTTACTTTTAGAATCCTTTTTAAACAATGGAACAACATGCGCAGTACGCCAATCCTCGGGGACTATTCCAGTTTCTAATGACATTTGAAATATTTCTGTCATAGCCCCGGCTATTTCTACACTAACTTCCCTCAATGTCCTAGGGAATATCCTGTCAGGACCTGGAGACTTATCCACTTTTATATTTTTCAAAAGTGCCAGTACTTCTTTTACTTTGAAACTCATAGTATCCATAGCTACTCTACTAGTTTCCCTTACCTCACATAATTCAATATCCTTCTCCTTGGTGAATACCGAAGAAAAGAAATTGTTCAATATCTCCCCCATCTCTTTTGGCTCTGCAGATAGCTGTCCACTCGGTCTCTCCAATGGACCAATTTTATCCCTTGTTATCCTTTTGCTATTAATATAGCTGTAGAAACCCTTTGGATTTACTTTCACCTTACTTGCCAAAGCAACCTCATATCTTCTTTTAGCTTTTCTAATTTCTTTCTTTAGATTCTTTTTACATTCCTTATACTCCTCAAGCACCTCATTTACTTCATGCTGCCTAAATTATTGTAGATCTCCCTCTTTTTCCGAACAAGATGTCCAATTTCCCTTGAAAACCAGGGCTCTTTCCAATTTTTACTGGTTCCTTTCAACCGAACAGGAACATAAAGATTCTGTACTCTTAACATTTCCCCTTTAAATGTCCTCCATTTCTCTTTTACATCTTTCCCATAAAACAAAATGTCCCAGTTCACTCCTTTTAAATCATCTCGCATCTCGTTAAAGTTAGCCTTTCTCCAATCAAAAATCTCAACCCTAGGCCCAGTTCTGTCCTTCTCCATAATTATATTGAAACTAATGGTATTGTGATCACTGGACCCGAAGTGCTCCCCAACGCATACCTCCGCCACCTGTCCCGTCTCATTTCCTAACAGGAGGTCCAGCACTGCCCCTCCTCTAGTAGGCACCTCTATGTATTGCTGCAAACAACTATCCTGCACACATTTTACAAACTCCAAACCATCCAGCCCATTTACAGAATGTGTTTCCCAGTCTATGTGTGGAAAGTTGAAATCTCCCACAATCACTACCTTGTGCTTACTACTAATATCTGCTATCTCTTTACATATTTGCTCTTCCAATTCTCGTTCCCCATTTGGCGGTCTATAATACACCCCTATAAGTGTTGCTACACAACAGACTATAGACAATAGACAATAGGTGCAGGAGTAGGCCATTCGACCCTTCGAGCCAGCACCGCCATTCAATGTGTTCACCGGCAAATCTTAAGGGGTTGGACAGGCTAGATGCAGGAAGATTGTTCCCGATGTTGGGGAGGTCCAGGACAAGGGGTCACAGCTTAAGGATAAGGGGGAAATCCTTTAGGACCGAGATGAGAAGGACTTTTTTCACACAGAGAGTGGTGGGTCTCTGGAACTCTCTGCCACAGAGGGTAGTTGAGGCCAGTTCATTGGCTATATTTAAGAGGGAGTTAGATGTGGCCCTTTGGCTAAGGGGATCAGAGGGTATGGAGAGAAGGCAGGTACGGGATACTGAGTTGGATGATCAGCCATGATCATATTGAATGGCGGTGCAGGCTCGAAGGGCCGAATGGCCTACTCCTGCACCTAATTTCTATGTTTCTATGTTTCTAAATCCAGCACGACTGACCTCTACTGCTTGAGAAGGCAGCACTCTTCACTTTGCACGGTGGCGCAGCGGTAGAGTTGCTGCCTCACAGCGCCAGAGACACGGGTTCAATCCCGACAATCCCTGTGCTGTCTGTACGGAGTTTGTACGTTCTCCCCGTGACCACGTGGGTTTTAGACAATAGACAATAGACAATAGGTGCAGGAGTAGGCCATTCGGCCCTTCGAGCCATCACCGCCATTCAATGTGATCATGGCTGATCATCCCCAATCAGTACCCCATTCCTGCCTTCTCCCCATACTCCCCTGACTCCGCTATTTTTAAGAGCCCTATTTAGCTCTCTCTTGAAAGCATCCAGAGAACCGGCCTCCACCGGCCTCTGAGGCAGAGAATTCCCCAGACTCACCATTCTCTGTGAGAAAAAGTGTTTCCTCGTCTCTGTTCTACTCCTTATTCTTCAACTGGGGCCCCTGGTTCTGGAATCCCCCAACATCGGGAACATGTTTCCCGCCTCTAGCGTGTCCAAACCCTTAACAATCCTATATGTTTCAATGAGATTCCCTCTCATCCTTCTGAACTCCAGAGTGTACACGCCCAGCTGCTCCATTATCTCAGCGTATGACAGTCCCGCCTTGGCCGTCATTTGCGCGTAATGTACGCTGGATCAGTTACGCGTCACGACGCATGGCACGACGCGTCACGACGCAAGGTGCATGGCAACATAGGCGCGCGGTACCCCAGGGTTTTGGGATGTACAAAATCATCGCGCACCATCTGCCAAGTGGCACAGGCCCTTAAATGTGCAGGAAGGGAACTGCAGATGCTAATTTAAACCGAGGATAGACACCAAAATGCTGGAGGAACTCAGCGGGCCAGGCAGCATCTCTGGAGAAAAGGAACAGGTGACGTTTCAGCACGAGACCATTATACCTCCAAGCTGAACACCAAATGCATGGGACTTGGTGCCAGCGCTCATCTCTGCAATTGGATCCTTGACTTCCTGACCAACAGACCCCAGTGGGGACAGGGGACAAATCTGTTCACAAAGAAGAAGGGTCTCGACCCGAAATGTCAACTATTCCTTTTCTGCCTGATCCGTCGATCAATGATCCCACCCTGCTTCCTGTAAGGGCTCTATCCCCTACTCCAAATTCCTCCGTCTACGCTGCATCTGCGCCCAGGATGAGGTGTTCCAAACCGATCCAGGGCATCGGAGATGTCCTCATTCTTTAGGAAACGGGGGTTCTCCTCTTCCATTATAGACGAGGCTCTCACTAGGGTCTCCTCGATATCCCGCAGCCCCGCTCTTGCTCCCCCCCCCCCCCCATTCGTGACAAGGACAGAGTCCCCCTTGACCTCGCCTTCCACCCCATCAGCCGTCGCGTACAGCATATAATCCTCCAACATTTTCGCCACCTCCAACGGGATCCCACTACCGGCCACATCTTCCCATCTCCTCCCCTTTCTGCTTTCCGCAGAGACCGTTCCCTCCGAGACTCTGGTCAACTCGTCCCCTCCCACCCAAACAACCCCCTCCCCAGGTACTTTCCCCAGCAACCGCAGGAGATGCAGCACCTGTCCCTTTACCTCCTCCCTCGACTCCATCCAAGGACCCCGACAGTCTTTCCAGGTGAGGCAGAGGTTCACCTGCACCTCCTCCAACCTCATCTACTGCATCCGCTGTTCCAGGTGTCAACTTCTGTACATCGGCGAGACCAAGCGCAGGCTTGGCGATCGTTTCGCCCAACACCTCCGCTCAGTCCGTCTTAACCCACCTGATCTCCCGGTGGCTCAGCACTTCAACTCCCCCTCCCATTCCCAATCCGACCGTTCTGTCCTGGGCCTCCTCCATTGTCAGAGTGAGGCCCAGCGCAAATTGGAGGAGCAGCACCTCATATTTCGCTTGAGTAGTTTATACCCCAGCGGTACGAACATTGACTTCTCTAACTTCAGATAGCCCCTGCTTTCCCTCTCTCTCCATCCCCTCCCCCTTCCCAGTTCTCCCACCAGTCTCACTGTCTCCGACTACATTTTATCTCTGTCCCACCCCCTCCCCCTGACATGAGTCTGACCCGAAACGTCACCCAGTCCTTCTCTCCAGAGATGCTGCCTGTCCCGCTGAGTTACTCCAGCATTTTGTGTCTACCAATGATTTTATACACCTCTATAAGATGAATCATGAATGTATACTCCTTTATAAGGTCATCCCTCAGCTTCCTGCACTCCAAGGAATAGTCCTAGCCTGCCCAACCTCTCCCTTTCGCCCAGGCCCTCGAATCTTGGCAACATCCCTGCAAATCTTCCCTGCACTCTTTCCAGCTTAATGATAAGAATGTAGAGAGAGTACAGAGGAGATTTACTAGAATGTTGCCTGGGTTCCAGCAACTAAAGGGCCTGTCACACTAGCGCGCGATTAGACGCGATAAGCGCGACAAATTCGGACGCGGGGGTCGCGTGGGGGTCAGGCGATCCCGGTGCGAGTGAAGGGCCTGTCACACTAGCGCGCGATTACACGCGCGACGTCCGAAGGAAGGACGTTATTTTTCATCACGTGACGATGCGCATGAGCATGCGCGTTGCACGACGTCGGGCAGTGACGTCATCACGCAACGCCACGCTGAAGACGCACAACGTCAAAACGTCATCACGTTCCGCGCGACAGGATTTTGCCGCGCGTAATTTTTAAGCAGTGTCGGTTTTTGGACACTACGCGCGATGTCGACACCAGCTCCACACGAGTCCGCGGAACTCCACCAGACTCCGGCGATCGCAGTGGGACAGGGTCACGCGAGGCCGGACGACTAAAGCGACCACGGTAGGTCGCGCTTATCGCGTCTAATCGCGCGCTAGTGTGACAGGCCCTTTAGTTACAGAGAAAGGTTGAACAAGTTAGGTCTTTACTCTTTGGAGCGCAGAAGGTTAAGGGGGGACTTGATTGAGGTCTTTAAAATGATGAAAGGGATAGACAGAGTTGACGTGGATAAGCTTTTCCCATTGAGGGTAGGGAAGATTCAAACAAGAGGGCATGACATGAGAATTAAGGGACAGAGGTTTAGGGGTAACATGAGGGGGAACTTCTTTACTCAGAGAGTGGTGGCTGTGTGGAATGATCTTCCTGCAGAAGTGGTGGAGGCAGGATCGATTTTAACATTTAAAAGTAAAGTGGATAGGTATATGGACGGGAAGGGAATGGAGGGGTATGGTCTGAGTGCAGGTAGATGGGACTAGGGGAAAATAAATGGTCGGCACGGACTGGAAGGGCCGAGAAGGCCTGTTTCCGTGCTGTAATTGTTATATGGTTATATGGTTATATGGTTATATCCCCGTGGCTCAGCACTTCAACTCCTCGAATCTTGGCAACATACCTGCAAATCTTCCCTGCAATCTTTCCAGCTTAATGATAATATGACCATTGCTTGCCAAGGTCTAGCCTGGATAGGACAGGTTTGGAGGGATATGGACCAAATGTGGGCAGGTGGGACTCCCCCACTATAGATGACGCTTGCACCAGGGTCTCCTCCATACCCCGCAACACTGCCCTCTCTCCCCATTCCCCCACTCACAACAAGGGCCGAGTCCCCCTGGTCCTCACCTTTCACCCCACCAGCCGGCGCATACAACACATAGTCCTCCGCCAGTTTCGCCACCTCCAACGTGACCCCTCCACTTGCCACATCTTCCCATCTCCCCCCCTGTCTGCCTTCCGCAAAGACCGCTCCCTCCGCAACTCCCTTGTCAATTCTTCCCTTCCCTCCCGCTCCACCCCTTCCCCGGGCACTTTCCCTTGCAACCGCAAGAGATGCTACACTTGTCCCTTCACCTCCCCCATCCACTCCTTTCAGGGACCCAAGCAGTCCTTCCAGGTCCGACAGAGGTTCACCTGCACCTCCTCCAACCTCATCTACTGCATCCGTTGCTCCAGATGCCAGCTGATCTACATTGGTGAGACCAAGCGATGTGGAAACATCCTCTCCACATCCACTCTATCCCGGGCCTTTCACTATTCGATAAGTTTGAACAAGGAATTCCCCTCATCCTTCTGAACTCCAGCGAGTATAGCCAGTTCATTGGCTATATTCAAGAGGGCGTTAGATGTGGCCCTTGTGGCTAAAGGGATCAGAGAGTATGGAGAGAAGGCAGGTACGGGATACTGAGTTGGATGATCAGCCGTGATCACATTGAATGGCGGTGCAGGCTCGAAGGGCCGAATGGCCTACTCCTGCACCTATTTTTCTATGTTTCTATGTTTCTATGAGTACAGACTCAGTGCCGTCAAACGCTCATCATACGTTAACCAAATCATTCTGGTGAACCTCCTCTGGACCCTCTCTAACACACCAGCCCAGCCTGTGAGCGCGGAGCAGAACAACAGGCCGCCAACCATGCCATCTCTGGGTGCCCGCTCTACTTCCAACCAAATGGAGCTCCGTCAGGGCCCGGCAGACATTGACGCCAACAGAGGCAACAACCTGGCTGCTCAACGCCCCGGCTTGAGATCTAACTATTCCTTTGCTTTATTTACGTTTCATTCGCAAGAAGAAGAAGAAGAAGAAGACATCCTTCCTGAGATATGGACCAACTCTACCGCTGCGCCACCATGCCTCCCCCTCCAATATTAACTAGAAACGTACAAAATTCTTAAGGGGTTGGACAGGCTAGATGCAGGAAGATTGTTCCCGATGTTGGGGAGGTCCAGGACAAGGGGTCACAGCTTAAGGATAAGGGGGAAATCCTTTACGACCGAGATGAGAAGGACTTTTTTCACACAGAGAGTGGTGGGTCTCTGGAACTCTCTGCCACAGAGGGTAGTTGGGGCCAGTTCATTGGCTATATTTAAGAGGGAGTTAGATGTGGCCCTTGTGGCTAAGGGGATCAGGGGGTATGGAGAGAAGGCAGGTACGGGATACTGAGTTGGATGATCAGCCATGATCATATTGAATGGCGGTGCAGGTTCGAAGGGCCGAATGGCCTACTCCTGCACCTAATTTCTATGTTTCTATGTTTCTATGTTTCTATTCCCAGGGTAATTTCCCGTTGGGTTCAGGCCCATGTACCTGTTCCGCGCGCTGGGATGTTGTTATCTCCCCACTCTCCTGTGCCTTTGAGAATGCCTCGTGGAAGGACATCTCCTCGGAGGCCATTGTTATGGTCAGGACAGCATCGTAGGCGGCCGACAGTTTGGAGTTGTTCCTCAGGGCAGAGTAGGTTGCGTTCTCGTGGGGCAGGCTGTAGAGCAGCGTGTCGTAGGGTATGAAGACGTATCTGCCATCCGTCAATCCCATGTCGTGGGCTCGTCGCAGGAAGGTTGACTGCTCCTGGCCTCCGATGAGGACGGAGTGCATGCACATCACAATCACTGCAAGACAAACACACGCATTAGCCTCACCGCCATAGAGCCCAATAACTCCCCCGATAACACATCCTGCGAGATCCACAATCCATCGCCACTCTTGACAGTCTGTCTAGCTGCTGAATGCTGTTAGTTGACTTGTTAGCATTAGATAGTTGATTTTGTTTATTGTCATGTGTACCGAGGTACAGTGAAAAGCATTCATTGCATGCGATCCAGTCAGTGGAAAGACAATAGATATATTACTAAAGGGGCTGTCCCACTGAACGAGGTAATTCAAGAGCTCTCGGGAGTTAAAAAAAAATCAAACTCATGGTAAGCACGTAGAATGTACGTAGCGGGTACGTTGGAGCTCGGGACGTCTCTTAGTGGTTCGTAACGCTAACGGCAATAACTCGGGAAACGTGGTAAGTTCGTGAAGACTCGTGAAGATTTTTCAACGTTGAAAAATGTCCAGGAGAGCCCCGAGAACCTACGAGCGGCCATTACCATAATTCTGCGAATTTGAATCAGGGGAAACTCGGGAAAACTCTTGAATTAGCTCGCACAGTGGGACAGCCCCATAAAACTCTCATCATGTTCGTTTCTATCTATCTATCTATCCATGCGCGTATATACGTGTGATCTACGCCAAAACGGTACAGGTTAGCGCTAACATTTTCACACCACCTTACTCGCCGCTGTCCTGTCGGGGTCTGTGTCAAGTTTCGATCGGATTGGTGTTATATTTTACAAGTTATTCATAATTTTCAACGTTAGAAATTTAAATTTAAGAAATATTTAGCAGCTAAAATCCTTGCTGGTTCAGCTTACAACAAAGTTGCAATCGAACAACACTCCGGCAAAAACTTCCAGCACGTTTTTAGCTGACCAGGAGAGAGAGGACGCAATTGCATTATTTTTTAAAGATCTCGTAGCAAGAGGAGGGGGAGGAAGTGGTGGGCGATACGCCCTTGCATCGTTGGGGGCTATGGGGGACTGCAGGAGTTTGGGGGAATGGGTGAGTGGTGGAAAATCGCATCGGGGAATGGGTTGTGTTGGGGGACCAGGCCTCCCGTGAGACATGGTTTGTTTCAAGTTGCGTTCAGATTGATGTTATATTTTACAAGTGGTGGGATATTGCGTTGGGTGGAATATTGCCTTGGGGAACGGGTTGCGTTGGGGGACCAGGCCTCCCGTGTGACAAGTTGCGTTCAGATTGATGTTCTATTTTACAAGTGCTGGGATATTGCGTTGGGTGGAATATTGCCTTGGGGGACGGGTTGCGTTGGGGGACCAGGCCTCCCGTGGCAAATAGTCGCCTGGGTTGGCCGCCATCTTGGAAGCGACAAACCGGTGAATCAGAAAGAACGCCGTTCAGCCCATCGAGTATGTGCTGGTTGGGAACAAAAAGCTATCTTGGGGGGGGGGGGGGGGGGGGGGCAGCACGGTGGCACAGCGGTAGAGTTGCTGCCTCACGCAAGCCAGAGACACGGGTTCGATCCTGACCACGCCTGCTGGAATTTAGAAGGATGAGAGGGGATCTTATTGAAACATATAAGATTATTAAGGGTTTGGACACGCTAGAGGCAGGAAACATGTTCCCGATGTTGGGGGAGTCCAGAACCAGGGGCCACAGTTTAAGAATAAGGGGTAAGCCATCTAGAACAGAGACGAGGAAACACTTTTTCTTACAGAGAGTTGTGAGTCTGAGGAATTCTCTGCCTCAGAGGGCAGTGGAGGCCGGTTCTCTGGATACTTTCAAGAACGAGCTGGATAGGGCTCTTAAAGATAGCGGAGTCAGGGGATATGGGGAGAAGGCAGGAACGGGGTACTGATTGGGGATGATCAGCCATTGAATGACGGTGAATAACGAAAGGCCGAATGGCCTCCTCCTGCACCTAATGTCTATTGTCTATTGTCTAAAACCCACGTGGTCACGGGGAGAACGTACAAACTCCGTACAGACAGCACCGGGATTGTCGGGGTTGAACCCGGGTCTCTGGCGCTGTGAGGCAGCAACTCTACCGCTGCGCCACCGTGCAAAGTGAAGCGTGCTGCCTTCTCAAGCAGTCGAGGTCAGTGGTGCTGGATTTGCCGGTGATACCAGCATTCAAAGACAATCAACGATGATCAGAGAGTGATACAATCATACAGCAAGGGAACAGGCCCTTCGGCCCAACTCATCCATGCCGACCCCAATGCCGCATGGTCAACATCTCTTTAAACCTTTCGTATCCATGTACCAGTCCAAGAGTCTTGTAAAAGTTTCTTATAGCATCTGCCTCAACTACCTCCTCTGGCAGCTTATTCCATACACCTT